>OY757944.1:1002967-1202967 GCA_963585895.1 Sepioteuthis lessoniana
GTGGTATTCATTTGTGAATGGCATAGACAGTCAACGACACTTGATGTCTGTCAGTTTCTCACCAATGCGATCATCAAACTGAGAGCAATAAATAAAGAAACCACTTAATCATATATATGTTAGGTTAGCGAAGACATAGATTGTACGTTTGGGGTCTTTCAATTTCTCGACTATACGATCATCAGACAGTGAAAACTGACAGTCACTTATTACTGTTGATTCTATGTCTACTACATCATTCTAACTTGGATCTATATATGCTCTATCGACAATATTGAGCACTTTTTTAATAAATATACAAAACATTGTGTATGTGAACAGATGAGAATAAATAATTTAAAAACGTTTGGTCTGATGATCACATAGATGAGAAATTGACAGTCACCAAGCACCACTGACTGTGTCTACTATGCTATTCTAACTTAGATCTATATATGCTCAATTGACAATATTGAGCACTCTTTATTTATGAATATACAAAACATTATCATATGTGAGTGTGTGTGTGTGAACAGATGAGAATAAATTTAAAAACGTTTGGTAAATTAAAAAAGTGCTCAACACAGAAGTCTGAAACTTAAAAGAAATTAAAATCTCACCACTTTTTGTATAAATATTATTACTTCGAATTTCATGCATCAACTAGGATACACTAATTAAATGATTTTCATCCATTCTATAATTGTATCCTCGTCAATGCACAAAATTTCTCGTAATGAGACTATAATAAAGATATTTCTATTTCTTTTCGTTTATACACGCATACTTGTATATAAACAGATATAATTCAATCAGTGACTGCTCGGGGTGGGATTTCAGCTAAGGTAATAGGCATGATGGTTAGTGTTTGCCAATGGCCCGGGAGACCTGGGTTCAATTCCAGGTCGAGTCATACCAAAGATTCAAAAAATCGTACTTGATGCCTCCTTGCTTAACACTCAGCATTGTAGGTACGGATCAAGGTTAAATTGGAGCAATCCCGGGAAAGGAGTAGCGCCCTCCCCTACACCTCGATATAGTAGCTATCGAAAAGGGAGCCCTCGTGTCACCCTCAACTACGGTCGTCAACTTTACTAATTACTTAGTGTTGTGTATATTTATATAACGCTCAGCTTAGGAATTGAACTCACAACACCAGCAAATAAAAACTCATGCTTTGTTGTTGGACTGACCTATCTTACCTGCTAGTTGTAATGGGTTCTACCATGGGTTCAAGATAAGTTCATGGCGTTTTTCCAAGAGAGTGAATATTCAGTTGCTTGGGCACCTCGGGTAGTGTAATGGTTAGCAAGCTTGACTAGCAAACCTGCAAGAGTGAGTTCGAGTCTCATTGGGTGCCCCATTTAATCGGCCTTGTGCCACATCGAAGCAAAGAGCTTCGTAAATTACAATATTCAGTTGCTGGGCACCTCTGGTAGTGTAACGGTTAGCAAGCTCGACTAGCAAACCTACACGAGTGAGTTCGAGTCTCATTGGGCGCCCCATTCATTTGGCCTTGTGCCACATCGAAGCAAAGAGCTTTGTAAATTACTATATTCAGTTGCTTGGAGAATCAATTTCAATACTGGTTAGATTATTTCGTTTAATGTCGTGTCAATCCTTGATGGCACTTCAACACTGGTAGCAGAGCGTAGTTTATTCTATAAGAAGTGAGAGCTTCCTTTAAGCAACCATTAGTAATCAACCCCTACAGACTGGAAAGCAGATGTAGAAGTATGGCGATTGTATACAAAGAATTAGAAATCTAGACATAGTCCTGCAATTTATTTAAACCAGAAAAACTATTCGTTTAATTGGTCCTACTGAATTAGCAGCAGATGAAGGATTTGAAAAGGTGATTGTTGTTTTAGATGCTGTTTACCAAAAATATAAAACCACTCGTGCATTCTGTGCTGTGAAGTCATTTGTAGAGTTTCACAGAGAAGGTGAACTAAGTTCTTCATTGAATTTAACCCCAGGAACAGAAAGTGAAAAAGTGGAAGTATTCATTTAAAGATGGCGTTTTGACTTCAATGGCATATCAACCTTCGTAGGTTATTTAAAGCCAAAGTCATCCTTGTAGAAGAACAGTAGTGGTACTATTGAACCATATCTGGAAGTATAAGGGGTTCATATCTTTTCTAAGGGCATTAGTTCAAAAGTGAACGCAACTCTCTTCCTATGATGTCGCAACTCCAGCACTTTAGTCATTACGCTACGTTTTATATGATCGGAGTGATCAAATTTCCATATATTCGATAACCTGTCAATAGCATTTCACGCTTTTCGACGTATACTGACATCGTTTTCACTAAATGAGATGTTGATACCGATGTGTGTAAACAGGTCAACTAATTTTAAAAGCTATTGTTTAAAACACGAATTCTATTTTACTTACGTTCACGAAGCGACCAATGCTTCCTGCTGCTTGCTCCAGGTTATGTAGCAGAGATTCGGCTTGGGAAGGTGTATTTGCGAGAAGTATTAGATCGTGTGTGTAGTCTGTATCAGTCATCGTTTCTGCTTGATCTCATCTGCTTCTGGCAAGACCTCAGTGACAATGTCGAAGAAGTTGGTGTCACCATCGAGTAAACGAACCATTTCTTTTGTATTTTTTGGAAAGCATCATTATAGCGCTGAAAGTTTCTTCGGCGAGACCATTTGCTCCACTTTTCTTCTGTGTATGGAATCAAATACTTTGGAGAAATCTAAGAACAATAGTGTTGCCTCGATATTTTTTGCATATACTCCTTCTATGATGCGACAGATGATCAGAATCTATGAAGTTGTTGATCGATTTCTCCGAACGTGTTCCCTACATTTAGATGGAAACAAAATTTGGCAATTCTCTTCATGTCGATTCATCAGAATGCATAGACACAAACCAAAAGTTTTCAGTAGATTTCAAAATTCACAGTTGATATATTTATATTGGCAGAGCCTAAAATTAAAAGTAGTAAAATTTTAAAAACATTTTTCGCTGAGATTTGGATTATTGAATCTTGTCAACAAACATCACTCACAACTAAATAGAAAAACTGGTTTTTAAACTTTATCCAAGAAATTTTCTTCGCAGCTAATTCTCTGGTTCCTACCTCAAAGAGTAATAAGCGTAAAAGTGACCGTATGAGGCACGTTTCACATTTTGATGGCGTTTAAAGATGTCAATTCAAAAAATATTTTCCATTCAGACGAATTAAAAACAAATATTTGCCTCATTGGTATAACTACCTGTTTCACTCTGACTAGGAGTGGTAGTACCCATCAATGAGTCAAAGAGATCTTTTTAAAAATTATTTCTTAATGCAAAAAATGCAAAAAGAAAAAAAAAAATCATAAGAAACAGCTACACAATGTAAATATGAACGCGATTCCCTAACCTCTTGGCATACAATAACTCTTAAAATACATTAAAATCAATCAATACCGAATAGAATACTGAAAAGAAAAATGCTATAAACAAATTCTTTTTAAAATTTTTATTTCACGCATTTTTTTTATTTCGCTTACTAATTTCAAAGTAAAAAAGAAAAACATTTTAAATCTGTGATTCTCAGAATATACAAATATATTGTATTCTTTTATATATATAAACAATTTTTTGCTTTTGTATTTGTCAGAAGCAAATTCATTAATATAATTATCTTTATCTTGGGCGGCATTTTACATATTCCTCTTAAAGTTTTGGGCGGCATTTTACATATTCCTCTTAAAACTGTCGTCAAAACCAATTTGTTACAGTTAGTATTTTCCATTTGTTACTTTCCTCTTTTTTGAAATTTATTTGCACAAAGCAGTATTGTCCAATGTTTTTGAAAAATAAATGCACATCAAAATACGCTAATGCTTTCATATTCGAGAATTATCACTAAATTGTGAAGTGTTTTACCACATGCATAATAGCAGCAACAGAATAGAAAGAATTCAGCTAATAGCGACTTAGTGGCGTTTTTTAAACCTGTATCTAAGAAGAGCGCGCGAAAATCAAAGTCTCTTTTTCCTCGCAGCTTGCTTAGACAACAGATCAGATTCTGTCCTCTGGTAGAGGGGATATTTTCGTCCTCTACAAAGTTTGTGTCGTACTGAACATGACACCGTAGAACATTACACTTCTTAAATATGTGAGTCTTTATCCAAAACTTCCATCTCTCTTACATGCACGTACGCTAAAGATATTTCTTCATACTTACATTCTTGATGTGCTCCTTTTATTTCTCCAGGCTAAAACTGCTGCTATTGTGTATGTGTTAAAACACATCAACAGAAGAAAAGAAAAAAAATTCTTTTGGAAATGTGTAATGAATTTTACTCTCACGGCCTCGGATTCAATTGTCTTCTGTAAGAGTCAGATTCTGATAGTGTTAAGAGCACCTTAAACTTTTTTCAGAAAAAAAAGTCTCAAGAACACGCGTCTTATCTGGATGAGCTTATCTAAAAACTTTATTTAGTCATCTGCTATCAAAATATTTTATCTGAATATGATGATATAATACAAATATATAAATAAATATATATCGCTCGACGTCAATCTAGAGAAGATTGCAAATGCATAAATTTATGTAAAATGTATTATTTTCCAATAAAAAAAACTAGTAAATAAAGTTGATTACCATGGTTTTGCATGTTAATTATTCTTTTATTCATAAACATTGATTGTAAGAATTCATCTCGTTGGAGCTAAACCAATTCTTTCATAATAAACATTCTAAAATAACGCAAATTGCGAATGTTGAATACCATAATCAATCGCGTATCGCGTATTAAATTTTCGCCTAATTATCGGGAGTCATACCATCCGCGAGATATACACTAGGCCTAGCCTTGGCCAAGTATTTATCCACGCCAAATTTGTATCTCCTCTGTATGGTGCTACTCCTAAATATTAGGCAAAAATTTAGGTCAAAGAAAGTCACATTATACGCGAGTATATAAGGTATATTGTTTATTCACTTGGTGCTCGATAAATCTCACATTGTGACTCAAGTTTTTTTCATCATCTAGTTCAGTTTCCGACCTTCACGAGGCAATGTGATGGGAAACGTAAAACCCAATTAAAATTTTCCAATGTTGCAACTAGATTTTTTAAAAATTTATTTATTTGTTTAATTTAATTTTTTAGTATAGAATTTTAGCGTTTGACACTGTCAATTGTGAGAAAATCTGAACTTGGGTCATGGGAGGAGACAATTGGTGTTTTTTGGGTGGGGGAACCGATGAAAATTTTATTGGAACAAATTTTGGTTGTTTGTGTAGATGAAAAAAAACTCAATACATTAAAACACCATCCAATGGTTTCTGGGTTGCAGAAGCTGAATATGTCGGCGCTCTGTGTTGTCCATTGGACAAAACAAGCAGTTCGATATTGATGAGAAAACATCCAATAGCACTGAGGCTGATATAGAAGGACCAATCAAAAGAAGCAAGGTTTTTCGATCTCCAACCAGCATTGTAATCCTTCTCAGTAAAAATGTCTGTGTTGTTGATGCTGGTGTAAAAGGTCACCACAAAGAGAATACCAGAAATCAGAGAACAAACAACTATAATAAAAAAAAAGAAAGAAAATAATTAGTAGTATTGGTAATGTTGGTGCCAGGAAGGATATTTAATAGCGTCCCAATACGTCAAGGTCCAATATTAGTACGAGGGTGAGTAAAAAGCTTTGCAATATTTTGCTATGTGCTTGTGTGACCGAAGTAGGTCAAATCGAAGCAGATTCCCGCTGTTGTTGGTAGTATCGTGGTAGTAAGGATGTTGACATATACATTTATTCGTTCAGTGTGTGATTTGAAAGCCGAATAGATGAACGAACAATTCGGAAACTTATTCTTCATAAGTTCCAACTGAAAGTATAATTGATCATGACAGAGTAACCGATCGTTGAAGAAATTTGGCTCGTGCTGTAAAAATCTCGACGATCAGGTCAGGTCGGCCTAAAACAGTGGATTCCGAGGATGTGGATCCAAGCCATATAGGCAAATTAGGTGAGTAGCAATCAGAGAGTATCAGGTGAGCTCGATATCTCACAGCTCAGTGTTGTTTATCACCTTCACAACATCGGCAAAAACACCCGGCGTTGATGCATTGTGCTTCACGTCACAAAACTTTTACTCACCTAAGTATATATATACTAACATTGAAAAGACGGAGGAAAAGGAAAGATAAAGTCATGTACATATATAAGACATTTAATACATTCATATGAAGCATAAAAGAAGTATTCCAAAAATTCACAAACATGCCCCAACATGAAATGTGGACGTTGTTCTATAAACAAGCTGTATATGAAGAAGGGATTCCAAAAATGATAAAAAGTCTTACTTTTCTTCTCGGCTAGACTAAGCCATGTAATTCTTATTTTTCGATGCCAAGGCAAGAAATAGGCTGTTTTATGAACAGAGATGAAAAGTGCCTCTAAATAGTTTAACGACAGAGACAGGGAAAACAACGTCTTTGCCATTTGAAAATCAAAGGACGAAAAAAGGTCGATTTAAATTATAGAATTGACATGTGATGTTCAAACGATTACCAAATCCAAGAGAGGCATTTATTGTGATTGCATGCACGTGTGTCTTGTCCGTTTTTGTCTTTCTTTTTAAAGTAAAGTACCGGACATTGGCATGATGGTTAGAGTGTTCGCCAATGGTCCGGGAGATCTGCGTTCAATCCCAGGTCGAGTCATAGCAAAGACTCAAAAAATGGTACTTGATCCCCCCCTTGTTTAACACTAAGCATCATAAGGTACGGATCAAGGGAAAGTGGAGTAGCGCCTTCCCCTACACCTTAGTGTTATAGCTATCGAAAAGGGAGCCTTCGGGTCACCCTCGATTAGGGTCGCCAACTTTACTTTAAAAGTAAAAGCAGATGAATACATAACAAAGCACTTACCCAACCCCTCCATTACGGGCAAGATGCGATACGAGGTCATGTTTTAAGCGGAACTATTCTCGTGCATGAATATACGGTTGAGGCTGGTACCAAAAATAGCTTAACTCTGTCGATATTCCCTAATTTGGGCAACAGGTAAAAGATCTGAACTGTTTTTGTGATGTGTACAAAGCAGAAATTTTTTCTTCTTGAAGACAGTGAAAATACATAGAGGATTTCTAAGTGATAAAAATTTTTTTAAAAAGAAAGAAAATGGGCCTCATATTTTAAATCCACATTCAACTAGGATAGTCAAGAGATCATAACTTTGAAACTGCCTCGTCCAGGATTTCAACTCGGATCACCGTGTTCATTTCTTATGACGATTACCATTAAAATAACCATTAAAATAACCATTAAACAATGAGTGTAAGTAAAAGTTATGGAATTTTTAACCAAGCATTTACCCCGCCCCTCCGCTTTGGGTCGAATGTGACACGAGATCAAGTTTTATGCGAATGTTTTTCCGAGCACGAATATATAATAAATGCCGGTGCCAAAAGTAGCTTAGTTCTGTCGGCATTTTCTCCTTCAGGCATTAGATAATAAATCTGAACCCACCCCTTTCATCATGATAGCAAATGCTATTGGGAGGTAGCCCTGTTGTGTAACTCTATGAACCTTTGGTGTAGTAGTATATAGGGTTAGGTATACACACACACACACACACACACACACACACACACACACATATATATATATATGTATGTGTGTGTGTGTGTGTGTGTGATTGCGAGTTGACCATGGGTGTAGATATACTAGTGTCTTCAATATGTTTCCTCACTATTTTTTGTACTGGCATTTAAAATCGTCATAGACTTGAAAATTCAGTATATTATTGCTATACATTTTATGAGATGACTGACCAATTTTTATGATTTCAGGTTCAAATGAACAGCTACAGCAGCAATTGGAATACACCCTACTAAAGCCTGATTGTCACAGCTGGTGAATTTCAAAAATGCAATCTGGACGTGAGGACACTTTAGAAGAACGATATGCAATAAAATTGTGTTTTAAACTTGGAAAAATGCCACAGAAACGTATGGAATACATCAGACTGCTTTTGGAGCATCTTGCATGAATCGAGCATCAGTTTTTGAGTGGTATAAGAGATTCAAGGAAGGCAGGGAGTCTGCGAGGGATAATGAGAGGTGTGGGAGGAGTAAGGAAGTCAGAACACCACAGTTGATTGGCCAAGTAAAGAATTTCAGGGATAAGGACCGTCGTGTCTATAGAGACAATAAGTACACAGTTTGATCTCAGTGTGGGAACTGTACACACAATTATTCGCAAGGAACTGAAGATGCGGAAGATTTGCGCGAAGTTTGTCCCAAAGGTGCTCAGAGAAGATCAGAAAGAAAAACGTTGTCATGACAGCAGAGAGATAGTCGAGCTGATCAATTCAGATCCCGCAGTTCTTGATGCTCTGGTGACCTGCGATGAAAGCTGGATCTACTGCTATGACCCAGAGACCAAGAGATAGAGTTCCCAGTGGAAGCATGGTGGCTGTCCCAGACCCAAGAAGGCCAGACAGAGCAAATCCACCCACAAACTTTTGATGATCCCTTTTTTTGACATCACTGGCATGATCTACATGCACTGGGTTTCCACTGGACAGACAGTCAACAAGGAATACTATGTTGAGGTTTTAAGGGAGTTCAGGAAGAGATTCTTTGGGAAGAGGCCAGCCCTCTTCAAATCGGGTCAGTGGCATTTCCACCAGGACAATGCACCAGTCTACAACTCCATCCTTGTCATAGACTATTTGACCAAGATGGGTATCAAGACAGTTCGTCATCCTCCCTATAGTCCAGACCTTGCTCCCTGTGACTTTTGGTTATTCCCTAAGCTCAGAGGCTGTCGTTATGAGACAATTGAGGAGATGAAAGAGGCTGTGACGAAGGTCATTGACACGCTCACACAAGAGGACTTCCATAGTGTCTTCCAGAAGTTGTTGGAACGGTACAACAAGTGCATTGCAACCGGAGGAGATTACTTTGAAGGGGACAAGAGTTTCCTGTGTGTACTATCAATAAAAGTGCCTATACAAAAAAAGTCTGAAAAACTTATTTAATGATCCTTCTATATACAGTGACACGCATAAGTATTGGATACATGTTATTTTCTGTTATAACTCGAGTTTATGTTCGCCATTTTGCCTGATATTTGGTAAGTAATATCTCGTAAAGTTGTTTTAGTTGTATGTGGAAGGAAAATTAAAAACTCATCGTTGAATCCTTTTTTTTTTTTTATCAAAGTTCAAAATTACCCTATGCAAAAGTATTGGATACATGACACTTCTTTCAAATTTCCAATCGAAAATTTGTATTTTAAAAGACTTTAAATATTCAAATTTTCGATAGTATTGGAATGTTATCTCTGACCAATCAGAGAAGCACACAATTTTTTACAAGATAGTGCTACTAATCATCTGACTCTTTGATGTGCATTTTACAATTCAAGGATTAAAAATGGCAAAAACTAAAGAATTATCCAGAGATATGCGAGATAGAATCATTGAACGTCACAAAAAAAGACAAGGTTACCGAAAAATTAGCAAAGAAATGAATCTATCACAAAGTACATTAGGAAATATCACCAGAAAGTATAAGAAGTATGGCGACGGTGCAGCAAACCTTCCAAGAAATGGAAGATCGAGAAAAATAAATGAGCGTACTTCAGGGTGGATCAGCAGAAATGTGCAAAAAAAACCCCTTCATTACTCGTTCTGAAATTAAAACTGATCTTGAGGGTGCTGGAATTAATGTAAGTAAGGATACCATTAGCAAAGCTCTATATCGTACAGGCTTTTATTCAAGATCACCAAGAAAAGTGCCTTTACTGAAAACCAAACAGTCAAAGACCGATTAAAGTTTGTCAAAACTTATGAAAAGAAAGGTATGCAGTCTTGGTCACTGGTGACTTACAAGTTATCCATGGTAGAATGAATGGTAGCATGTACTGGGAGATTCTAGAGAAGAACCTTCAGAAATCTGCAACTTCTTTGGGAAATGGACAGAATTTCGTGCTTCAACATGACAATGATCCCTAACATATCGCAAAACTTACAAAGGAATAGTTTGAAAATAATGGTATTTGTACTCTCAATTGGTCAAGTCCGTCTCCTGACTTGAATCCAATTGAGAATTTGTGGAATACTTTGAAGGTTAAAGTTCATAAGCGGAATCCACAAAATATCAAGCAATTAGAGGAATTATGCAAGGAAGAATTGGGTAAAGTAACGCAGGATCAGTGTGGAAAACTTGTGGCCAACTATAGAAAGCGACTGGAAGCAGTGAAATAAAACAGGGACCACGCAACAAAATATTAAATTGATGTATCCAATACTTTTGCATAGGGTAATTTTGAACTTTGATAAAAAAAATGGATTCAACGATGAGTTTTTAATTTTCCTTCCACATACAACTAAAACAACTTTACAAGATATTACTAACCAAATATCAGGCAAAATGGCGAACATAAACAAGAGTTATAACAGAAAATAACATGTATCCAATACTTATGCGTGTCACTGTATATATATATATATGTGTGTGTGTGTGTGTGGGGGGTCTACACATATTCATGCGGGCGTTTGTGTAAGCATACGTTGAGTATGTGTGGTGTGGGTGTAGATGTGTGCGTATATATGTATATCACGATAGACATATGAATATATATATATATATATATATATATATATATAGTCTAACGTAAAGTTGGACGGGTTTCGATCCCGGCTTCGAACGTCCTGCGTGTCTAGCCACACTGAAGAGTTCTGATAGAACGAAACAGTC
Source organism: Sepioteuthis lessoniana (assembly GCA_963585895.1). NCBI lineage: Eukaryota > Metazoa > Mollusca > Cephalopoda > Myopsida > Loliginidae > Sepioteuthis > Sepioteuthis lessoniana. The sequence continues at coordinate 1,013,671 of OY757944.1, forward strand.
TGTCTGTGGATGACTATATATATATATATATATATATATATATATATATATATATATATATATATATATATATATATTTTATTTATTTTATTTATTTTACCCATAAGATCTGAAGAAGTCCTGTTAATTTTTTTTTCGTGTTTCTTGATTTTTCAAAAACACATAACAGGATGGAAATAAATTTATAATCCTAATGTGACCGGTTTGTGTTTTTTCTTAATGAAATTATTGCTCTGTAATGTCAGTTACATTGAGTTCTTTACCAGGAAAATTTAAATGTTCACTCTTGAATAGTTTTCTTGTCCTGATGGAATTACTCCCAATTCCGGTTTAACTGGACCAAATAATATATATATATATATATATATATATATATATATATATATATCCATCTAGAGGCCAAGATGTAAGTGTGTGTGTATATGTGTGTGTGAAAAAAGTTCAGGATAATGGATAGACATTTTCATCTCTTTTGTTAGACACGACTTTTGGCCCAGACCGGTTGATGAAAGAGATTACCTATTTTTAGTGCCTAAATTTGGCGGGTCTGTATTAAGAAATGGGAGAATAGGAGGCTCCATACATATGAGTCGAATTTTGAAAACTAACTGTTGGAATTCTATCCAAAGAAGAACCAGTTCGTTGGAGAGACGTGGAAGAGAGAGTTGTTAGTGGTTCCAAGGATAGCAGCAGCAGTAGCAGGCAAGAGGGAGCGTCGTACGCCATAGAGGGGATGAGAGCAGAGTTATCTAAAGGTCATTGAGTGTCTTACTCATCCCCATCCGTGAACAGGTTCAGTCCTTCAAATTTTGTGTTTCTTTTTCTTTGTCCTTTTGACACCGCCGTTTTTCGGACGTATGCACCCGCTGAATACAACAACATCGCAGTGAAAGCAGAATATGCATGTGCAATAAGGTGCAACAAAGTAGGCATAATGCACAATGGGCACGATGGCCAGGTAAGGATAGTATTTATTCGGTTCCCTACAGGGACGAGATGTGACACAAGTTCGATTTAGTGTGGGAGTACCCTACAGAAATCGTAACTCCAGCGAAGGTGTTGGTATTCTTCTTCAAGATCTTATAATAATCATTACAAAGCTCTCATAGTAATCACACTAAGATCTTATAGTACTTATTACTAAGTTTAAAGTTGGGCACAAGACAGACTAGGATACTCTAGTATCTTTTAACGTTTTTTTTAAGTGATTGTCTTAAAGAAAAACAATTATCATTACAGGAAATAAACTTGTCAATACGAGTTCAAATTCTAGACGTGCTCTTAGAAAATCTATCTCTTCTCTATTCAGTTGTGGGTTAAATTTTGAGGTAGACTGGGCTCTTTAACTTTGATTAAGTGGGCTATTCTGGACAAACACCCAAAAATTTAGTCATGAGTAGGACATCCAAAAATACTATCTGTGTCCCCTCAATTATTGCGTCAAGTGTTTGAAATACATATGTAAATATAACAATTGATGAGTAATTAATATCACCATATAGCTTTACGCTTCCTTGGCAGGGTCAGAGACAACGTCTCAACTGTTCAAAGAAATTCGGCAAATTAGTAGTCGATAAGGGGTTTCTGGGACATTCTACGAACTCTTACGGGGCATGCGAATTACTCAAGGGAGATAATTCATTATTGTCTCCCTACAACGTTGTTTATAGACACTTAATTCATTTGCTTGTTTTTTTAAAATTTCTCAAGGCAAAATCGATTATGGTCCTTATTCTATATGCCTTTATTTATTTATTTATTTTTTTATTAAATACTAAATAAAAGAATATCAAAACTAAAAAGCAATAGAAATTTTACAAAACAAAACAAAAAACAAACTTACGGGCACAGATATTCCATACGTAAAGGCCAAATGGTCCAGTGAGCGTTTCAATGGGTTTCCCAAAAAGGTTGTAGAAAGTAAAACCGATTGTTAACAAACCCCAAGCGATAGCCATTGATAAAACAACAACATCAGAGATCCATAATTTGTAGTTCATTAAGTGCATAGATTGAATGTCATCGCGAACTGGAAAAAAAAAAGAATAATCATCAAATAAATTTTACAGACATAAAGTAAATAATCATTAGGAAAAAATGAGAGATTAAAAGATTGTGTAGCGTCAAGTGGGAAGATTATGTCTCTTAATATATTTCAAATACCTTTTACCTGACACCAATTAAAAAATACGTCAATGACGGAAGCGATATGAATAGTTAAAGGCAATGATAGTGCAAATAATTTGATCGATTCGGAGCGAATCTAGTCGAAAGTATATCACTTATACAATCAAAATGGCTGCTCATTTGTGTGAATTTGCATTGATTTTGATAAAAATCTGTCAGAATATTCATTTGAAAGAAAAAAAATGAGCTTAGGATATAACATCGTAAGAAACATGGTACAGAATTCCGAAATCGGTTTCACAATCCCACATATATTAAACAAAGAGATGTAAGTTAGAGTGAGTGATAATAAGGGTAGTATTATGTTTAGAGGATGATTCTGACGACTTCTTTGCCAAAAATATCTTTTTAAAGCAAATTAATTTGCCAATATAATTTGGCAGATTTGTCTCAGATTTAGCGTCAATTTTCGAATGTCGTAGGAATGAAAATAACCTCGGCAAGGAACGCTCACATTGGCCCAGAATCTATTGAAGGGAAGACAATCTTAAGCGTCCTTCACATAAATTGAAATTTTCCCTAAAACTATGTAAACAGTATAAATCTAATCAATTCAGGGCGAATCTAGTTTAAAGAATCCCACAGATATACTAAAGATTGTTGTCTGTTTGATGGTTTAGTTTCTTTATTTAACGGCATATCAACTTTTGCGGATTATTTAATTGGCATCCTTGTAGAAGAACTGTAGTGGTACTATTTCATCCATCGATGGCAGGATAAGTGTTATGGTCAAGGGGAGGTTCAAATGATGACACGATATAGAAACAAGTGATAAGAAATATATTGAAGGGAAATAGTACATACACGAACGATAGCTGGGAGAAACCCCTCCTCAACTTAACAATCAGGAATATTACCGCTCTTGGTAACGGCTCGCTGAGACTCGACTGAGACAGAACCGAGACTGAGTCTGAGACTGAGACTGCAACTGCGCAGAAGAGAGCCCTGTTGGTATATGTCACATGAGGACGAGTCCATCTTTAGGGGACACCCCAACAATAAGGGGGTTCATACCTTTCCTAAGGGTAAATGTATTTTGGTATGGTTTTGTTTCTTTGTTTAATGGCATGTCAACCTTTGTGAGTTATTTAATGCCAAAGCTACCTTATAAAAAGAAAGTAGTGATAGTATTTAACACATAGCTGGTGGGGGGGATAATAATGAGGGTCATATCTTTCCTGAGGGTATTAATCCCAAACTGAATGTAATAGCGCGACTGGAATTCGAACTTGCTTACTCCGATGTTCCAGTTCTGCACGTTAGCCACTACATGAAGGGGATTCCCTTAGTCTGCTTGAATGATTCTTTTAAAAATGAACGGTTATTCTTATTGGATGATTAAACAGAATTGCATACGCTAATAACAGAGAGAAAAACATGGACGAAAAACTTGTACATAAGAGCCCCATCCCCGATTTAAATGTACATATTTATTCAAATTTACCTAAAAAGTAAAAATAAGTGTAAAACTTACATCCACAATCAAGATAAGACAATTTCACTCATTTGATTCATTTTTTCCCCAGACCATTGGTGAACATTCCACCCACTCGGTAATGGTTCGGGAGACCTGTGTTCAATCCCAGATCGCGTCATAACAAAGACTTTAAAAATGGTACTTAATATTTCCTTGCTTAGCACTCAGCAAAATAAGGCACGTATCAAGGGTAAAGTGGAGCAATCCAGGGAAGGGAGTAGCGCCCTCTCCTACACCTCGGTGTAATAGCTATTAAAAAAGGAGCTTTCTGGTCGCCCTCGACTAAAGGGAGACAACTTTACTTAAGTCTCATAATTACATCTTAAACTTGCTATAATTCACATAACAGTCATATTTAGTATTTCTATCTTCCAGCAAATATGAAGGCGTCGGTATGTCACCAGCAACCGAGTTTGAAATTTTGGGATTTAACTGTTCTGATGCTGACGGTCCAGTTCTAGAGCTTTGGGGAGTGTTGAGAATTGCTTCATTGCCATTACTCCCAGGTCCACTCTGACTCGGTGTGGTAGTACCTGTTAAGGTTCTATCTAGAGGTCAAATAGATCTGTTTGAAAATTTTTGGCATTAGATAGGAAAATGTGATATAATATAATCGTGTGCAAAAAACTCTTTAGAGACTTCACAAAAAATATAAATATAAATGTACAATGAACGCGATTTCCTAACCTCTTGGCACAGAATAACTTCAGACGTGTTGACATGCCATAAAAATCCATCAATCAATGGAATGACTATTTTATGGAGTTGCCCGTTGTGCAATGGTTATTGTCGTAGGAAATGGACACGGCGACACGAGTTCAAGTCTTAGACGAGACTGATTACATTTCACCTTGGGAAAGGTATGAATCTAATTACTCCCCCCCCAGCTATGGGTAAATAGTAGGACTGACTGGGTTCTTCAGCCTTGGTGAGGCAACTAGTCTAGGAGAAGGAAAACTCTGAATTCAAACCTGTTAAACTCCGCTTAAAAATTGACCTTGTGTCATATCCTGCCCGAGGGGAGGGGTTGGTAAATAAGGAAGACTATTTTTCAGTAATTTGCTACATTTCTTTATTGGACAGTTAAGTCTCAAAATTACGTCTTAAACTTGCTATAATTCACATAACAGACACGTTTCTTTCATATTTCCCTCTTCGAACTGCTACGAAGGTGTTGTTATGTCACCGATGGCCGATGTTTATTTTGATATTTTGGGAATTAACAGTTCGTGTTCAAATGAGTGAAAATTAATTATTAATTATTTTAGATAACTTTAGATAAAATTTGTATACATTTTAATGGGGTTGGTTTATTCTGTACAGGCACCAAAACGCATTTAGAGTATTGCTCAATGTTTGAAAGAAATTTAAATGTCACATATAGACGTAAAGACAACAGATAGAGAACAAAAAGATGAAAAATGAAAAATGTTGGAAAAATAAAAGAAGAAAAGGAATGATGAAAGAACAGGTGAGAGAGAGAGGGGGGCGGGTTGTTTATACAAATATTGAATTAAAAGGAAAGTAAATAATGAACAAAGTCAAACACAAAACGACTGGACAGGTTCACCCAGCGGGAAAGTTTTCGTTTTTCATTTTCTATTTTTTTTTCAATCCTAACAAAGAAAACATTCGTCTATCGTATTGAACAATTTTTGTTTTTATTCTGGAGGCGGACTTAACAAGTGCTCTTGGCCCCTTACGTAAAACGGGTAATTGGTTCCTGAACTCATCCCACACAGAGTTTTAGCGAAATGTTTTGGCCGGAGATTTTTGTTGTTGTTAGCGAGAGGGAAGTGTTGTTTGTTAGTGAGGATAGGTGGTAACGTGTGTGCGTTTACGTTGTGTTGTTTCCTCGCTTAGTGTTGTTAGTCCCCTCGCTAGGTTGTGAGGAATAATTGGAGGAAGAAGAAGTAAGATGGCGAGAGTCGAAATATATTTAAGGATAAGGTTTTTATTTGCAGCATGGAATATTGGGTTTGCTTTTGGTGCTGCAAGACTCGTGAAAGGTTGTGAGTATTTAGACGAAATTGAGAAGGTTGAGATGGCAGCGTGTGTCGTCGGACGTATGAGGGATTGTGTTTTAGAGTCACCAGGGTTTTTGTCCGTCTGGTGGAGAGGCGTGCGTTGGTCTCTATTAAAGTGGCCCAGAAGTGAATTGAGAGCTAGCGTGTCGAGAGCGGGATTACGTGTCAGATCGACATTGCCAATTTTGTGGTGACATAAAGTTGTGCCTGTGCGAGGCTTGTTGAATGTATCTAATTTATATTCAACTGGGATTCCTTGTAAGGAATCCATAAATTAGATGAATTCCCTCGTGTATCCATGCTGCTGCTGCTGCTATTCTAGAGCCGCAGTGAGACGTCTGCACTGGGCGGCGTTCTCCAGCCAAAGAGAGTGTGTTTGGCAGCTTAACCCATCTGTTAGCCGGAAATGAAAGGTCCAGGCTGAATAGGATAAGTCATCCTGATTGGGCGAAATTAAGTGTCGAATTAAATTGCGCGCCAAACCAAAATACGAAAATTTTCCCTTCTCTACAGAGTCAAAAGTTTTGCAATATTTTGGTTGTACGAGAGGTACAAATACCCAATCCTGGACACTTTTGCTCCCCAGGGGTCATGAAGATGACCAACCATACTAAACTGTGAGATACCGAGCTCACCTGATGCTATTCCAGTGCGAATTACCAGATTTATCTCTATGAGTAGGAGCACAGCTTCGGAATCCACGAATTTAGGCCTCCTTGACCTGATCCTCAAGATTCTTGCAGCCCGAACAAAATTTCTTCAACCATCTAGGTACTGTAATTAATTGCACTCACACATTCCGTGCAACAATTAATTTTGCTTTCTTCCGCGGGTTTATGCTTCAATTCGAACTCGTAAGGTAGAACTTCCTGAATTAGACTACGTTACTACACATTCATCTGTACGACTTTAGTTCATAATACAAAAATGTTTCTTCACAATCATTTTAAAAAGATAAACACTTCGACGTTGGTTGCAATATTCATGTTTTAAAGGCCAATGTATTAATAAAGTTTATAAAAAAATATTTCTAAGAAAAAATCAAGCTGACCACGTGCGGCACTTGATCTGGCCGGAGTGGAAAAGGGAGAAGTAATCCCGGACAGTGCAGCACCAAAAAGTGACTTCCTCCTTTTGAACTACAATTCAGACCATCAGTACGAATTCGGGGACCCAAACTGAAGGCACGAAAACTTTAGCCAGCAGATTGGGTTTCGTTACTCGCTTCATGAATAGAGCTCCCCGAGAAATGAAAGTAAAAATAAATGAAAGTCGACTATTGAAGTTCTACCAAGAAAATTCAACTGAAAGAAAATTCAACCGAGAATTCTGCAGAAAAGAACCTTAAAGAAAACTCAAAATTTAATGAGCTAAGTATTTTTCTTTTCTTTTTTTGTTTTATCGAAAAGTTTCAGACTTTTCGATAAAACAAAAAAAGAAAAGAAAAATACTTTTATTCAAAGAACATTGTTTCCCCGGAAACTCTCACAGATAAGTTTCCTGCAAATTGCACTAAAAACTTGCAACACTTTATCTTTTCTATCACTTTCTTTCTTATTTCTTTGTATAAAATTCCTTTTAATAAACTTTATTGTCTGTGTTACCTTTTCGAACCAAAATCCGAACTAGAAAGCTGCCGAACTTACTATTTCAAGTTACCGTATAACCTTACCGTTAATGGCCCCCTAAAGCCCCCCTAAAAACATGACTCAGTTAAATATTAAACTTGGATTTAGTGTCACTCACTTCATATCAAATTTTATTCCCCCTTAAAATTTCCTTATATTGAAATTTTTAACCCCCAAATCTCTTTATATTGCAAATTTTATTCTCTTTAAAATTTCTGAAAAGTTCTCAATCATTTTAAACGAGTAAACATTTCAAACTTTGTTGCAGTATCAATATTATAAGAGTCAATCTATTTATACAATATACAATCATTTTAGAATTATCTAAAACGTATATTTAACCCTAAAAGGTATTACCACGCCGAGTCAGAGTGGGCCTGGGAGTAATGGCAACTAAGGAGTGACTTTTCACTTCCTCACCACCACCGGATGCTATTTAGTGTCATACTCAAGATTATGAGAATCAAATATTACTTTCATTTTTCGTTTTATTAATCATCATAGTCTTATGAAATGACTTTTAAGGCGGAAATCATATCTAAAGTGTTGGAGCAAAGTGAGTGAGTTCGAACTCCAGTCACGTAGTCAAGTTCACTTTCAGACTCTAATGCCCCTTAGATAAAGAATGCACCCCTTTATGTCCCCAGCTATGGGTTAAATAATACTACAACTGTTCTTCTTCAAGGATGGCTTTGGTATTAAATAACCCACAAAGATTGATATGCCATTAAAACAAAGAAACCAAACTAAAGAGCTTTAAAAACAAAAACAAAAATTTGATAGGTGTATTTGCAAAATTCTGAGCATGTACACACGTCTACTAAATAAATGTGTACGGGGGATGTGTATGCGGTCATATAGCGTGTGTACTCGTGTTACTTTCTGTGACCTAGATTTAAGCCAAATATTAGGGGGTGGCGAGATACAAACTTTGTGAGTGTGAAATACTTGGCCAAGGTTGGGCGTAGGCCAACTGGTACGCTTACAATTTCCTGCCGCAAAACGTCTCAGAAAGTCGCATAATATACGAGTATTTATACGGGGGTGTAAAAGCATTGTGTATAAACAGTATTAACATTCTTGATTTCATATGTATAGAAACAGATGCAAATACACACGCACCCACAGAGACAAGCATATACTTGCTCACACACACACACACACACACACACACACACACACACACACACACACACACACTAATACACATAAATCCACATTCACAAACTCACCCCCAATGAGTATCCTGGAAACGACACTGAACAATCAGAAAATGAGGTTCCAGTATTGCTGGAACTTTGGTTAATGTGGAGTACCCCTTCATTGCCATCGCTCCCAATTCCACTCTGGCTCAGAGTGGTAGTACCTGATAGAGTTCTGTCTATGGGTCAAATAGAACTGTTGGACATTTAAACTGAGTGGAAACAAATGACATGCTAAATTGAATAGTTTGCAATAGAACTGTTTGATCATTTAACTGAGTGTAAACAAATGACTGGTGTTTGATTCAATTGTTAGTGATACATAGCAATACTTGGAACCATTTAACTTTGTTGACTTATGCTAAATTGAATTGTTAGAAATAGAAGTGTTTGATCGTTTAACTGCGTAAGCAAATGACTAATGTTAAATTGAATTGTTAGTGACAAACCATATATCTTATATATCTTATATATATATATATATATATATATATATATATAAACCGGATATGGCATTTAATAACCTACAAAGGTTGATCTGCAATAAAACCAAAGCAAACTAAACTAAACCAACTCCCCCCCACACACAAACACATACGCCATACACGCACACATGCCATGCATATACACAGAGGCCTTTTTATAAGAATCAATTTCAAAGAATGCTTAGCAACAACCAAATGGTGGTCGTCGTTATCGCCGGCGTTGGTGTCCAGTTGATAACTAAACAGATCTAATATTGATTGATTGCAGCCGACACAGCTATGTTCAAACTATGACGCCGACTATTTAGAAATCCTAGCAACGCATGCCATTTTTTAAAATGTCTATGTTTCTTCATAATCGAAAATATTCTCCCTCGATAAAGAACGCATTAAGGTGAAAATGTAGTGGGAGAAAATAAAATGACCACAAATGAGCGTTGATGAAAGCATAAAAAACAACAACAATGGATGAAGTTGTTGCTATTTATGACAATGAATATGCCAAGTGCTTTTTTTTATTGTTATTGTAGTGTGTTGGCCTCCCTCTTAACAACGACCTGATTGCTCGGACATGTGTGTGATTTGGGTTGGTCGGGGTTGGGTTTTATGGCATATCAACCATTGTAGGTTATTTAGCATCAAATACTGTTCACACACACACACACACACACACACATATATATATATATATATATTAAATATCTATGATTTAAAAACACATTTTGTGGATAACATTTTCAAACGAGACTGAGCTCATTTTATTTGCACACAGTTAAATGGTTTCAAGTATTTCTAACACGAATAATTTTATTTACTATTATTTGCACACAGTTAAATGGTTTCAAGTATTTCTAACACGAATAATTTTATTTACTATTATTTGCACACAGTAAAATGGTTTCAAGTATTTCTAACACGAATAATTTTATTTACTATTATTTGCACACAGTTAAATGGTTTCAAGTATTTCTAACACGAATAATTTTATTTACTATTATTTGCACACAGTTAAATGGTTTCAAGTATTACTATGTAACACTGCCAATCTAATATCGGTCATTTGTTTGCACACAATTTACATAGGAATAATGGCAATGAAGGGGTACTCAATATTCTGCAAATCAGATGGTAAAGCTCCAGTTCTGGAGGTTGGACCCTTACTATCAGATTGTTTAGTGTCATATCAGGACACTCATTGGAGGGTGTTATCCATCTGCAGAGATTCAGTCAGCGCATTCGTGGGCTGATATGTGTGTGTGTGTGTGTGTGTGTGTGTGTAAGAGAGAGAGAGAGAGAGAGAGAGAGAGAGGTCAAAAGCTCTATCACGTAAACTTTCGTTTTAGAGTCTCGAGACAATCACATTCGAGGAGGGTTGAATAGATTTTTAAAAAAGCAAAAAAATCAAATAATGTTGATGTAAACATGCAAATATAACGACCCGCTGTTATACATTGGCCCTCGACCGAGCTGTCAATCAAGAGATGCACCTGTGTAAATAAGTGGATGAACAGCGGAAGCAGGTGGGTGTTGGACAATTATATAACCAGGTGCCACAAACGGTTTGAATCAGTTCCAGTTGGAGTTGGAGTCAGTTGGAGATAGGATACCAGCGGAGTGAGAACCAGCTCCATACAGAGGGCTATCAAGTGCTACCATTCCAGGCCAGAGTGGACCTGGGAGCAATAACAATGTAAGGGTGCTCCGCATTCCCCAAAGCCTCACCATCAATGGAACCTCACCATCGGATTGTTTAGTGTCATTTTCAGGACATTCATTGGGGGTGGGGGGCTCTTACCCCTCTGCAGAGGTGCAGTCGGTGTATTCTACAGCCCTAGCCGACTGGGCAATACACGGAGTTAATGTCAAAACAGTTTTATTTCAAATAATTCAGTTTAGCATAAGTACAGTGTTTAGATGTCAAACACTTCTATTTCGAGCAATTCAGTCTAGCATAAGTAGGCAGTTTAAATGTCAAACAGTTCTATTTTAAACAATTCAGTTAGCATAAATACACTGTTCAAATGCAAAATACAGTAAACTCAAATCACGGTTTAGTTCTATTTAACCCATAGATAAGACCCTTATCAGCTGCTACCACTCCGGGTCAGAGTGGACATGGGAACGATGGCATTGAAAGGGTACTTCACATTCCCCAAAGCTCTACCATTACTGGAACCTTATTTTCTGATTGTTCAGTGTCATATCCAGGACACTCGTTGGGGGGGTATCTTATCTCTTTGCAGAGGTACAGCCGGTGTATTCTACAGCTCCAGCCGACTGGGCAAAACCTTTTGAGTCATCCTAGTAGACTGACCAGTTTAACTGGAATATCTTACCTTTGAACAAAGATGGCAATGAATCTGAAATACTGACATTCTTACCTGTCAAATGAGAAAATGAGACCCGCCCTCCCTAAACATGACTCGGTACAGATGATAATAATAGGAAGTAGACAAAGAAAGTTATTTGATATCTTAAAACTCAACATACAAATCACAAGGTGATATATATATATACCTTTATGAGCTGATCAAAACATTAACATTTTTCTTTCTGTCTTGTCACCGAACCTCTCACTAACAACTCTGCACCCCCCCCCGATAAATCTATTCTTATATGAGTACAAGAAACTGAAGAAATATAACTGAAATGGAAACAAAGAATTTAAGTAGACAAAATATCTAAACGATCTGTGTCACGTTGGAGAAGCTTTAGCATCTTTATACAACTACTTTTAAAAAGATTTATTGTGTGTGTGTGTGTGTGTGTGTGTGTGGTATTTAAGGTCATGTTTTTACCTTTAGGCTGGAGAAAAGATGTTTCTGTTACCAAACAAGTACCTTGTCATTCATTATAACACCTCTTTTTTTTCTTTTTTGCCTTTTATTATTTCCTTTTCCTCTACCTTTTCTCTCTATGTGGATATACGAGATATCGCATTCATACCAAATACAGAAGATTAGACTTGTGTGTGTGTGTGTGTGTGTGTGTTTAATATATGTTCTTTCTTTCTTTCTTTTCCCCTTTGCTTTCTTTCTTTTACCCTCTTTTCTCCCACATTGATTTCTTTCTTTCTCTTTTCTTTCTTTCCCTTCTTATGTTTCTTTCCTTATATATATATATATATATATATATATATATATATATATATATATATATATATATATATATATATATATATATATATATATATATATATATATATATATATATATATATATATATATATATATATATATATAGAGCTTGCTTTATTTTTAATAAAAAGTGCGTAAGATTGTTGATAGGGCATCTGTTAATAAAATGTAAACAGCCCGTGATGTAATTGTTATCGTCGTAGGAAATGAACACGGCGACACGAGTTCAAATCCTGGACGAAACTGATTGCATTTCACATAGCACTAATACCCATGGGAAAGGTATGAATCCGATTATTCTCCCTCCAGCTATGGGTACTATTTACCAACCCCTCCGCTCGGGCAGGATATGACACAAGGTCAATTTTTAAGCGGAGTTTAACAGGTTTGAATTCAGAGTTTTCCTTCTCCTAGACTAGTTGCCTCACCAAGGCTGAAGAACCTAGTCCGTCCTACTATTTACCCATAGCTGGAGGGAGAATAAGGGGGTTCATACCTTTCCCAAGGGTATTTGCCCGAAAGTGAACGTAATAGCGCGACTGGAGTACGAACTCGCGTAATACGATTCCGCAGTTCATCGCTTTAACCATTACACCACGAGGACACCACCTCCAGCTATGGGTAAATAGTAGGACAGACTAGGTTCTTCAGCCTTGGTGAGGCAACTAGTCTAGGAGAAGGAAAACTCTGAATTCAAACCTGTTAAACTCCGCTTAAAAATTGACCTCGTGTCATATCCTACCCGAGCGGAGGGGTTGGTAAATAGGGTAAACAGCAAGTCAACGGCGCTTGGTGACTGTCACTTTCTTGCCCACGCGATCATCAGGACAAATGGTTACCACGTAGTGGGTGTCCATTTCCATAATGTTGTGTAGTTAAATGAATGATGACAGAACTTATAAAAACTTTCAGTCGCTTTTTAAACTGAACTTCCCTCTTTGAAATTCCTAACCGACAACAATATGTTTTACTTTCTCTAAATAACAGCCGTATTGCAATGGTCATGTCAGCATTTTCTAAAATAAATTTCGATAACAAACTCATGATGTTGACCATTCTACGTCATTATGACCACTGATATGACACATCTATCACTTAATCACCACTACTATTGCTTGCGTTGTGGCAATTTTAAATCTTAGAAGTAATTCGTCCGGACCTTTTATGCACACACTCACACACACATATATTTGCATGTTTATAAAAATCTCATCGAGTGTCACACTTACATACACATATACGAGGGTCAGCTGAAAAGTTCATTAGTTGACCAAGATACTCTCCAGGAATGTAACCAAATAAGGTTTATTTATCAATAGTCCCTCTGAAATCAACACACGTCTTCCGCTGGTTTTACTGTGCTTGGATATCATTGGCCAAAAAATCAACCACCGATATGACGTCATTATATGCCCTTTTCAGCCAATGAACCTTTCAGTGCACCTTCATACATAGTGTTTTCTAAAGGAGGCGACTCAAAGGATACATTTTATCTGCACGTAAATTTTATGCTAAAATATTAGACATGTGACAATCTTGTACTCACAGACAACAGTATTTAAAGGTTGAATTGATTGCGTCTCATCTATACATCCATTTCTTTTTTGTAGTTTCAGCCGTTTTTCAGTGATGGGCTTTTTTGATACTTATTTCGCGTGTACATTTTACAAATGTTTTAGAGAAGAATTTTTTAACAAATTTCCCTTAGATAAAAGTGTCTCTCCTCAGCACTTCTTCCTAAGATCAGAGTGTATTATCTATCCTATTTGCTCCCAGTCACTTTTGCCTCGGATCAGCGTGTAGTATCTGTACTCGTGGAATTCCAATGGTTATTTTTAGAAACACTAATAAGAATATTCAATCGACAAACAAAGGAAATTGCACACGAGATGACTTAGACATAGCTGCGCAAAGGAAACTTCAACAGCACAAAATAATACCATAAGAATCAATAACGTCGGAGTAAAAATTGATTATATACAACAAAGTAGCAGTGTAGATTATGTGATGACAGAGATGAAATAGTTTAACACATAATAAGCGAATTCAGCAAACTGGCACAAAAGGAATTCAAGACTAGACACAACTGGGTGGGAAAGGTGACCCACAGGGAACTGTGCAAGTGATTAAATTTTGACAATACTACTGAATAGTATATTTACAAACCAGAATCTGTCTGAGAGAATGAGATGCGTAAAATTCTCTGGGGTTTTGATGGTTTGATGATTTCTTTGTTTAATGGCATATCAGCCTTCGTGGATTATTTAAAGCCAAAGCCATCATTGTAGAAGAACAATAATAGTACTATTCAACCCATAGCTGGGGATAAAGAGTTTCATGCCTTTGCCAAGTGTATTAGTCCGAAATTGAATCTAATAGCATCAATGAAGTTCGAACACGTTTACAACGATGTTACAGGCCAGTACGTTAGTAACTAGGCAACGAAAACTCCACCCTGAAATTTTGAGATATAAGCGGGTCAAGTAATTCCGGCAAGAAGATAAGACTTTGTGTTAATTAACAAGAGAAAAAAAATGAATTTGCCATCAAGTTGATTTTAGTGTTTCGGTGGACCACAGATCAAAACTAATGGAAAGCCTTAAGATAGACAAATACTTGGAAATTGTTTGAGAACTAAAAAAAAAAAAAATCTGTGAAACATGAGGTTGACAGTGATACCAGTTGGAGTTGGTGCACTTGGAACGGTCTCCAAAGGATTTGAAAGAAGACAGGAAGAAATTCAAATCAGAGGAAGAATCGAGACCATTCAGCCTTATTAAGATTGGATAGAATACCCAGAACAGTCCTGGAGATCGAAGGAGACTTGCTGTCACTCTGACTCCAGTGAAAGACCACCAGTGAATGATGGTGTGAAAAACTACAACTACTACTCCTACTTCTACTACTACTAATAATAATAACTGCACCTCCAATAATATAGATATAATCATATCTATGTATGTATATATGTGTGTGTGTGTGTGTGTGTGTGTTTCTTTTCTTCATGAGATAGGTGACGACCTTTAAGTAACTGCCATTAATCAACGTTTGTTGTCAGACGCATAAAAGTCGAATGTTAGAAAGTCATCGTTTTTTTTTTATTGTTGTTTTGTTTTTTCTTTTTGTTATAAATAAAACGGAAAAGAGTTTTTAAAGCGAAATTTTTTTCATGGATGAAATTTTAATTTAAGGAGACGCATTTAAAACAATTCTGTTATTTCGATTTGTAGATAAAAATGGCTTCCTCCTAGGTAAAATGGTTGACATTTCTTGATCAATGAATGAAGAAAATAGAAAAACAAAGTAATCCAAAAAGTGATCAATTTATAATAAAGGAAAGTCAAAATTAAACGTTTCGGTTTTTGTAAATCTTCATCAGGACTTTAAGATGGCGAAACAAGTGTTGCTAGAACAACAATGGATGATTTAATAAAATACAATTACAGAGGAAAAGATATATATATATATATATATATATATATATATATATATATACAAAGAAAGATCATATCACCGTTCAAACATTCAATCAGCGAATTTTAAAAAAACAAAAACTATCACGTTGAACAAATTCGACTCTTGTCAGACGCGTTACGAGTGTGATTTGAAAGCCGCACTGAAGAACGTGTAGCAACGTAGTGTAAATCAGGAACATATACTTTATGAGTTCGAAATGCGCCCTAACGCCGCCGAAACAAACAAAAACATTTGTTTTACGAAAGGTGAAGGCGCACTTGATCACAGTACAGTAACCAGATGGTTCAAGAAATTTCGCTCAAGTTACAAGAACCTCGAAGATCAGACAAGGTCAAGTCGTCCTAAAACATTGGATTCCGAGGCCGTCCTCCAAGCTATAGAGGTAAATCTGGCGAGTAGCATTCGGAGATTATCAGGCGAGCTTGGTATCTCACAATCCAATGTGGTTCGTCATATTTTCATGATCTCGGGAAAAGCATCCGAAGCTGCCGAATTGTATTGCACATTTCAAAAAATATTGCAAAACTTTTGATTCACCAAAGTAGTTCATTTTATACACTTTATTTTTTAATCTTTAATTAGCTTCTCTACAAACCAACACATTCTTGTATTTACATGTCTTCTCTTTATAATCTAATACTTTTGAGATTATGTTCGCACCAGACATGTATTTGACCTGAATTTAATGAGCCTTAAACCTCTAAACAGATTTTCTTTGCCTCTTATCTACTCCTTCCTCACCCAGTCCATAATTTTGATTATATAAAATGTTGCCTCGCTTTTCTTCAGTTTTATCTTTTGTTTAAAAACTCTTGACCGTCGTGTGTGTTTAAATACACACGTATAACATGTTTAGTTGATTAATGTAAATGTGCAATCTCGCTTTTTGGTGTAAGGCACAAGGCCGCAGCCACAACCTGTCTGTTAAAGTGCTGTGGTTTGGCAGCAAGTAAGTTTTATCGGGTGGAATTAGGAGCCTCACAATCCCGAGTTCTGAAACCAATTTTTCCTTCTTCTATATCGGTTGTCTTACCAAAGTTAAAGAGCTCAATCTGTCCGATTATTTACCAATATCTGGGACATTTATTTGTCTCTGTTCTTTGGTCAGTGGAGAAGTTGTACCTGAACCCTGCCAGAGAACGGTAAAACCACGTGGTGATATTACCAACCATTAACAAGTATGGGGGAGTCTCTCTTCTCGTAGTGGTTAATGTACTGGACTGAGACATCGGAGTAAGTGAGTTCAAACTGCTGTTGCACTTTCAGACTAATGTCTCTTAGGAAAGTTATTAACCCTTACACCCCTCAAGCTATGGGTACCACTACTTCTCCAAGGATGACTTTGGCCTTAAATAACCCACAAGGGGGTTGATATGTCATTAAGCAAATAAACCAAACCAAACCATTATCAGGAATGCCTTTTGCCATTTTTGTACCCCTTCTACATCCTGCTTGTTCATGGAACAATACATTCATAGTTTTATCTGTAAGAACTCATTCGGGTATTATTTCTTTTAATACCACTGATATGTATATTGTATATATCAAATGTTAAATCTTGTATATATAAATGAATCTATCTTGTCTTTTCTTCAGTTGTGTTAAGTGTTAATATATCACTTATATACTGATGCTAATATTGGTCTTTGGAATGGTAGATTCGACTAAAATATTTTCCTTCGCCAATGGTCCGGGAGACCTGGGTTCAATCCTAAGTCGCGTCATACCAAAGACTTAAAAAATGGTACTTAATACCTCCTTGCTTAACACTCAGCAATATAAGGTACGTATCAAGGGTAAAGTGGAGCAATCCAGGGAAAAGAGTAGCCCCACCAACTACACCTCGATTGAGCTATTGAAGAGGGAGCCTTCTTCTGATCGCCCTCGACTAGGGTTGCCAACTTTACTTACTTTTACTTTTTAGGACAGAATTCTTAGCACCTTCGTTAAATTTAGGATTTTTAGTAATTAATTTGTTACGCTTATTCAGTATCGTACACAAGTAAGTGACCATGTGCCAGACTAATGTGACAGCAAATTGACTAAAATCCCAAAACGGGACTTTATTTTCGCACGTGTGAAGACGGGGCAGGTTGGCACTTGATCCCCTATAGAATAAGTCCTCGTTCAGACTTTTTCTCTCAGGCATATAAGACCTGGCATATTACGTGAGGGATTAATTTAGGGCCAGACTGACCGCTGCTGGCAAGGGGTTCCAAATTTCACACTATCCACACACCCACCAGGCCACTAAACTTCATCCCCTAGACAACCGAAGATATGGACCTATAGGTTTTAGTCGTAATAATATTATATTGTAGTAGTCGGCAACTCCGGTTTCCCGTGTGATATTTTTAAAGAAATAATAGGACAATTCTAAGCAAGATAACATAAGGCGAATAGAAGCTGAAAAGGAAGCATGAGGTAACAAATTCGTAGAAGACACGGTAAAGAACAACTTCGACCACGTGGTAACATTAAAATGCATGAATCCTTTACTATACAAAGAGATACACTTTCAAAGTGTCAAATATGTATAAGGAATTGAACAGTCCACGGACATAAATGTCTTTCTTCTTTTCTGTTCTTTCGTTTTCCTTCAAATTGAGAGAGAGAGAGAGAGAGTGGTATATAAAATTTGGGTATAAAGGAGAAATAGCCCCAAAGTTACTTATCTTATTTTTCGACGGGGTTCCACTGGAGAATCTTTCTTCTTTCACGGGCTAATAGACTTTATGCTATTTTTAACACTGGCTTGAAGAACTTGGGTCCCTCGTGTCCAAGATATGTTTTTGTCTTCTTCACCCGGAGTAATGGCTATGGGTCTGTCTGCTACGAGCCCTTTCCAATAACTGACTTTTCTTCTCGTTTTTTTCGCCGTCGGGGAGAAGATGCCACTTCCGTTTAAGGGCCCCAGCCAATCATTTGGCTTCTCCCTCCTTCTCCCTGGTGTCCGGCGACCTGAGGTTACTAAGTACCAACATCTGTTGATATCCCCTCTGTGACCTACATTCTTTCTTAACGTTCACTTTTTTTGACGGGTTGCCACTGTTCATTCCAACGGGAGGATAGTATTAATCTTATTTCTATCGTCTCCGTGGGATATCACGTGACACTAAGCTTTGTAAATACTGTATATAAATAAGAAGACTACTTACAATTTTTCAAAATAAAAAAAAGTATTTTTTAAGTCAAAGATACCAGGATTATAAAATCCTGCTGTCTTTTTCTATTTTGAGTTGAACATTAAACAATCAAAATGGATATAATCAAGTACTTTAGAATCGCCCATAAATTCCAATACTTCACAATTTTCTCAATAAAAAGTTAATTTTCTTTTAACTCAAAGATAACAAGAATTTATCATTTTTAGTGGAACATTAGGCAATCAAAACGCATATAATTAGGTATTATTCATAACAAAAATCTACAGAATATAAACCTTGCAATAAAAGATATGTGTACACAACTTATAGTTATCCATTTTTTATTTTTGGTTACAGAGAGTTAATACAGTAAAATTTGGTAATGAATAATGACTAATGATATCCGTTTAGATTGTATAATGTTCCATTAGAAATGATAAATTTTTGGTTTAGAAGAAAATTGATATTTCTTTTTCAGATTGGTTGGAGTGTACATATTTATGTTGTAGGGTGTCCTCGTGAAGTAGTGACTAACGTACTGGACTGCGACATCGTAGTGAGTTCGTCACACTGTTACGTTCCCTTTTGAACCAATACCCTTAGGAAAGGTATTAGACCTCTCATTCCCCAGCCAAGTTTTTATTTGTGCCACAACTGGCTTCGGTATTAAATAACCCACAAAAGTTGATTTGCCATTAAACAAAAACAAACAAACAAACAAACAACTAGATATTTATAACAATGCTTTATATGTACAGAAAATTATTCTTATAATACACACGTACTATATATACTCGAGTAATGAACGACTTCATGTAATGAAGGACCCCTAATTTTTTGGCTACAAAAAGGTCTCTTTGTCATATATAGTGAGTAATGAATGACAGCGAGATTTTGGGGGATTGAATAATGAATAAAAAGCCCAAATAACATAAAAAAAGAAAAGAAAAAGCACAAGATAAAATAAATAAATACAAAAAATAACAATCTCCCGGGAGGCCTCCTACAAGAAGGGCAATCAACGTATCCCAGAAAAGATGGGCTTCTTGGCACCAAAAAGAAACTCCTTCTCAGATCTCTATAGACTCCTTGACCGGAAGGACGACTATTTTGGAGGAAACACATTTTTCTCCATGAGAATAAAAGTTAAGTTTGAAAATATCCCTGTGTCTTTTCTGTCGTTCATTTCTTTTCCAGCCTGAACAACCAAAAAAAAAAAAAAAAAAAAAAAAAAAAGAAGAAAACAAATGAATGGGGATAAGAAGAAAAATGACCAACTTCATAATCTTTCCCAACTCACCCAAAACTCTTATGCCCCATAGATACGAAGTGTTCAAAAACCTATCGTGTGTAATGAACGACCCTTTGCTTTTGAGGTGAAAAAATTGATTTGAAAAAGTCCTTTATTATACGAGTATGTACGGTATGTATCTTAGCATCTTCGTTGATGTGTTCATCAATTATTTTGTGCAAAAGTTTGCAAGCAACTTTGATCGTTTACACATCACTCACATCGTTTCACAAACTATTGACTGAGTAGAAATACAATCCAGTTGTTGACATATTGAAATCAAGGAAACAAGAATCCTTATATATTGATTTCAGCGACTTTAGAGAGTGGTTGTCGAACAGAACCGGAAACAGGAGCACTGTGACCAGAACAGGAAAAAAAAAAAAGAAAGAAAAAAAAAAGTCGATAAAAGAAAAAAATCTTTAAAATGTCTGGCGTCAGCCGACATGTTTGTTCAGACTATGACGGCTATTTCGGTGGCTGTTGAGAGTAAAGTTGAATAAAATCCATTTTGTTTTTTTTACAACAAATGCAAGTCCGTACATGTCAATCTTAAAAAAAAAGAAGAAAAAAAACAACCCCCCCCAAAAAAAAACTAAAAGTAAAATTGATAAAATAATAAAAAGGTAAAATAAAATTTCCATTGAAAAGAAAAAATATACTTCATTAGTAATTTTATACGTTTGATTATAAATAGAATGAATGTTAGAAAGACGTAAATTGAGTTGAATTTTCTCTTATCTGGTAATGAACTGGTTGAACAATGTTTAATGTGATTAAGCAAGAACCACTGCAAAATGTCATCGATTTTTTCCCCTCTGAGTGTCTCATAACAATATAGTTGACTTAAGTAGCTGAGACCTCCACTCCACAAAAAAGAGGTATTCTGAGTATGACACTAAACTGATGGTGAGGCTCCACTTCTGGAGATTTGTGGAGAGTGGAGTATTCCTTCATTGCCATTACCCCCAGGTTCACTCTGACTCGAAGTGATAGTACGTGTCAGGGTCCCAGCTAAATCTGTTTACAAATTATTTCATAACAATATAGGTCAAATAAATCTGTTTACAAATTACTCGTATTTGATCAGATCATGTGTAAAAAAAAGAAAGAAAATTAAGAAACAACACAAAAATAACCCTTGATGGATTGGCATGCCATTAAAATAAATAAACCAGATTCCAACTAGATAATAATAATAATAATAAGTTCTAATTTCAGGTACTCAAACAAGAACCTGTCCCAGTCGGTTGTGGTGGTGGGGGGGATGTAGAATACACGAACTGCATCTCTGCAGAGAGGTAAGACTCCCTCAACAAGTGGCCCAGTCGGCTGGGGCTGCAGAATACATCAACTGCATCTCTGCAGAGAGGTGAGACCCTCCAACGAATGTCCAAGATATGACTCTAAACCAAACCAAACCAAACAAACAAGGACCAACGAAATAACATATCTGAGAGACGGCAGAAAAAAAAAAAACGGAGCTGAGAAGATAGCAAAAATGTAATCCACAACTATTTTAGCCCCACCCCCACCCACTCCACTAAAAAGTTATTGGGAAAGAATGATTGAAATTTATAGAGAATCTGTGAAGTTTGATTCAAGCCAAAAACTTGCTGACCAAGTAAGGATGAATTTAAAGAAAGGCTGGTTTTCTGATTTCGAAATACTTGAAATATGTAGATAGGTAAGTCACGAGGAAAATGCTGAAAAAGCCCCTAAACGAGCTGAAAGACAAAATATTGAAAAATAAAATATCGTGAAACCCAGCACCACAAGATCAAACTTACCACAAGATGAAAGAAACAACATAGGATTAATGTCTAATCTACCCTAGGTCAAAATGAGTCAGTGACAAGATTGGTATCCCATTAAGGAACCCAAAAAGAAATACAAAAACTGGATACAAAGTGAGGTTAGAAGAACAAATAAAGAAACTAAAAGAACATGCTAAAATAATAAGAAAGGAGAAATACACAGTAACATTAGAATAAAATAAAATAAAAATAAAAAAAAACAAACAATAACAACTGAGAAAGTGTGAAAAAAATGAGCAATCTGATGAAAAAGAAACAAAACTTCCAGAACAAACTATGTGAGAATAAATAACTCAGCAGAAATGTCGAATTGATAAATATCACGAAAAAAGAATTGCAAAATCTGAAGAAGGCTCGGTAGCTGAAATACACCAGGAGCAACTAAAAACAACACTCTAGAAAGTTCCAAAACCGAAGACACCAGGCCATGATTGGATACATGGATTCTGGTTTTAAAAAATTCACATCCACTCACGACAGATTGTCTCATCAACTGAGTTAATGCCTAGGAAAGCCAAAAATGCACGAATGGATGACGAGAGAGTAAACTATCTTGACCCTGAAAGGCACCATCCCAAGCAATTATAGACCGATAACGTGTTTACCAATGATGTGGACGATCTAGCAGCACAGATAAGAGAAGTGATATATTACTTGCTTGAATGCTGCATACTATCTCCAGAAGAACAGAAAAGATGTCTCAAGGGAAAAAAAGGAACAGATGACCCATTATATTTAGACCGGCACAGTCTCAAGGAGTAAAAATATGGTGGAAAAATATCGCCATGTTATCGATGAACTACAAAAAACGCATATGACATGGTCCTGCAAACTTGGAAAATAGAATTCCAGAATATCAGAACAAGTTATAAACTTCATCACGAAAGCTATGGAAAACTGGACAGTGGAATTAATTGCTGGAGGACAAACCCAAGCAGAAGTGAAAATCCAAAAAAGTGAAAATCCAAAGAACCATCTTCCAGGAAAACTTACGTATAAAAAAATTGAGATATCCTCTAGACGGCTGTGTGCCCGGATGTAGAGAGGCCGAGGGTAGAGGGAGAAAGCAGGACGGAAGAGACTTGAGCACGTGACTTGGGCACGGCGAGACGAGGCAGAAGCGACTAAGGTCTCCACGGGTGAGACGTGGTTAAAGACAACCAGAAAAGGGTGTTAGCAGACCACCCAATTGAACAAACAGAGCCTAGAAGACAATTTTCAGCCCTACGAAACCAAACATCCACAGCCCCCTTAACACAGTCTTAAACACAACCAGAAAATATGCTGAAAGAAAACAGGACATTCACCAACCACAGATAAGTGTATTATAATTTTAACTTTGTTTTCTTAAAGACTATTGACCGCTAAAGGAATATGCTTTAGCAACATTTTTGCACTTCTTATATAAACGTATTTAAACGTCTTAACGCGTTGCTTATTCTTTCTTACGACCCATATGGGGGTGTCGTTAAATTTCCCACACACGCCACTTCTATTTGTAATAGCAATGATGCCACTTAATTATATACAAAGGAAACTACGAATTTACAAAATCACAGGAAACGATAAACCAACTTATATGTTCTGGGATGATGTTAAGATATTTTGCCAATAATAAAAAAGAGCAAGAAACCTTTATACAAATTATTAGACTCTACAGCCAACATAAAAGAATGTTGCCCAGTCGGCTGGGGTTGTAGAGGGGTAACACCCCTTCCCAATGAGTGGCCTGGATATGACATTAAACAATCTGATGGTGAAGTTCCATTGATGTTGGAGCTTTGGTGAATGCAGAGCATCGCTTCATTGCCATCACACCCAGATCCACTCTGACCCGGAGTGGTAGCACCTGATAGGGTCTTATCTAAGGGTCAAATAGAACTAAACTGTGTACTTATGCAAAGCTGATTTGTTCGAAACAGAACTGTTTTGATATTTAAACTGCGTACTTATGCTAAACTGAATTGCTTGAAATAGAACAGTTTTGTCATGTAAACTGTGTACTTAGGCTAAACTGAATTGTTTGAAATGGAAATATTTTTGTATGCTAAACTGTGGCAATGGCGATTTCCCCACGAAATAGGGATAATAATAATGATAATAGTATTAATAAAGATAGATATGCCGTAAAATAGAAAACGGCAAGTGAAAAAAGGTGAGTTTTCGAAAAAACCCAAGAGGTTGATAGGCCATGAGGACTTCCGTATATAAAAAAATAAGAATATCATGCGAAATTACCAGTAAAAAGGTTAATCTTTTCTTGTTTATTGATAATGATTGTTCTAAAGTGTTTTACTCGTAAAGTTGAAAATATAATCCGTATTGATTACAGAAAAAAAGTAACTTCTAAAAATAAACGCTATTCTCAATAATACATAATAATAATAATAATATGTTTATACGAATTGTTTATATTAGAAAGTAGGACGCAAGTAAATCACAACATGAAATTGTACTTTGGGCAATGTCAGAAGGTGGCACACGCGCTAGAGGACGGATGAATTATTTATGTGTGGCATCACGTGATTAGCGGAAGGCGCAGATGTTCTCAATAGATAATCCTCGCCTCGAGCCAATGTGAGAATTTTTGCTGTGACAGCCGGGGCGATTACTTCCGGTCCGTATCGTGATTGTTGACGTGTAAGAGACGGCAGAGCCCTGGCACGAGGAAATCATCTCTGAGGGGATCTGACGTCATTCATCGAGAAAACCCATGTGCATGTATCGTAGACAAAGCCCGATCAGAGAAAAATCAGTAAACAAGCTGCTAAACCGAAAAAGGTTAAGACGAAAACCACCTCTCTCCAATAACTAAGACTCGAAGTAATGTTTGTATATAAGAAACATTTCAATTTAATCACATTTTCCTTATGAACTGTGTTTATTGCACGTATTGTTGGTGTTATCTGTATAAAAAAAAAAACTTTCATAAAATCGGATTGGTTTGGTTATTTTCTTTTCTTATGCTAACTCGATTCCAGCCCGACGAGCCTGCAGATGGACCAGCAGATAAATCTTTGGACCGATCAACGCTCAACAGGATGAATTACAACGTGGGCTGTTGAGAGGATCCCCAGAGAATTAAGTCTAACCTGTAACACTGGACCCTACAGAATCACGGCCGAAATTGTGAAGGACGGCGGTCCAGTGGGGTTAGGTTACGGCATTACATCACTGGTGAAGTGTCAAAGAGTCGTTGTTACATTAGCTGTTGCCGTGACAAGGATCGTGTTACAAAACTGAATTGTTTGAAATGGAACTGATTTTGATATTGAATCTGCACTTACATTAAACTGAATATTTTGAATAGAACTGTTTTGATATCTAACTGTGTGTAAACAAAAACTATATATTACTAAACTGATTTGTTTGAATTAGAAATGCTTTATTAAACTGAATCACTTGAAATAGAAATGTTTTTGACATTTAAACTGTATACTCATGCTAAACCGAATTGTTTGAAATAGAACTGATTATTTGTATAAAAATGGATTTTGCATTAAATAACCTACAAAAGTTGATATGTCATAAAAACCCAACCAACCAACCAACCAACCAACCAATATAAAAGAATGAAATTTATAATTGAAAAATGTACCGTGCTTATAATGAAAAGAAAAGAAAGAAAAGAGAAACGGTGGAAGGAATTGGACTGTCAAATCAGAAAAACATCAAAATACTTAATAAAAAAGAAAACTATAAATTCTTGGAAATATTAGAAGCAGAGATGATTAAACAATTGGAAATTAAAGAAAAAGTTAGAAAAGCGCAAGTTAAAAAAAAAAAAACAGAAACGTTCTCGAAACCCAACTCAACAGTAGAAATCTCATTGAGGGAATAAATACCAGGTTTGTGTTTCTTGTAAGATACACAGGACCGTTTTTAAAATGGACAAGAGAGGAACACAAACAGATGCAGAAGGTCTTACATTCGATAAATGATCTAAACAGACTCTGTGTCAAGAAATGAACTAGGAAGACATCTTGCCGACATTAAAGATTGCACGGATTCAATATACAAAAAAGAGCAAATAAAGAATAATCACAGCAGTCACTAATAAACAGAAATAAGTCCCGGACAAACATGAAAAACAATCTAGAAAACTAAAATTGAAAGAAAAAGAACTGTACAAATACTTCAAGCGGAAAACAAAGAGACAATTGCACTGGAGTTTAAATATGGTTGCACAAATAAATTGGCGTTCTAAGATTTAAAAAATGTTAACCATTAAAATAAAATCGTAAAACAAAGTCAAGTTATTTATATCTAAAAAATCTTTTTTTCTTTAAAAAGACACTCAGGTGATCAGAAAAATATATAAAAAAATAAAAGATAAAAATAAGTCTGACCCCCCCCAAAAAAAAAACATCGAAAACTATCCAGTTAGTCTCCTGTCAATTTAATAAAAGAATTTATACTTTAATCTAAAGGAGTCGAATGAAATATTGTTTATATCAATGATTCTTGAAATTTCATCGATTTTTTACGTATACATATAATACATACATCTTAATTTGTCTTTTTTAAAAAAAAGGGGATCTTTGGGATTACATCCCTTTTCTACCAAAGAATTCTGCTAATAAACGCTGAATGGCGTTATCAAAGCAGTATATAAGAAGAGCTTGCGAAAGTCCCAGTCTCTCTTACGACTGGCAGCATGTCTTGAAATAGACCTGACCTAAATCTACGGGACAAGGACATTCTCGTTTCCAACAAACCTCGCGTCGCATTGAAAACAACTCCATAGAATAATACTCTTCTTAAATATGTAAGTCTTTTCCCCAAACTTCCATTTCTCTTAAAAGTATTTACGCTAAGGGCATTTTTTTCATGAAACGTTTTAAGCTCTCTTTTTGTATCTTATTTCATTTTGTATTCATTCTTTCAAGTTTGATCAAGTAATGAAATATGCCGTTGCTAATCCAACGTGATTGTTCTTGCATTTATTCCGGACGAAGAATCAATATAAATCAATTACAAATCAACCACAAGTCCTCAACAGGTCTGTATCAAGTCTGTTTGATTTTTGTTTAATGGCATAACAACCTTCGTGAGTTATTTAATGCCAAATCAATCCTTGTAGAAAGACTGTAGTTCTACTATTTAACCTATAACTGAGGGAATAAGTAGTCTCATGCCTTTTCCAAGGGTATAAGTCTGAAAATTAACGTAATAGCACGATTGGAGTTCGAACTCGCTTCACTACGCCGCGAGGAGTCTTCTCACTGTGCCACAGGGACCCTCCCCAGGCTTGATATGAAAAAATGGAGGATATTAAACTTTAAAATAAGACTGCGTAAGGATCAGTTATTCCTACATAAAAAGCAAACGAGAAAATAAAAGACAAATCAAATGAAAGTTATAGAGTTTTTCTGACGCCCATTTTTCTTAAATATTATTTGTCTCTTGGGATATTGATTTCTCAGTTGGATCATGACCCATCGGTAAGGCACCGTGTCTTAGAATTATTTTGGTTGGGAGAAAGAATTTGAACCAGAAAAACAAGTGTCGCCAGTTTTAAGCAATTACAAAAATGTTAATTCTTTTTTAGTTATGTAGCAGAGTTTGAACATGTCAGTAAGACATTTTGGTCTGAGTGGTTATTTTACTCTAAGGGATCCGAAGTGGCACTCTAATTACTTGTGTATAACACGTACTCATGTATAACACACACTTGTGTATAACACGCATCCCTACCTTTGGACCATGAAATTCTGAAAAAGAAATCCTTGTGTATAACACGCATTGACTTTTTAGAATTTGTAGCCGCTAAATTTAACCTAAATTTTATCATTTGTTCGGCATTTGTTCAAGAGAAAATAAGAATTTTTATAGTTTACATTTTGTATCGAAACACAAAATTTACAAAGTATTTAGGACAAATACACAGACATGTTCATCCAAAAATGCCACAAGTTTGCGGTGAAAATAAGTTGATATTAGGAGAAAGAAAATTATAAACAAATACACATTCTAATGGATATTTCTTTTGTAACGGAGTAAAATATATCAGTTTGGACCGAAGATATAACTTACTTTCGACCATCCTGTCCTGAATATGATGAGGCATATAGACGGGTAAAAATGTTGATTACATAGTGCTCGTGTATAGTACGCATTTCTAAGTTTTGGTTTGAAAAATCTGGAAAAATAGTGTGTCTTATACACAAATAACTAAGGTAGTATACGTTATCTGTTTAAAATGATTGTGGAGATTTTTAATACCGTATAAAGTTGGAGGCCATGATTGTAAATCTAACTTAGGCATAAAATAACTCAACAAAGGTTAACATGCGATAATACCAACCAACCAACCAACCAACCAACCGATTTGTCTCTTAAAGATCTATAATTGGGCCAATTTTGAACAAAACCTGTTATGGTATTTTTGCTTTGAAGATTTCTTTGATTCATCGTAGAATTATCCTAATATTTGGATTATCCAAATATTTGGATTATCCTAATATCGGATTATCCTCATATTTGAACAGCATTTAAAATTGTCATACAGAAGTTAAGGTATTTAGTGATTTAAACATATTTTCCCCGATGAACAACGAACAAAAATTTGGGGGGAATATGGGGTCATCCTAATTTGTTGACGTTACCCCCAATTTCAGTTTTGGCTTCTTTATTTAATAGTACATCAATATTCATGGGTTATTTAATGTCAAAGATATCATTGGACAAGAACAGTAGTGGTACTACTTTACTCATAGCCGGATGTATAAGTGGGTTCATGCCTTTCTTAGTTACATTCTGACTCCAGGGTGATAGTACACGTTAGGTTAAATAGATCAGTTTGAGATAAGTAAATGTTTTATTTGTTTAAAATGATTATGAAGACTATAATTGTTGAAGTTTGGTTTGGTTTTATGGCATACCAACCATTGTAGGTTATTTTATGCCAAATCCTCTTTATATATATTTATTTGGTATATTTGACTTATAAACATTAGTCAACAAAGTTAAATTGTTTCAATTTCAGTAACAATTCAATTAAACATCAGTCATTTGTTTACATACAGTTAAATGATCAAACAGTTCTATTTTAAACAATTTAATTTAGCATAAGTCATTTGTCTGTACTCAGTTTATCAAACAGTTCTATTTGACCTATAGATAGGACCTTTTATGGTGCTACCAGTTCGGGTTTGAGTAGAACTGAGAGCGATAGCAATTAGGGGTACTCCACATTCCCCAATGCTCCTGCATTACTGGAGCCTCACCATCAGATTGTTTAATGTCATATCAAGGACACTCATTGGGGGAGGGTTTTACCCGTTTGTAGAGGTGCAGTCGGTGTATTCAACAGCCGCTGACGACTGGTCTCGATATAAATGTTAAACTGACTTCGGCATAAAATAACCCAACAAGGGTTGACATGCTATAAAACCAACCAACCAACCAACCAACCTATTTGTTCCTTAAAGATCTGTATTGTAATCGTTGTATTTTAACATAGACTGACATCAACCATATGTTTTTTGTTGTTATCAAGTAGTTTCTGTAATTGAAAATTAAGATATAAAAGGAGATATTAATTTTTGCTCCTCCCATGGGAATATTGAGAAAATGAACCCTTGTGTATCACTCATTTGTTACAAAATGATCAAAATTAGATAATCACAATCTATCAGATCAGGGCTTTTCAAGATGGTCAATACAAGTGACTGTTGTAAAGAGTAAGAATCAATAGAGTAAAACTATATATTAAATTAGAGGTCTCTAAATTTTTCTTTGCGGGGGCCACGTTTTATATTTCATAAATGTTTGCGGAGTATAATATTGATCTGAAAGAAAATTGAAACAAAGTATTTCTACGATCTGTCATAAATACAATACACAAAAAGATTTTTTTTAGATTCAATCAATGCTTAAAATTCGAACTTCAAATGGCAACATTGGGCGGGTTAATGAGTCGTTAAAATTCAATAAAGTATAAATGTTATTGAGATTCAAGAGCCAAAAATGTCTTTGTAAACCTCTAAAAGGTAAATAAAAATTTGGAAAGGTGGATAAAAGCATAGGGGTTCACTAGGAGGAGAATTTAGTGGTTTGAATTTATAAATCCTTTTATAACAGGAGAACAAAATTGCTGGATCGTGTAAACTAGTTGCCAGGTATTGTACATCTACCTGAATACCTGATGGGGTGTGGTCTTCACATACGACCCGTTCAAAATATATGAATCATTTAAAGGAGTGAACGATCTGACTTTGACCGAAAAAGATACAGATCTTTCCGGTGTCATTAATGATGTATAAAATCATATTTTTGCGATAGAGAACATTTAAAAACAATTATAATTATAATGAATTATTTTATAAAAATATTGAAATCCAAAATATTCCTGAGATGTCTTGTTTTATAAGAAGAATGAATTTACCTATAAAAGTGAAAGGAAAATAATGAAAAACAAAAACAAAAATACAATGCCGGAAATTTTAATTCTTCAAGGAAACAGATTTTTAATGAATAAAATTAAAATCAAATTATTATCGACGAAAAATCCTGTTCTTGCTGAAGAGATCCGGATCTTCGCTTGGTAAGTCAGTTTTAGTATTGCCAATCAATCAGTCGATCAATCAATCAATCAATTCCAGAAGGTTTATGCATAAGTAAAATGTGTGTTAAAAATGTCAGAATTCTTACAGTCTTGAGGCGGAACAAACAATCAAACGGAGGAATCAAAAGTTGGGGAATATTTCGGTTGAACGTGCTAATTTGCGTTGTGTATATCACGTGACCGAAGCAGTTGAAGCCGTAATAGGTATCCACTGTGGGTGCTGGTATCTAGGTAGTTGGTGTTCTGACACGTTGTGTTGGTATGCTCCGAGTTTGATTTGAAAGCCGCACCGATGAACGTGCCATACTGTCAAATCCGAGAATTTGTGCTTTCCAAGTTCAAACTTGGCCATAACGCTGCAGAAACAACCGAAAACATTTGTTGTGCGAAAGGGTCAAGTACAATGACCAGATGACCAGTGACTAGATGGTTGAAGAAATTTTACTCGGACTGCAAGAACCTCTGTTGTATAGCCAGCTGAAGAAATCACCATAACACTTGGTTATTAAATATAAATCTCATTTCATTTCTCTCGTAAGGAGGTCGAAGTTTCTGTAAGTGTGAGAGAGAGACAGAGACAGGGAGACGAAGAGACACGGAGACAGACGGAGGACCCGGAGAACTCAGTTGGCGGAAGACTGATATATTGACCCTTTCTTCTTAGCCACCCTGTACTTCTATATTCAGGGCCCCACAAAGCACTTCTGATTCTCAGCTTGGGGTGGGCACTGCGTCTGGGCATTCACTGTTTCTGTGACTGTCCGTGACTGACTCCGAAACTGACCGTATCTCTGTGGGTACCAATCTATATATAATTTCCCAACGCCTACACTTCCTTCCGGCCGTCAACCCACGTGAGTTGCTTCCACTTGTTTACACAGGTGCATCCTGTGCAGAGAAATTCCCGATTGATGGCTCTGTCAAAAGTCAACATGCAACACCTCGATGATCTGGCAAGGTCAGATAGGACTAAAACCGTGGATTCCGAAGCCGTGCTCCAAGCCATAGAGGCAAATCCAGCGAGTCTGCACACGAAGAGTATCAGGCGAGCTCGACATCTAACAGCCCAGTTTGGTTTATCCCATTCACGAACACTGCAGTAGTATCCAGAACTAGAGAACAGTATTTCAAGTTATCCAAATATTGCAGAATTTGTGACTCCCCCTAGTATTATTGTAGCCCTGTGTCAGAATACACACACACATATACATGCATACATGCATACACAAAGACATACACACATATACGTACACGGAGAGTATCAGGCGAACTCGTAATCTTCATAGTCCGGTATGGTTGGTTAACTTCACGACCTTGGCAAAAACAACCGCAGTTGCTAAATTGTGCCTCACGTACTACCAAAATATTGCAAAACTTTTGACTCACCCGTGTATAATAAAAAAATATTTTATAAACACAAATTTGATATCATATATATGATCCGTCTGATAAAAACATTTTAGCAAAATAATAATAATTACTTTATTCCCCAATGTTGACATGAAGATGAAATGTTGTTGAGAGTCCCCGTGGCGTAGTGGCTAACGTTCTGGACTGCGACATTGTCATAAGCAGGTTCGAGCTCCAGTCACGCTGGACTAATGCCCTTTGGAAAAGTATGAGCCCCCTTAGCACCCCAGTTATAGGTTAAATAGTAGCACTACTGTTCTTCAACAAGGATGTCTTTGTCATTTAATAACCCATGAAGGTTGATATGCCATTAAACAAAGACACCAAACTAACCAATCATAAAATGTGTACTTAATGGTTTATTTTCAAACAGATTAATTGAATACCTAACCATAGCTTTCGAATTGTGTCTCATGTTACCAAAATATTGTCAAACTTCTGATTCACCCTTGTGTTATTCTTAAAGACATTTCATTTATTACGCAATCATTTTATTGACTTTTTTTGTTTGTTTTTAAACCTCACTGCAAAATAAAACGTTACACCCTATTCTCAAATCAAGTTTGTTTATTTTTGTTCAAGAACTTCCTTGTTGATAAACACCTTTATCAAAAATTGTATGTAACTTTTACAACTACAATAATTTTCATTTGTTTCCCACGTAAATAGGACGATAATTCTATTAAACTTGGCGATTTTGATATGTTCAGAAATGACTTGATTTTCTTTTTCTACACAATGTGTGTATATTTACACACACCCTCTCTATTATCGACTAAAGGATGTGACACAAGGCTAATTTTTAAGCAGAGTAACGATGGTTTGAATTGAGAGTTTTTCTTTTTTCCAGATTCTTCCTCTGATCTCCAGTTCTCCCGGTGTCTTTTTCATTCTTTGGGGATCTTTTCAAGGGTACCAACTATTATTGGTATCGTTGTCAACCTCATGTTCCATAACTTTTTCAGCTCTCTGGCCAGATCCAAGTATTTGTCTATCTCTTCGCTTTTTTTAAATTTCACTCAGTGGACCGCTGGAACACCAATATACACTAGGTCTGGTCTTCTGGCCGGAAGTGAGTAATCTTTGACGTAAGTTATCACCCGACTTATATGTTGGAAATTTAATGTATTTTCAGGATAGCTTATTGCGTGCCCCTTTCTTATTTTTATCATATGTTTTGTTCGCATCCTTTTTTTTTTTTTTTTTTTTTGAGCTAAATGCTTTTTTCAATCTCAGGTAGAAAGCCATTGTTTCGTACCGTAATACGAAAATACGCTGAAGGAAAAGAAAATTCTGTAGCTGGCTCTGTACGCAGGCGCAGAGCACGTGGGACTGGACCCTTCTTCTTCCTCTTTTTCTTTTCAGCCTGCGAAAGGTGCAGACGTGCCTACTACGATGGCTGTAGTCCCTGACTCCGGCAAGTAGCTAAAGTGGATACTCACTTTTGAACTTTGTGGTTGAACTTTGAAAAGTTGATTTCGCTTGGTAGAAAATTCTTGCTTATTCACCCTAATCCCAGCATATATGACGTATGCCAGGGAGGAATTATGTGTTAAGGCATTGTCTGGAGGAAATATCAGGAAAAGGTATTTCAAACATGCAGCCCATTATACCCATTCCCCACCCCCAGATCCCTGAAGTGAAACACGGGCGTCTTAAGAAGAGACAGAGGGCAGTCTAAAAGGATCCATTACCACCTACAGTGTAACCCGGATATAAGAGAGCTGTCGGGACCTGAGAATAAGTATCTTATATCCGGGTTTTGTCTATTTTGTTTAGGTAATACAGGCTCTAATCTGGGACCTGAGAAAATCTCTCTTATATCTGAGTATATCTTATATCAGGGTCTCTTATATCCGGGTTACACTGTATATTGCGGTTTCCCCTTAAGAAAAGAAAATGATAGTTTCAGGCGAGATAAACTTGACTGAAACTTAAAGCCTTTACACGGTTAAGTTGAAACTTGTAGCAGAAAGAAAATTGAAATTTTTGTTTGGCGCGTAATTCAATTTGACCGTTAGAGTCGCCGAACATTTTCACCCAATCAGGATGACTTGTCCTATTCAGCCCGAACCATATTTCCTAGCAGCACCAAAAATTGAAGAAAGCCCGCGAATCTATCTCTCGCTCAGAAATCCCCAAAGGGATCGGACGTCTATTCGTCTGTTTCCGAATAGTAGCCTCATCAACCACTATGAGGAGAGCCATCTAGTTAATGGATCCGTTGGGTCTATTCTTCTAGACCAAGGGATCCTAGTTAAAAACAAATTAGATGATACACTTTAACAACTTCCTACCTTCTTTCCTTACTACGAGACCTCACAGCATACCAGTGTAAACCCCTTTACTTCATGCTGCCATTAAACCCTTGATACAAAAACCTAACGACGTCTTCGTTCTTCTCTGCCACCTTTATTTTCCATCAACATTTAGCAAGGGGATAACTTCCAACGAAATTCCAACGCCACCAAAGGGATACCAACAAAACCAACTTAAACCCTAAACCTAAAAACCCAATAATAATAATAATAATGTTATCCCCATCGCTAAAAACTTTGTCCCTTACTTTGCATTATTCAGACTTTCTTGTGGGTTATTTTGTTTTGTTGAAAACCCATAATTTGAGTAAGTGTTTTCTTGTATTGTTCAAACTTAGTGACATTAGGCGCCTAGAATTTGTACAATTGTGATGCCTGCATATGGGAAATATATGCAACTTTGTGAAGAGTCTTCTCACTGAGTGGCTCTTGTAAATAAATTCTTTCGAGTTATAACTGAACAGGACCATTTCTGTTTTCTTTGCGTTTTCTCCCTCCACATTTTCTTTCTAACGGGTTAAAAGTTGAATTTATTTGAAAGTGGATAAATTGGCGCTATTTACCTTAAGCGGTATAAAGGCTTTTGAGACATTCCCTTATAGAACTCTTCATAAACTTTTTCTTCTGTTTCATAGTAAGTTTGTTCAGGCTATAAAATACGTTGTTGTTCATTCGTCATTAATTGTTTTGCAGAGTTTATCTGGAGGAAATAATGGATCCTCATTTCTTCTGCAACAAATGTTCGAATTGTAATCGTCGCATTCAAACAATTCCGCGAAATATACAAAGACAAATGTTCAAGTCGTGAATATTATAAGCCACATTTCATGACAAGTTAGAACATTAAATTCAGTTTAATTCCCACAAACATCTAATTCATTACCATAACAAAGATAGAAACATCTCTTTACAATAACATTAAACACGGATAAAATACGTTTTCGAAGGGTTTTTTTTCTCCGTCTCTGAACGATAATAGAATAAATTACAACAGTTAAGAGAATTCTTCAGCGGGATTAACAGATTAATAAAGTTTTAAATATAAAATTAAACAAGCAATTAAACATAAAAAGAGAAAAAAACGATAAATTAACAAACAAACGAACAACACCGGAGATGCATAATTTGTTGTTCATTTAGTGCATAAGGGCTAAAGGGGGTCTGGTGAACATCCAGAGGGGTGTCTGTTTCGGCAACCGGCGGCCTCGGGTCGCTCTGTCAATGCGTCTGTGGAAAATCTGCGGCAAACAGGGGGGGGGGTTCCGGGTAGGACTTGGTGTTATATTCTCATATGCAGATTCACATCTACATACATGCACATATATATGTAGAATAATTCACAACGACACAATGATAAAGACAGACGCAGGAAGACTTCTTTAGAAAAATATTTACCTCTCACTTTATTGTAAGGGTTCGAAAAGGGTTACTCAAGGTTTGCGTGTGAGAGGGAGCTGGAGACCGAACATAAACTGTAATATTTTGACCCCCACTCTTATGGCCGTCAACGTTGTGTCTTTCTCGTTCTCCTGATGCTCAACCGGAGGCCCAGCGGCCCAGCTCTCTGCTGGATGATGGCTTTCTTTACTGCATCTTATCAGCATCTTCTCTGGATCCCAACTCATCAGGGCCCCAAGCCCCTTCGGCCTGGTGTGGCTTTCCCTACCACTTCTCGTCTATAACTCCGTCTCCAACTCTACTGCAACTGCAACTTGATTTCTGTCTTGACTGAGTTATATAATAGTTCAACGCCCACTCGATCTTTGGAATGGCATGATTGATCGTCATCCAGCGGAAATAACCGTCATGCAGTTCACAGGTCACTCTCTTCCGGTGCATCATTCTATGAGTGTATCATGGGCTTTACCTTGTCCCATTTCATCAGCCAAATCCGATTACTTTCGATTACTGGCCATTGGAATGTGTCACTTCCTTCCGGTGTATCACTTTGTAATGGCATGTTTGCTCGGGCCGAAGGTCAAAATACAACATTGGGACCCTTCCCTCAATCAAATTCCAAAGTATCTTCCTCAATGTGCAACATATACAGCGATCATGCTGTACTTGCTCGGGAGGGAGCCGGTTCAATCCGACCCCAGGGGTGAAAGCCGATACAAATGCAAGTAAGTAAGTAGATTGAATGTCATCACAAACCGGAAAAAAAGAAAAGAAAAGAATGATTTTTTTTTCATCATACAACATGTGAAAGCACGTGCGATACCATGTCCTCATCAGCTGCCATCCAGGGGTGATAACACAGTTTCGGTAGCTCAAGGCGGTACTGCCACCCCTGGCGCTACCAAGCAGCTTTTGCCACCGGACAGGGTATTAAGAGAATCATATATATATATATATATACGCCAGATCAATTAAATGCAGAGACTACATTGGACGTTAATCTTCATTTTCTGAGTGCAGTTTGTGATTAAAAAAAAACGCGTTTACTTTCGGCGGTTGATGTTATTATGCGTTTACAGTAACCGTTTCTTACGTAATCACACGGGAAAGGTGGTTCCGCGTGTATTACCTTCATGTTGAAAACTTCTCGCTTTCGACCAAATCCAACTTGATGCATATCGAGCCGTGGTCTGAAGACGATTCGAGGCAACTTTTAAACTGCGGCCAGTGATTCCTATTTTTGAAAGAAACGAAATGACTGAGTGTCCTATAAAACCACGACAACCAACCTCAATAGGAATCACATGGCATATCCAACCCTTTTCCACGCAGTCGGCACGCAGTGTCTCGTAGCGGTTTTTCTTCCGCTCGTGTACTTTCTCCTGGTTTTCTTCCCAAATATAAATTTAAATGACATTAGATAAATAATCAATGGGAGAAATGATTGAGTGATTTAAATATCATTTCAACTTATGTAGCGTTCTTCTATGGATAGAGGTTAGGGAATCGTGTTCATTGTACGTTAATATTAAGATTTTTGTGTAGTTGTTTCTGGGGGAAGTTTTTTTTTCTTTTTTTTTTTATTCACTCTTATCAAACACGAATAATTTTTAGACAAATCTATTTGATTCATAGATGGAATACACACTGATACTGTTGCAGGCGCGAAATCCTCAACTTTACCTGGCATAACGAAGTAACCATGCTGGCTAAAGAAGAAGCCTTAACATTCGCAAACGATATAAGATAAAAAGGGCCGAACAAACATTGCAATAAGAAAATATTTTACATTAACATTCATTTTCTTGGGTAGAAGAAAATTAGCGAAATATAATATCGACGACGTTTAGTCAGATTTTATAGTTCAGTACAACAGACTTTAAGTTCGAACTTCTTTTGTGAGAGAAGTTCATTTACTTATTTACGTATTTCAGGAAAAAGTGAGAGAAAAAGACAATGTTACCTTATAGAAAATGGAAGGTAAGGTAAATAAAAATGTTAAAGAAATTATATTCTATTTTCTGATTTTAGATGTATGTTTCATTTAACGCCGGTCTCTCCGATGTATGTAAGCACCCGTGGGTGGCTTGTGTGTGGATATTTAACAAACTTCCCAACAAGCCAGTCTGTGACACATGGTCATTTCATTGTGGGAGGCCACGCACAAACCGAGACCCATGTATGGCTATTTTAAAAAAGAAACGCTTGGTCTTTTGGGTATTTCCTACACTGAGGCACCTTAGGCGCCAAACTATTGACTCAGCCCCGCAAAACAGGTATTGCCAAGAGAAAGGCCCACTGAGACCAAACAAAACACGCAATACTACCCATCCAAGGCGAGCCCGAGTGAGCGCATGGGTAACTAGTGTGTGTGTGTGTGTGTGTGTGTATGTGTTTCAAATTACCACTTAATTATATTCTAGGTGACTGGCTCATTGGCCAAGTGGGTAGAATGTTCACCAATGGTCTGGGAGACCAGGGTTCAATCCCAGGTCGCGTCATACCAAAGACTTTAAAAATAGTACTTGATACCTCCTTGCTTAACACTCAGTAATATAAGGTACGTATCAAGGGTAAAATGGAGCAATCCAGTGAGTGGAGTAGCGCTCTCCCCTACACCTCGATGTAGTAGCTATTGAAAAGGGAGCCTTCTGGTCGCCCTCGACTACGGTCGCCAACTTTTTCTTATATTCTTGGTAGGTTCCAAATTGAGTGTTTTAATTTAAATGGAAAATATTTTTATTGGTTGTTAATTTTAATGTTTCCTATTTTATTTTTGTGTATTCGTTTGGCATATGCGCAAAATACTCATTTTTATAATTTTAAACTTATCCGTTGTGTTTACGTCCAGTTAAGTACTACTTTATCTTTCAACAATATTACCTCTCCGGAAATAAAATAAAATATACCACAATTCCACTTTTCATCAAAAGTTAAACTTTCGGCGTCAAAAGAAGAACTTGATCTCTTTCGGTGCTTTTTGAGTCTGTAAAAACAAAAAATTCCATACTCTGGACCTCATAATGTCATGAGAGACATGACAAATTCTATATAATAAAAACAGTATCAGGTACACAACAAACTGTATGTGTTTATCAGCTAAAACTTGTTACATTTTCTCAAACAAACACTAATGATAAAGCACTAAAAATCAAAGCAATAATATCGCAGACAAAGATCAACCAGTTGATGTAGATGGACGACATCAAACTATTTGCCAAAAACGAAAAAGAATTGGAAACCCTAATACAAACTGTGAGAATATACAGTCAACATATAGAAATGGAATTTGGCATAGAAAAATGCGCCATGCTAGTAATAAAAAGCAGCAAACGACACATGACGGAAGGAGTCGAACTACCAAATCAAGAAAAACTCAGAACACTCGGAGAAAAGGAAACCTACAAATACTTGGGAATGTTGGAAGCTGACGCCCCTAAACAAGTGAGAATGAAAGGAAAATTAAAAAATAGTATCTCAGAAGTTTTATGCAGAAATGACTCCAGGCCACATGTGTCTATTAATGTACGTCTCCGTTGCCCCCATCTTGTCCGTCATGTGTCCCGCAGTTAAAGGCCCCTTTAGGCCCATACAATATTGGGTCGCTTATGTATATAAGTCGACCAACATCCCCCATACATAGATAAAAGGAACATTTCAAACTTTTGTAAGTTGACATTCACCATGGCGGTTGGGTGTCTTGCTTGCTGTGACTTTCTTCAGACGTGTTTGTCTTTCAGTCATGTCTGGTTGCTGTTGTTTGGTGTTTTCTTCACTGCCATTGGTGGTGATATCTTGTTGCTGTGTTTTGGTCTAGTTATGAGTCTTGGATGTCTCCTATTTCTCATTAGTCTTTTTCCATTTTCCAGTTCGATCATGTATCGCAGGTATTCAAACTTTTCTGTGACAATTCTCTTTTTCCAATATTGGTTCTTGCCATATGGTTGCACAGTCACCTGGTCACCCATTCTTAATTCTGTCAGGTCATGGGTGCTTTTTTTCATAGTGTTTCTTTGACTGTTGTCTTGCCTTTCCAATTTTAGTTTTCGTTTCTTCCACATTAAATGGGGATAGGCCTTTCTTCATCATAGGCAAAACACTTCTCAATTGTATTCCAAAGAATTTCTGCACTGGGGACATTCCTGTGGATTTTGATGGTGTGTTGGTGAATTCTAGTATGGCCAGACAAGGATCGCTGCTTTCATTGTTATATTTTATTATAATGTATTTTATTTGTTTTACAACAGATTCCACCAATCTAATGGCTTGTGTGTCTTTTCTTTCATGTCAATTCTCATTGAAGTAATTTCAAAGACTGTCTTTGTAAAATACCACATTGTCCTTTGTTGAAAGGTTGTCTCTGAATTTATATAGGTGCTTTAACTGCAGTTCAAGGGCTTTGTAACGTATTGGGAAACTTTGTTTAATCAGTTTTATGAGCTTCTGTGGGTTCTTATCTTCTTTGATGGCGCTGACTAGCCTGTCTCGGGTCTGTTCACTTACAGCAAGAAATTCAAATAGATTCACGTTACTGAAATGAATATGAAATTTGCCATCCACAACTGGGGCTCCAGCGTCAGCAATAAGTACGTCACTGCCCGTGGTGTAATGATTATCGTTGTAGGAAATGGACACGGCGACACGAGTTCAAATCCTGGACGAGACTGATTGCATTTCACATAGCACTTATACCCTTGGGAAAGGTATGAATCCAATTATTCTCCCTCCAGCTATGGGTAAATAGTAGGGCAGACGAGGTTCTTCAGCCTTGGTGAGGAAACTAGTCTAGGAGAAGGAAAACTCTGAATTCAAACCTGTTAAACTTCGCTTTAAAAATTGACCTTGTGTCCTATCCTGCCCGAGCGGAGGGGTTGGGTAAATATGATAAGTACGTCACTGCTCTTCTTGTATGTTATTTTGTAGTCAAAATTCTGTATTGAAAGCATCATTCTTAACAGTCTTTCTGGTGCTTCTCTTAGAGGCTTGTTGCTGATTGCTTCTAATGGTTGATGATCTGATTCTATATGTCTTCCGTAGCAATAGTCGCTGAATTTGTGTTATCCAAACACAACAGCTCTCATCTCTTTTTCAATTGGAGCGTAGTTTTTTTCATAGTCGTTCCAAACTCTTAACGTGTATGACACTGGTTTCTCATTATGCAAGAGGACAGCTCCCACGCCTACATCAGACATGTCAGTCTGTATCGTGACTGGCTTTTCTAAGTCGTAGTAAGTTAAGACAGGTGTGTTTGCTATAGCTTTCTTTATATGTTTTCAAATGCAGTTTGTTGCACCGCGGCCCATTGGAAAACCTGGTCGTTCCGTGTTAATCAATTTAACGGTTCAAATTTTGTCGTCAGCGAATGGTCAAATTTCAAGAGGTATTTAACCATTCCTATGAAGCTCCTTAGATGATGCAAATCATGAGAGGTGCTGGGAATTCTGTGATTGTCCGCACTTTTTCTTCATCGGGCTTCAGGTCTGCGTTAGTCAGTGTATGACCCATGTAGGTAACTTCCTCCGTGAGGAATTTGCATTTGTCGAGATTAATTTTGATATTTCTTTTTCGGCATCTCTGCAGGTATGCTCGCAAGTTCTGGTTGTGGTTATTGATGGCTTGGTCTGAGTAGTTTCCAAATCCTTCAGCTAGACAGCCATCTTGAATAATGCTGGCCCCGTTTACCCCTTGGAATTGTTTAGTCATTTTAGTTTGGAATGCTTTGCTGGCTGGTGGGATACTCATAGGCAGTCTTTTTGTATCGATAATTGGGACGTTCCAAAGGCAGGTCAGTTCTATTGCTTTGTTGTTCAACTTGCAATGCCAGAATCTACTTCTAACGCCCAATTTGCTAAATTTTATTGCTTTTGTGACGAGGAAATATGACACCCTGATACATTTGCTGAGTTATGGGTGAGGGGGTGCGACTCTCGGACCGTCAGCGACTGTAGTAGTAAGCAGACTAATGGAAAGAGAGGCTGTCTCTCTCTCCCCCACCCTTTCTATGATTACAAGGTGATATAGGCGTGGGAGAGCCTCACTATCTATTAGCCATGTATTTGTCAGCGGAGAAGCAAACCTTTGACCATGATTGGTACCGAGGAAGAGCCCACCAAAAAAATCAATACGTGGTGAATTTTCAAACTACGGAAAATAAGTTAGTTGGTGTTCATTCATCATCGGGTGAAGACGCATAAAGAGTTGCCATTTAGTCGTCAACGGGTGAGGACACATAATGTGTTTCCGTCTATTCCTCAAAGGATGAAGACACATAAGCAGTTGCCTTTGTTCGTTGAAAAACCCAAGAACATAATTTGGGATATGAAAGAAACCCAAATTCTAAAATAATGCCCTGCAGAGAACGCAGAAAAAAAGAAGAGGCTTATCCTTTGAATGAACTCAGCACTCCGAGGTAGGGGTCAGCCTCGTTAAACGAATACCCAAAGAAAAAGACTTGTCCACGAGAAGAGGAACAATTATTAATCTTGGTTTTATCTGAAATAAGACGTGTGTATCCTTTTATCAACGTGTTATAGAAACCCAATAACGAAAGTGAACATACAATTTTAGTATATTCCACTTTATCCTGCTGCATCATACTGAAATGATGGACTTGAGATTTGGAGCATGAGCTCTGCCATTAAATTGCATGGTCTGAAGGAAAGCGGACCGTGTCTACCGTTGTCGAAATACATTCCCACCTTCCGCCATTAACAGATATTTTATGTGGACTCGTCCAGGGATAAAGATATTTCGTGAGGGACCTCCTCCGAGATACAGAAAGACTTTCTCGCTCCTGACTTTTACCTGAATTGTTTTTTTCTTTGTTTCTTTCTTTTATTCAATAAAAGAATAATGTTATTAATCTTGTTAACTCAAACACGGCAGTTCAGAGCCTTTTTTTTTGTTGTGGAAGAATTGCATTTGTCGAAGACCTTGTATTTGAGGGGGAAAACTAACCAGTTAGCTCTGTCGACTTTTAATAATTCACCATGACCCATGAGCTGGGTCCTTCCAGCTTCTCAATTATATTGTCCCTTATCATCTTTTCTAGTTCCTGTTTAAATTGTTTTTCTCTTTGCAGTGTAAATTCACCTTCAAATTCACCTTCAAATTCACCAACTCTCTCTTCAAAAACGTCCAGGAATTCTAGTAAAATCTCTTTGATGGAATCATCAACATCTAATTTTCTGATGTATTTCAGGGCTT
Organism: Sepioteuthis lessoniana; assembly: GCA_963585895.1. Taxonomy (NCBI): domain Eukaryota; kingdom Metazoa; phylum Mollusca; class Cephalopoda; order Myopsida; family Loliginidae; genus Sepioteuthis; species Sepioteuthis lessoniana. The sequence continues at coordinate 1,056,446 of OY757944.1, forward strand.
GTTCTTTGAGGTCATTGCATTCTGCAGCTGAAACGGTCGAGTCAAACTGAGCTAGGTTGAATCGTATTAAATTTCGCTTTTGGCAGAGATTGCAGGTTAAAATTGGTCGTACCTTTTCATTCACGATCATGACTGAGGCAATCACTTTTCTTTTGTTGACAGGGTTAATGAGTTCTATCCTCGTAGTTCCTTCAGTTCTAACCTTTTTTCCTTTGTATACTGAAATATCAAGTTTCTTTCCTTTCTTTACTAAGTGCTCCATTTTGTTGTCTTTGACGAATGTTGCAGGAATTACATTTACAGATACCTTGGAATCTAACATGAATTTAATTGGTTTGCCATTTAATCTTAAATTCGCGGGATCCTAATGAGTTGTCTCCCTTCCAATGTGAAAACATTCATTGACATCTTGTTCCTTGCGTCTACCCTTACAAATTTTTTATGTGGTAAAATGGTTCTTTCTTTTGCATTTAAAACATTCTTGACCATAAACCATACAGTTTCTTATTCCTTTCACGTGGTTTCTCTGACAATAGATACAATAATATATTTTTTGTCTCTTCCAGTCGCATTGATATCTTTCTCATATGTGTCATTGTCAACATTTAATGTGTCGTATTTTTCAATTTTTTGCGACTGGAATTTAATTTGTTCTGCAGCTCTGCATCGGTCAATGCACTGTGTCAGGGTCAAATCAGGTTCCCTCTGGAGAATTTCTCCCATTTTTCTATCCTGTTTTCCTTTTATTATCTGTAATTTGATCATATCGTCCTCGGTAATGTTGTTCCATTCACAGTCTTTAGAACTCGATTTCAAATTTAACTAATAGTCCTCAAAGCTCTCATTTTCACTTTGTTCTTTCTATGGAAATTCTACTCTATCTACGGTCAATGTTTTCATTGGTTTGCAGTAGTCTTTAAATGCTTCGATAACCATTCCGAGTGTTCTTTCGTCGTCATTTTCAACCGTTTCTCCTTTTGCGTTCTTGACTGTCAGACTCTGGTAAATTTGTTGACCTTTTCTTCCAAAAAGATAAATAAACAAACTCTTTTTCTTCTTTATAATATTCGCAGTTTTAGCGGCGTAGTCTTTGTCTTCCCCTTCGAATTTCTGAAGTTCAAAAAACAGATTCACTTCTTCAAGCCACTCGTTAAAAGCGTTGTATAAATTTCTCACTGTCCAGTCAAAACTTAGGGGTGGGTTGATTGACATTATTTTGTAACTTTAAAAACAAAACAAAACAAACAAAAAAACCCAGAGTCGTATTCACTCAGTTTATCTTTGAGTTCGTTTCTTCTGACACCGTGTTATGCGGAATAATTCCAGGTCACGCGCGTCTATTAATGCATGTCGTTGTTGCCTTCATCTTGTCCATCAAGTGTCCCACAGTTAAAGGCCCCGTCAGGCCAATACAATTTTGGGTCACTTATGTATAAAAGTCGACCAACAAGAAGAACCAGAAAACTGCTCGGGACAAAACTCTACAGCAGGAACCTTGTCAAATGGATAAATACCTGGGCTGTCTCCCTCGTAAGATATTCGGGACCATCCTTGAAATGGACCAGAGAAGAACTCAAACAAATGGATCAGAGAACAAGAAAACTAATGAGCATGCATAAGCCTTGTATCCCAGAGATGACATTAACAGACTATATGTGTCAAGGAAAGAGGAAGGAAGAGGACTTGCCAATATTGAAGACAGCGTTGACGCATCGACACAACGATTCGAAGACTATATAGAAAAGGAGGAAGACTGATTACACCCACCAGAAGCAATACTGATGATCAGCACAACGACAGTAACCAGAAAACAAAAGTGGAAAGAAAAACAACTCTATGGACGTTATAAGTGACTAATAAGCGACATCTCACACAAAAAACGTTGACGTGGCTCAAAAAGGGAAATCTTGAGAGAGAAACTGAATCTCTTCAAGTAGCAAAACAAAATAATGCCATAAGTACCAACCATATTAAAGCGAGAATAAATAAGACGCAGCAAAAAAGCAGATGTAGGTTATATGGTGATAGAGACGAAACCGTCACTCACATAATAAGCGAATGCAGCAAATTAACACAGAAAGAATATAAGACTAGACACGACTGGGTGGGCAAGGTGATCCAAGGTGATCCACTGGGAGATGTGCAAAAAAGTGAAGTTTGACCATACGAACAAATGGTATATGCACAACCCAGAATCTGTCATGGAGAATAAAACACACAAACTCCTCTGGGATTTTGACATAGGATCACCTAATTTCGGCCAGAAGACCAGACCTTGTAATAATCAACAAAAAAGAGAGAACTTGTAGAATTGTGGACTTTACTGTCCCAGTGAACCACATGGTAAAATTGAAAGAAAACAAAAAGAGGGATAAGTATCTTGACCTTTGCTAGGGAATAAAAAAAACCGTGGAACATGAAAGTGACGGTTATACTTATTGTAATTGGTGCTTTTGGAATAGTCATCAAAGGATTGGTACAAGGACTGGAGGACTTGGGAATAACGGGACGGGTGGAGACTGTCAAAACTACAGCATTATTGAGATCGGCCAGAATACTGAGAAGTGTCCGGGAGACTTGCTGCCACTCAAACTCCAGTGAAAGACCGTCAGTTAACGTTGATGTGAAATATTCTTAAGGGGTAAAATAATAATAATAATAATAATAATAATAATAATAATAATAATTCCTCAACCAAAATGTCAACACAAGAGACAAATCAGCAACAGCCGACGCAAGAACCTTTAGTCACACATTCTGGCGGACGTAAACGATTTACAGAAAATAATGACTCTTACCACATTACGAAGTACAAACAAAAAATCCCCAACATTGAATACACGAATTAACATACACAAAATATACGCAGTTAGTTTAATTGGGTAGGGGTGATGAGGGAGTTCATAAATGAATACAAGTTTGAGTAAAAAATAAAATAGATGTTAACATAGAATGATAACTTGAAAAATTGTTAAAATAAAATAATAAATTTTAGAAAATAATAAAATATATAATAAAATAAAATAGAAAATAAAAATAAATTAAATAATAAAATAAAACAATTAATGAAAAATGAAATAATAGATAATAAAATAAAAAATAATAAAATAATAAATAATAGATAAACAAATAAGTAAAAATATAAGATATAAAAAAATTTTAAAAGATAAAAAATAAAGCAAGTTTAAAATATGAAAATACGATAAAATAAAATGTCCTATAATTTCGTTTCCACCGTACGTTTAAGGCAGGTCCACTCTGATCCAGAGGGGTAGCATCTATAAGAGTCACATTCATTGATTTGTTTTAAAATTATTCCTATTCGACAGGACTATGAGAAAGAAAAACTATTCAAACAACAACACAAAAAGTGTTAATATTATCATAGCGTATCAGTACGCTACGATAATATTAACACTACTCAAACGTAATATCCCCCGTTTAAAAAAAATGCAAAGTCATCTATGACATCAGCTAGAGACAATGACATGCCTACGTACCGAGTAGAATTTTACGTTACCAACACGAAAGCTGTTTTCCCAAAAAATTACTTCTGCAGAACATACAGAAGACTACTTATAAACGCAGAATAAAGCAAGTGGCATTTGTAAGCCCCTCTTGTTAGTATAATGATATATTTCATTATTACTTATATTTAAAAGAGGAACTTCCTGTCCGCGATAACACAGAATATTCTTCACTCAAACCATAAAAGAAGCAGCCTATTACCTCAATATAAGCAAAGCAGTCGACGACCAAAGCCACATTTGGGTGAGGAAGATATACGTATCTCCTCTGGTCATAGCACATCTTATCAGATGCAGCTGTTGACGAAACATAGCTACGAGGTCAACCCAGAAGCCGATGTCGACTCCAACCAGCGGACGACACAGGAACCAACCAATCACCACTGCTCTCTTTCAAATAGCTCTTTTCAGAGCTCATTTCAGAAAGTCACCAACCAGCTCTTTTCAGAGCTAATTTCAGAAAGTCGTCTGAGGATCACCTCCGGTCTCCTCGCTACACCCCTTGCAGATACCGCGTGACGACGACGCAGCAGCTTGCCAAACAGCAGAAAAACCTGCAGTACCGCTTCCAGCAGAACCCAGCAGCAGTTCCTACATAACCAAGCTGGAGACAGCAGCATCAACAAGCAGCAGACACCTTCAGACCAGTTCCCGCATCAACAACCAGCTCCTGCTTCTGCGAACCAACATCTGCATTTCTAGACTCGCAACAGAACAGTCACGCATGGCATCTCCGACTGCATCTTGGTCCTTGGGAGGACCAACTACCAATTTCATTGTTATCAATTTGCCAAATAAAAACTGGGCTCTTCGAATTAATTCTCTTACCTTTGTCATCAATCGCTTATTTTTCAAAAGTTTGTGGGATCAACGTATTTATCGGTCCCGCAACAATATTAATATACAATGAACACGATTCTCTAACTTTGGGACATAAAATAATCCTAGATGGTTTGAAAAGCCGTTAAAAATCAATCAATCGATTAATCAATCATTTTCTTCAATGATTATTTATCTTATGTCTGTTGATTTCATATGATAATCATTCTTTTTCAGTTAATGATTACATTCAATTTATGCACTTAATGAACTATAAATTCTCCGTAGTTGTTTTATTGTTTGTTTTATTTTTCATTTAAAATTCCTTTCATTTATTTGAAGATATCTCTAAACTGTTGTAACTTATATTCTTATTGTCAGAAGATGAAAAAAAAAACCTCTGTATTTTGTCCGTGTTTACTTTCATTCCAGGCTCGGGAGGGTGACAGAGATGTTTACCTGTTTAAAGTGATTGTGAAGATAAATGTTTGTACTGTATTTAATTGGAGACCATAATCGTTAAGCTGAGTCCAACATAAAATAACCCAACGAGGGTTGACATGCCGTAAAACCAACCAATCAGTATCTGAAGATATGAAGAATGTATTTCAATTTTGAATTGTGATAAGATTTGGAATAAAATTCAAAATAAAAACTGTTGGTTTTAATGGGTTTATCAATTTATGTACACGTATTAGTGATCCCATCAAACCGAACATAGATTTTAACATAAAATAAAGAACACTGAGACCAAATACATTTAACGCATTTTACATTTATGCCAACAAACATATATACTACTGCTTACATAAATACAGAGACAACAAAGTTCACAAACTCACCGACTGGTGGAATGTCATTTTTCTCCTCTTTGGTGAGGATCATAAAAAACCATCTGCCCCAGACAAGACCCAGTAAGCCGACTGACAGGGGCAGCTTATTCCTTTTTCGGTGTCCCTTATTTTTGTGTCCCCACAACACATAACTGATGATAAATTTTACTTATATCTTTAAAATACGCTTTTCTCTTTGATAGATGTACGTTTTAAAAAGACAAATCATAAGTTTTGTAATATTTTCATAGCTTTTGCCGAGGGCGCGAAAGGGACCAACTACATTGGATTGTGAGATGCCCAAATCGCTTGATTTTCTTCCGATTTGTTTAAATCACGGCCTCGGAATCTACTGTTTTAGGCCTAATTGATCTTCGAGATTCTTTCAACCCGTGCAAAATTCCTTCAACTACCTGATTACTTCACCATGATCAAGTGCAAATGCACCTTTTGCACGACAAATGTTTTTTTTTCGGTCGTGTTATGGTCCTGTTCGAACTCAAAAAACCCATAAGTTTCTGAGTACGTTGCTGCGCGTTCACCTATGCGATTTTTGAATCACACACGAAGTGTAGCAATGCACAACGTGTGAGCGCACCAAGTAACACGATACTTACAACGGCTTGAACTACTAGTGGCATGCGATGTAAACGTCGCAAATTAGCACGTTACTAAAATATTGCAAAACTTTTGACTCAACCTTGTAGAACGATATGTAGACCCCCACTTGACCCACCCACCCCGATGAGCCATGAATGTGAATATTTCGTATTTGTGACATTGACACGTGGGATTATAATCAACAATACCCTCTAGTAAAGTTATTTAGGTTATATTAATTATCAACTACTTACTTGCTTATTATTCTGACCTTGTCTGATCAAGTAGATAGCAAGGCTGCACCCGTTGCCTTGGTAACCGACCATAGCAACAGATAACTAATTAATTACCTGGATATACAATTAAGAGATGTACTTTGCAATCTGCTTGGATAGTCATTAGTCAAAATTAATAGATTTGTATGGAGCTATTAAAATGATAGAAAGGCGAGGAGGAGGAGGAGATGGCGACAAGGTGAAGCTGATTGACCAAATGGCGGCTGACCTACATTTAGAGAACGCTACTATATTTGCGTGATTACAATACGCGTAATGGCGACAATGGAGCCATTTCTTCTTTGTTTTAGTCAGAATTCCCTTTGAATCCTTTTCCGTATTCTTCTCTTATTTAAAATTCTTTTGTCTCATCATTTTTTTATTCTTCTCTTTGAAAATTTTTTTATTGTATTTTATTTTATCTTTTATTTTCATCTTGTCATTTTTAGGCGTCAAACATTTTAAATATTTTCTTTCACTTCTGTTGTCTTTTTTTTTCCTTTATAATCCAGGTTAAAATCGCGCTAAGACAAACCTGAAGCCTAACTTTTTAAAATTTTATTTTTCTGATGTAGGATTCATTGGGGAACAAGAAAAGTTTGGGTAAACGGAGCGGGTTTGGCCTATTTACCTAAATTTTCCTCGTTCCCCTATGATACCTGCATTAAAAAATGTCGAAAAACTTTTAGCTTCGAGTTACACTTACTGCGCTTTTAAGCTCGACTTCATTTCATCATTTGCTGTCAATGCATTTTTTTTTACTTTTCATTTGTATCTTGCATTAAAAAAAATTGTATGTCTTCTTCTTCTTCTTCTTCTTCTTCTTCTTCTTCTTCTTATTATTATTATTATTATTATTATTATTATTATTATTATTATTATTATTATTATTGTTTTTTTTTTTTTTAATTTTTTTTTTTACTCCTTTAGAGTTTTTCACATCAGTGTCTTTCACTGGAGTTTGAGTGACGGAAATTCTCCTCAAGTCTCCAGGACTCGTCTCAGTATTCTAGCCGTTCTCAATAATGTAGTAGTTTAGATGGTCTCCACTCGTCGGCCAACCTCCAAGTCCTCCAGTCCCTTTTGTAATCCTTTAGTTACTGTTCCAAACGCACCAATTACAATTGGTATAATTGTCACTTGGATATTATTTATTTATTTATGAACTATTTCCGATTATGAAACTAGTTATTTATTTATCATGGTGATCAATCAATTATTGGTTGATTGATTTTTACAGCTTGTCAACCCATCTGTAGGGTATTTAAACAGCATATTTTAAACCCCACCGACAGTTCAGTCCTGAGTAAAGTCATCTTAGAGTAATAATTCTCCATTCCCCCTTGAGCATGAAACATAGCACAAGGTCCAGTTTTTTGTAGGATATATTATGCATACGTGAAGATGGGGACAAAAATCACCTCACCCCCTTGGTATTTTGGGTTGCTTCCAGCTTCACGAATTGAGTTTGACCATACCACATTAAGTATTATGGGGAGGTGCAGCTTAGAGGCAAGATCACCTGGTACAGAGCCAGATTGGCCATGGATGATTGGTATTCTGGTCTGAGGATCAAAAGGAAGAATAGCATTTTCAAAGGTGATTACCTACATGTACCACTGTTCCGAGACACAGTGGACGTGGGAGTAATAACAACGAAGGAGTGAGGTAATTCGATCGTTAAAGTTAAGGAATTGAAAACAAAAAGAATAAAGAAATCATAGAACATTCTGTGGATTTAAGTTAGTGGAATAATTTCTCCCAGTTCCATTGAATCGTATTCTGGATACGAGACCCAACTGCATCCAGTGAGGGGTGGAGCTCAATTTTTGGAGCTCTGGGTAGGGAGTCTAAATTGAACGCTTTCTTCCTATTACCCCCAGTTCTATTCTGCCTGGGGGAGCGATAGTACCCATTAAAGTCTCATCCGTGGGTCAAGCAGGTCTGTTTGAGATAATGTTTAAAATGATTGTGAACCACATTAATTCATAGTGCAACTAAGTATGAAGAGTTTACCTGTTTAAAATGATTGTGAACTTTTTTAATACATTGGCGCTTAAAACTTTGGTATTGTAACTAAGTCTGAAGTCTGGCACATGGTAACTTATTTATGGGTGATAATGTATGCATATCTTTGGGTACTGAAAGAGACATTTTGGTCTTCTAAACTTCATTATCGAACAATGAAGCAATTTAAATAAAAGAATTCATCGGTTATCGCCCTATAAAATGGATAAGGCGAATTGAGTTCAATTCCTGGTCGTGGCTGTTTGCATTTCACCAAAGCGTTAATAATATTCGGAAAGGTATGCATCCAACTATTCCCCTTCCAGATATGAGTAAATAGTAGGGCAGACTGAACTATTTGACCTTAGTATGGTAACTGATCTAGGAGAAGGAAAACTGTTAAAATCTGTTGGAAAATTGACCTTGTGTCGCATCCTGTTCGTGCGGAGGGGGTTGGGTATATACATATGTGTGTGCACGCGCACGTGTGTATGTGTGTAAATAGATTTAAACTTATATGAAAAAGGTTAATATTAGAAAGATTAATTGCTATAACTGGAAAGTAAAAGTAAAGTTTGCGACCTTTGCTGATGGGGAGGGGGCACCCGAAGACTCCTTTTTCAATAGCTACTACACTAAGGTCTAGGGGAGGGTGCTACTCCTTCCCCTGGATTGCTCCACTTTACCCTTGATACGTGTCTTATTGTGCTGACTGTTAAGCAAGAAGGTAACAAGTACAATTTTTGAAGTCTTTGGTATGACTCTGACCTAGGATTGAACCGCGGTCTCCCGAACCATTATACAAAAGAATTTTAAAATGGTACTTGATACTCAGTAATATAAGGTACGTATCAAGAGTAAAGTGGAGCAATCCAGGGAAAGGAGTCGCACCCTCCCCTACACATCGGTGTAGTAGCTATTGAAAAGGAAGCCTTCTCGTCGCCCTCGACTACGTTCACCAACTACTACTACTACTACTACTACTATTAATAATAATTAAATTATTAATGACTAATAATTATTAAAATGATATTGATGATATTAACAGTAATTAAAATGGCTTATATTTAGATTAAGAATGGATAGAAATATTAAGACATTATATAAAGACTAAATTTTAGTTTCAAATGGAAATCAAATAAAAACTATATTTAAAAAAATTAAACAAGATATGTTTGACATTAGTAATTGTGTTTATCGCCACGTTTTACTAAATAATTTAATAAAAACAGATTTTTCTTAACATAAAATAGTTTAATTTATTGACAAGATTTTAGTTGTAGAGTATTTTGTGAGTTGGGTAAACATTTTTAAATACATAAAGATACATGACACCAGACGATGACATGAGACCCATTTTCAAGTCCCTTTCTTTTTACCCTCCCTTGTTTTAAACGAGTAAGAATCCATTTAAAAATATTTCAAATTTTTTTTTCTCTCCCCATTGTGTGATGGCTATCTGAAGAGGTTGGTTTCTCTTATAGAGTTGCCAGTTGGAATAAATTCATATTAGCCAAATGACAGTTTGTTGATTGTTTTCAATTATATATATATATATATAACCATTAGCCTAATTGTTAGAGTGTTCCCCAATGGTCCAGGAAACCGCGGTTCAATCCCAGGTCGAGTCATACCAAAAACTAAAAAAATTGTACTTGATGCCTCCTTGCTTAACACTCGGCATTATAAGGTATGAATCAAAGGTAAAGTGGAGCAATCCAGAGAAAGAAGTAGCGTCCTTCCCTACACCTCGGTGTTGTAGCTATTGAAAAGGGAGCCTTCGGCACGTGCACAACTGCGGTCGGCCAACTTTTCTTATATATATAAACATAGATAAGATTAGAGACTCGGTGGAAGATAGACAATCCAGGATAGCCTGGCAAACAATAAACGAAGTAAGTAGAAGGAAGAGCACAGCCAAAGCAAAATTGAAAGCTGCAAGCCAACAAGAAACAGTAAAACTGTGGGAACAGCATTTCAAAAATCTACTAGGAAACCCACTGGAAATAACGGATGAACCGATCACCAGAATTATTAGTAAGCAATTAGACGTTAAACTAGGTCCTTTCACCAAAGAAGAACTCGACTCAGTTCTCAGAAGAATTAAAAATAGGAAAGCAGCAGGGCTAGACGAGATCCCCCCAGAAGTGTGGAAGACTAGACAATTCGACGATATACTGCTCCGGCAATGCAACGCAGTCTATAGTCAAAATAGGATAGAAAGATGGACGAAGGGATGCATCCTTCCATTCCCTAAAAAAGGCGACCTCGGACTAGCCAAGAACTACCGAGGGATAACACTTACATCCATGGCAGCCAAAATCTACAATGCCCTACTACGAAACCGCATAGAACCCAAAATAGACAACATCCTTAGGAAAAACCAAAACGGCTTCCGGAGAAATAGATCCACAACCTCACAAATACTGACCATCCGTAGAATCCTTGAAGGCGTTCGGGCAAAAAACTTACCGGCGACATTACTATTTGTCGACTTTACCAAGGCCTTCGATTCCATACACAGAGGGAAGATGGAGCAAATCCTACTAGCATACGGCCTACCAAAAGAAACAGCAGCAGCGATAATGATTCTCTACAGAAACACCAAAGTGAAAGTACGTTCACCAGATGGAGACACGGAATACTTCGACATTGTTGCAGGAGTACTACAAGGAGACACACTAGCCCCGTACCTCTTTATCATCTGTCTAGACTATGTGCTTAGGACTTCGATCGACAAAATCAGAGAAAATGGCTTCGAGCTAAGAGAAGAAGCAAAAGGTACCCCGCAAAAACAATCACGGACGCCGACTACGCTGATGACTTGGCGTTACTAGCGAATACGCCTAATCAAGCAGAGACACTACTGCATAGTCTGGAACGAGCCGCAGCTGGCATTGGCCTCCATGTCAATGCAAACAAAACTGAATATATGTGTTACAACCAAACGGGCATCATTGCCACACTAGACGGAGCCTCTCTGAAACTAGTAGACAAATTCACCTACCTAGGAAGTAGCGTCTCATCAACCGAAAAAGACATCGACACACGACTGACGAAGGCATGGACAGCTATCGATAGGCTCTCGGTCATATGGAAGTCGGACCTAACTGATAAAATGAAACGCAGTTTCTTCCAGGCAGCGGTTGTGTCGATACTGCTATATGGATGCACCACATGGATGCTAACGAAGCGGCTGGAGAGGAAACTAGACGGAAATTACACAAGAATGTTGAGAGCAGTATTAAACAAGTCCTGGCGACAACACCCCACGAGACTCCAACTATACGGACACTTGCCCCCCATCACGAAAACTATACAAGTCAGACGAACCAGACACGCGGGACACTGCTGGAGAAGCAAGGACGAGCTCATAAGCGATGTACTCCTGTGGACCCCCACATATGGATGTGCAAAAGTAGGACGACCAGCACGAACTTACATACAGCAACTATGTGAGGACACAGGATGTAACTCTGAAGACCGGCCGGAGGCGATGAATGATAGGGAGAAATGGCGAGAGAGGGTCAGGGATATCCGCGCTGGCAGCGTGACATGATGATGATGATGATATCAACTGACTAAAGTTTGTAGTATCCTACTGATGGAAACTTTGAGTAACAGCCAACAATATTAAAGGTAAATGTTTTTATTTTAATTTTAATCTGTCTTTGGAGCATAGGGCACTGTTTTGTGTGTTATTAGTGATTGCTAACTATATATATAATTTCGGTCTGATGATTGAATGACAGTCAATAAGCGCCATTGGCTCTGTGTCTACACTATCCTTAGATAGCAAACTAATATATATATATATAAAGGTAAGTACCCTTCATTAAACTACAGTTGTATAGTCACCTACCTCCCATCTCACAAACAATCAAAGTAAGACGAGGAATATTATGCACTTTTGTAGAAGTAAGGACGAACTCATAAACAACAGTGTTGGCTGACTAGCAAAAACTTATAGCTATCAGCTCTGTGCGAACACTGGATGCCGTCTTGAAGACTAAGATTGATGTCTGATAGCAACGAATAGAGAGAGAGAGAGAGAGAGAGAGAGAGAGAGAGAGAGAGAGAGAGAGAGAGAGTCAAAGGAATCTATGCTGTTTGCACGTCTTGATATTGATGAACGTTATAAGCACAATATTTTAAATTTCTAATGTGGGGTGCCACACAGGAAGTAAGCCTTCCGAATCGGTGGGTTTAAAGTTTGCTAGAATTCCGTCGGCATTTCCCTTGCAGGGCACCCCAGGTACTGGATAATACTCTCTTTAAGCGAATTGGTAGGTGCTGCCTGGATGGAGGGAAGGTTCCCAGGAATTCAACCAATAGCTTTTCTCACCCATTCGCCATGTTATATGTATGCCCTTCCACATTTAAAACATTGTTTTCATTTCGACATGAAGGCAATCAGCAGACTGTCGTTACAACAACGGAGTCTGATCTTTCAAAGAAAGAATGTAAATGGTTATTTTGCTTCACCTTTTGTCCTTGCTGCTGTCATTTTTCACAGGCATTATTAAAAGTAATATAATTGGCGAAGTAATGATTGACACAGTTTTAAAAAAACAAAATTAATTAGGCCTTTATAATAAAAAAAATTAGTCAATCGGTAATTTGATATTCTTTTGAGCTTTTTAAATCATTGTTTCATGAAAGATTTTAACAGTGAAATTGGGAGCGACGGGCTGCGTCAGACTATTCCTGCTCAAGACACATTACCCCTAAATCGCCCTTACGATCTAACCAGATTAAGAGACCAGTGATGATGTAACCGAAAACAGGTTACAAAAAGCTTTGAAATAGTGGACTGGCTCATTGGCCTAGTGGGTAGAGTGTTCGCCAATGGGCCGGGTGACTTGCGTTCAATCCTAGGTCGCGTCATACCACAGACTTTAAAAATGGTACTTGATACCTCCTTGTTTAACACTCAGCAATATAAGGTACGTATTAAGAGTAAAGTGGAGCAATCCAGAGAAAGAAGTAGTACCCTCTCCCTACACCTCGGTGTAGTAGCTATTGAAAAGGGAGCCTTCTGGTCGACCTCGACTACGGTCGCCAACTTTACTTTTTACTTTCTCATTGTTTAAAAAGTTCAAAAGATAATTTAAATTCCTCTCTCTCTCTCTCTCTCTCTCTCTTTCTGAACTTATATATATATATATATATATGCATGTATGTGTGAATGTGAGTGTGTGCTTGTATGTATGTTTGAGTGTTTTCACCTCCTCATGAATTTCATGTTTACACACACACACACACACCTATATATATATATATATATATATATAAGCGTACACTGAAACGTTATTACGATGACGTTATACCTGCTATTGATGACTTTTTTACCAATGAGATCCAAGCACTGCAATACCAGTAGAAAATAAACCTCATTTGCTTACATTCCCCGAGAGTATTTTGCTCAGCCTATGAACTTTTCGGCCAACCGTCGTAAATCTATCTATCTATCTATCTATCTATCTCAGTCTTTTCATCTATATATATATATATATGAAATAAGATTAAAAAACAGTCTACTTATTCGTATCATAGAATGTACGTAGAAAAGGTAAAACGTAAGAAAATATGTTTCATGGTTTGTTTATTTCCCAATACGTTTCGACTTCTATCTTTTTTTTTCTTCACATAGCAAAATCTACAAGCCCAGATGAGGACTTCTAATTGAATCAAAATTTATCTCTCATAATTATTTCCCATGCAAAAATAATTTTTGATAAAACACTTTTGCATAAAAAAAAAAAAAAGATTGAAGTCGAAACGCGTTGGCAAATAAACAAACTATTAAACATATTTTTCTTCCATTTTACTTTTTCTACGCACATTCTGTCAGATTCAACTCATTTCTTCTCAAATAAGTCAGAGTATAGTATTCAACAGGAAAAAAATCAGTGAGTCAATAGCGTGAAACTCCGAGTCGTGAGTTCTCATCTTGCTTTAAATCTTATTTCTTATACTTGAAATATATTGTGATATTTCTCATCTTCATGTATTGAACACGGTAAAGATTTGACGCTTTGAATGTTGAATTTTAATCACAATCATAATCACACACACACACACATACACACACATGTACATATATTGAAAGTATGGTTAGAGAATTTGTCAGTGGTTTGAAAGACCAGGGTTCAATTCCAGATCGAGTGATACCTAAGACTCAAAAAAACGGTACTTGATGCCTCCTTTCTTAACACTCAATATTATAGGGTACGGATCAAGGGTAAATAGAGCAAACCAGGGAAAAGAGTAGCGCCATCTCCGACATCGGTAACTTATATATATATATATATATATATATATATATATATATATATATATATATATATAATTCATATATGTTTGACATGTGACAAGAGACATGAAAGTTCTAAAGAAAAATCCCAACAAATTAGTCGTCATACTGAGACTTGTAGTGGACTTATAAAAAGAAAGAAAGAAATTAAGAGAAGAGAAGTGATAATCTAAAGCATTCTGATCATCTGGGTGATTAATTTTAACGGCATGTTAATTCACCTAGGGTTATCTTAAGCCTTGAGATTAGGGAATTGTGTTCACTGTACTTTCATATTTGAATTTATTGTCTAGTTATTTCTTAAAGAGTTTTTTTTGCCCACAGTTATATGATTTCAAGAATTCCTATCGAATCCAAATAATTATATGGTATCAATTCAGTAATATTTCTATTTAATGATAATCATTAGCAACAAGGTTTCAAGTAACTAATAAGTAAGTAAAGTCGTCTCCCTTTAGTTGAGGGAGACTCGAAGGCTCCCGTTTCAATAGCTACTACACCGAGGTGTAGGGGAGGGCGCTACTCCTTCCCCCGGATTTCTTCACTTTACTCTTGATACATAACTTATAATGCTGAGTGTTAAGCGAGGAAGTATCAAGTACCATTTTTTAAGTCTTTGGTATGACTTGAATTGGGATTGAACGCTGGTCTCCCTGACCATTGGCGAACACTCGACCCACTTGGCCAATTTAATAAACAACCTGAAGTAACTATTCTTAATAGAAATAATTTACAGTTTTAGACCATCAAGTATCTTTACCTAATATCAATAACTATAGGATATCGATAAATTATTTCTATCTAATAAGAATTTCTTGCACAGAATTATACGATTTTAATTAACTAATCATAATCTCAAGTAAACAATTATATCGTCAAGAAATTATTTTTAATACAAATAATATTGTTATACGACATCATGTATTCCAATCGAATTCAAATCATTTTGTTATACAACATCATGTATTCCTACCGAATTCAAATCCTTTTGTTATACAACATCATGTATTCCTACCGAATTCAAATCATTTTGTTATACAACATCATGTATTCCTACCGAATTCAAATTATTTTGTTATACAACATCATGTATTCCTACCGAATTCAAATTATTTTGTTATACAACATCATGTATTCCTACCGAATTCAAATTATTTTGTTATACGACATCATGTATTCCTACCGAATTCAAATCATTTTGTTATACGACATCATGTATTCCAATCGAACTCAAATCCTTTTGTTATACAACATCATGTATTCCTACCGAATTCAAATCATTTTGTTATACAACATCATGTATTCCAATCGAACTCAAATCATTTTGTTATACGACATCATGTATTCCAATCGAATTCAAATCATTTTGTTATACGACATCATGTATTCCTACCGAATTCAAATCATTTTGTTATACAACATCATGTATTCCAATCGAACTCAAATCATTTTGTTATACGACATCATGTATTCCTACCGAATTCAAATCATTTTGTTATACAACATCATGTATTCCTACCGAATTCAAATCATTTTGTTATACAACATCATGTATTCCTACCGAATTCAAATTATTTTGTTATACGACATCATGTATTCCTACCGAATTCAAATCATTTTGTTATACGACATCATGTATTCCAATCGAACTCAAATCATTTTGTTATACAACATCATGTATTCCTACCGAATTCAAATCATTTTGTTATACAACATCATGTATTCCTACCGAATTCAAATCATTTTGTTATACAACATCATGTATTCCTACCGAACTCAAATCCTTTTGTTATACAACATCATGTATTCCTACCGAATTCAAATCATTTTGTTATACAACATCATGTATTCCAATCGAACTCAAATCATTTTGTTATACGACATCATGTATTCCAATCGAATTCAAATCATTTTGTTATACGACATCATGTATTCCTACCGAATTCAAATCATTTTGTTATACGACATCATGTATTCCTACCGAATTCAAATCATTTTGTTATACAACATCATGTATTCCAATCGAACTCAAATCATTTTGTTATACGACATCATGTATTCCTACCGAATTCAAATCATTTTGTTATACAACATCATGTATTCCAATCGAATTCAAATCATTTTGTTATACAACATCATGTATTCCTACCGAATTCAAATCATTTTGTTATACGACATCATGTATTCCTACCGAATTCAAATCATTTTGTTATACAACATCATGTATTCCAATCGAACTCAAATCATTTTGTTATACGACATCATGTATTCCTACCGAATTCAAATCATTTTGTTATACAACATCATGTATTCCAATCGAATTCAAATCATTTTGTTATACAACATCATGTATTCCTACCGAATTCAAATCATTTTGTTATACGACATCATGTATTCCTACCGAATTCAAATCATTTTGTTATACAACATCATGTATTCCAATCGAACTCAAATCATTTTGTTATACGACATCATGTATTCCTACCGAATTCAAATCATTTTGTTATACAACATCATGTATTCCAATCGAATTCAAATCATTTTGTTATACAATATCATGTATTCCTACCGAATTCAAATCATTTTGTTATACAACATCATGTATTCCTACCGAATTCAAATCATTTTGTTATACGACATCATGTATTCCAATCGAATTCAAATCATTTTGTTATACGACATCATGTATTCCTACCGAATTCAAATCATTTTGTTATACAACATCATGTATTCCAATCGAACTCAAATCATTTTGTTATACGACATCATGTATTCCAATCGAATTCAAATCATTTTGTTATACGACATCATGTATTCCTACCGAATTCAAATCATTTTGTAATACAACATCATGTATTCCAATCGAATTCAAATCATTTTGTTATACAATATCATGTATTCCTACCGAATTCAAATCATTTTGTTATACAACATCATGTATTCCTACCGAATTCAAATCATTTTGTTATACGACATCATGTATTCCTACCGAATTCAAATCATTTTGTTATACAACATCATGTATTCCTACCGAATTCAAATCATTTTGTTATACAACATCATGTATTCCTACCGAATTCAAATCATTTTGTTATACGACATCATGTATTCCAATCGAATTCAAATCATTTTGTTATACGACATCATGTATTCCAATCGAATTCAAATAATCTTGAAACAAATCTATTTGATCGATCGATGGGACTCTTAACAGTCACTACCATTCCATAATAGAGTGGAGGTGGGAATGATGGAAATAAAGGAGCTCTCCACCCGCTACCAAATCAAATCAGGATCCTCACCATCAGTTTAATTTTAGACCCAGAATACCCCATTTAATACCCCATTACACTTCTGCAGTTCGCGCATTGTAAGTCCCCGTTGACTAGAAGGGCAGATTGTTGATAAAACAAAACAAAAGAAAATGGTAAAATCTCCATAGATTTAAGTCTTTTTGTTTATACAAAGTGAATCCCACGAGAACATCGACAACGCATAACTCGACATTGTTTTCTTAGTAATTTTGATAATAGTCGCACTAAACACAGCCAGACGCAACTTTATACAATTGTATTCCGGTTTGTAAGAATTCTTTTCAAATTTGAACGTCACGAATGCGATCTACAGTATCGAAGAGAAGGACTGGGATGAAAGTAAAACAATGAAAGAAAATGACCCAGCAGAAATACTTGCTGCTAAAAGAACTTCACTAGTTTGAAACGGAGTCATATCAAGTTATAACTCAATTCACTTATCTGTCAGTATCTCTCCCCCTCTCTCTCTCTAAATTTTTGTGTATGTGTGTGTATGTGTGTGTATTTACCAAACCCCTCTGCATGAGCTGGATGTAGCACAAGGTCAAATTTTAAAGTGGAATTTAACAGGTTTGAATTTTGAGTTTTCCTTCTCCAAGAATAGTTGCCATACTAAAGTTAAAGAGCTCAGTCTGTCCTACTATTTACCCATAACTGGAGGGAGAATAGTTAGATTCATACTTTTCCCAAGAGTATTAGAGCTATGTGAAATGCAATCAGCCCCGTCCAGGTTTTGAACTCGGTTCGCTGAGCCAATATATATATATATATATATATATATATATATATATATATATATATATATATATATATATATATATATATCAGTACTTAACTTAGCATTTATCAAGCATTACTTAGTCTGGCACAAAGGCTTCAGGTTGCTGACAGTACCTGCTGGTACAAAGTGTTTCCTCATGTCAGAACCAAATGGATTCATTGCTACTTAACTTGTCGTAAGGTCAACTTATTGAGGGGAATTTGGTGTAAACATATCTCTGGTGCATGAGAAAGAGTGTGGGGGTGAGAGAGTTGAGAGTCCTTTCCATGTAGTAAAAGAAAGAAAGAGACTGCGATAGCAACTGATATCACTATTTGTTATCTACAAATAATGAAGAAACTCTTGCTTCTTGCGTGATAGAATAATTAACTATAGGTAAGATGGTGTACGAGATGAATAAATCCATTTTCAATCCAATTTGTAACAAGGGGGTCTTTGTGGCGTAGTGGCAAACGTGTTGGACTGCGACATCATAGTTAAGCGAGTTAGAACTCCAGTCGCGCTATTGCGTTCACTTTTGGACTAATATCCTTGGGAAAAGTATGAACTCCCTAATAATCCCAGCTATGGGTTAAATAGTACCACTACTGTTCTTCTACAAGGATGGCTTTGGCATTAAGTAACCCATAAAAGTCGATATGCCATTAAACAAAGAAACTAAACCAATCATCTCTTGATGATTTATCTTGATATTTACTCAACTGATATTGAATTATCTGTAGGATAACCAGGTGTTATTTGGAGTAAACATATCTCACGAGCGTGTTAGCAAGCTAGACTAACAAACCTCTTTGGGTGCACCGTTTATACGGCTTTGTGCCACATCTAAACAAAAAGCTTAGTAAATTACCATATCTTACGAGCGTGAGAAAGATAGTATTGGGAGTGAAAATTGAGAGTTCTGGGTGTCAAAGAAAGACGGCGCTACTATTGTTCTTCTACAAGCTTTTGTATCAAATAACCCATACAAGCTGATATGCCATTAAACTAAGAAAACAAGAATTTTGTAAGTAAATGGTTACCCATCGAAGTGTGTCTAGAACCTGTATTATAAGTATAATTACGGTGACATAAGGTTGGTTGGTTGGTTGGGTTTTATGGAATATCAATCTTGGCAGGTTATTTAACCCCAAATCCATTTTTATGCAAATAGTCAGCTCTATTTCAAACAATTCAGTTTAGCATGAGTACACAGTTTAATTGTCAAAAACATTTCTATTTCAAGCTATTCCGCTTCGTCAAACAGTTCTAGTTCAGCTAATTCAGTTTAGTATAAGTACAGATTTTATTTACACACAGTTAAATGTCAAAACAGTTCTTCATTAAACAATTCAGTTTGGTGTAAGTAGAGTTTCTATGTCAAAAACAGTTCCACTTCAAACAACTCAGGTTAGCATAAGCACGCTGTTTAAATGTAAGTACAGTTTAATTGTCAAAAATGTAAGTACAGTTTGATTGTCACTATTTAAGCTATTCAGTTTAGTCAAACAGTTCCAATTCAAACAATTCAGTTTAACATAAGTATGCAGTTAGTTCTATTTAATCCATAGATAGGGCCCTATCAGATGCTACCATTCTGGGCCAGAGTAGACTAGGCAGGAATGGCAATGAAGGGGTGTTCCGCACCCCCCCCCAAAGCTCCAGCATCACTGAATGTCACCACCAGATTGTTTAGTGTCATATCCGGGACACTCGTTGGGGGCGTTACCCCTCTGCAAAGGTGCAGTCAGTGTATTCTACAGCTCCAGCCGACTGGGCAAGGTGACATAGATCATTGTTGTGACTCTAATCCTCACTGGGTGCCCTATACTTCTGGTCTCGTGCCAAATAAAGTTGAGATTAATCAATAATAACTAAAAAAGGAACGTATTCTTACTATTAACTCAAAATGCTACCACACTCGCTCTGCAAGGCTGATCGTATCCCCTGCAGAAGAGTGAGACCCCTCAAAAAAGGTATGTCCCGTGTATGACACTCAACTGCATCTAATGGTAAAGCTTCAGTTCAGGAGATTTGGGAAGTGTGGAGTACCTGTTCATTGCTATTACTCTCATCACCACTCTAATACAGATAGGAAACAAATGTTAGGGATTCATCTGTGCGTAAAATTTAGTCTGTTTAAAATTATTTGTATTCGATGGGAAAACTTGATACCATATAATTGTAAATTGTATCAAGAATTGTTACTTGAAGCTGTAATTCTTTACTAAGGATTATTACTTGTTACTTGAGACCATTTAACAGATTATCATTAAATAGAAATAATTACTTGAACCATATTATTTGTATTAGATAAGAATACTTGAAGCCATATTACTGTGTGCGAGAAACTCTTAAGAAACTATCACACAAAACTGTGAATATAAACGTACAATATACCCAATTCCCTAACCTCTTGGTATACAGTAAACCTAGACTGTTTGACATGCCATTAAAATCAATCAATGCATCAATGAAAATCCTTTTATCCAATAAGGACTTTCTACTCCCAAATGACTGAAAACAAGAAGAAATATTTACTTTTACAAAGATTTTCTTGCAAAAAAGCCAAAAGACAAAAAAAAAAAAAAAAGAAAAAAGAAAAAAGCAAAGAAAAGAAAAGAAAACTAAAAAACAAAAACAAACTAAAAACTAAAAAACCAACCAACCAACCATACAAAAACAATATCACTCACTTTGAATTTAATGAGTGCAACTTAACGATTGAAAATGATGTGTTCACTCTTGAACATGTGTTCACTCTTGAACATGTCTTATTGCCAATAACACGTTTATTCCTTTGTATCTTTTAAGGAGGTATTTATTTACAACTCATGTTCCTTTCTTTAATGTAAAATATCCTCACGGTAGGGGTTAGAATACGCTGTATCCTGTCCAGAAAGTAAAACAACAACAACAACAACAACAAAACGGGGAAGGGAATATGCTAGATATAACACTAAACTATATCGGGTGGTGAGGCTCTAGTTCTGGAGATTTAGGGAGTTTGGAGGGCTTCTCATTACTCCCAGATCCACTCTGACTCAGAGTGGTTGTACTTATTAGAGTCTCATCTATAGGTTAAATCGACCAGTTAAAAATTATTTGTATTAGACAGGAATACTTGATAGTATATAACTGTATGCGAATTATTTGTATTTGATAGGAATACTTTATACCATATAACTGTAAATTATTTGTATTAAGATTAGTTACATGAAATTATAATTGTTTACTGAGGATTATTATCATCGGTTACTTAAAACCAAATAACTGTGAGTCAACAAGTGATTATTATTGAATAAAAATTACTTGAAACCATAGAATTATTTGTATTAGATAGGAATACTTGATGTATAACTGAAAAAAACCTCTTTAGAAATAACTATGCAAAAAATGTAAATCATACAATAAACGTAATTCCTAATCTCTTAGTACAAAATAACCCTAGACGTGTTTAGATGTCATTAAAATGAATGAATCAATCATTTTTTAATGGAAATCATTCGAAAATGCCATCATGACGCTGACCAAAAAGTCCCAGGAGTGAATTAAATCGTGCCATTGCTATTCTTCTACAACGATGGCTTTGGAATTGAATAACCCATGAAGGTGGATACGCCTTAAAACAAAAAGACCGAAAAAACTGACCTCAAACATTTATACCGCCACCACCACCCTAATTCCTACTCTTCTCACTCCTTTTTATTTTTTTCTCTTCGTTACTTGGTTTCAGCCGTTGCCTTGTCTAGCCGGATTATCTTCTTACTTGTGTCAATATTTGAAGAATTAGTTTTGCCCCTATTAATGGAGAAAACGTCAGCGTGGAAAAAAGGAAAGTGATCTGATCTTAGTCGATAATCTTAAGTAAGTGTATCTATTATTCATGGATCGTCAGTTGATTATTGTCAACAGAATGATAGAAAAGTTACTCCCAATTTAAAAATACATTTAGTTTATTTTTCGTAAAAATTAGTCAAGAAATAAATCATTAGAACTTTGAAATAAGGTGTTACTTTTCAATCTTCCTTAAATCACTTTCTCAAAATCTTTTTCTTATCACCATTTGAAAAAGAAAATCTTCAGTTGTACTAGGACAACATCCCTTAAGCAAAATCAAACTTGGGATCATAGCTCTAACAGTGTGCTTCGTCTCATGGCAGCTTTTACAACTTAAGGTTTTACAACTCCTTAAGGAGTTTTTTTTTTTTTACACAGCGAAACATATCGCTATTTATTTTCGATGCAAACGAATTTATTCATTTGGACAGAGATTTAAGGGACAGATTAATTGTATTGAACGATATGAGATGTCCATCTTTTCGATTTGACTTGATTTCTTTGTTTAATGGCATATCAACCTTCGTGGGTTATTTAATACCTAATCCATCCTAGTAGAAAAACAGCAGTGGTACTATTTAACCCATAGAGAATAAAGGGGTGCACACTTTTCCCAGGGGTATTACTCTGAAAGGGACATAATTTGGCGATTAGAGTTCGAACTCGTTACACAAAAAAGAAGTCATTATAAGATGGCTACATTCACTTCAGTCCAGTCGGACTCAATTAAAATTTTGTAGCTGAATAAAGCTTCTTAAGTTCCTTCCGTTGACGTTGTCTTCATTATTTGATCTTACTCGATTTGACTGGATCATACTAGTAAACTTTAGGTTCGAATCCAGGTTCGAATCCTCGGCTCATCATGTGCCGAAAATTTTATTTCTAAAACTTCAATTTTTAGTTCCTTTTATGTTGCCTTCTGGTTTTATTGGGCCTATTATGTTACATAAAATGATATTTTTGATCTTTAGAAGAGCATTGTGGGGCGTAAATAAGAGTTGCAGACGAATAGCTTTTATCTTTTGTTATTTATTTATTTATTTTTATCTTTTGTTATTTACAAAGCTTTGCTTAGTTTGGTTCATGGGTTACAGTCTACTCTCAGTACCGGCTGTTTCTAAGAGGTCACCCATCTAAGTACTGGACAGACTCATTGTTGCTTAATTTTATATAACTGTGAGCAAACAAGTTTTTTTAAAAAATCGTTGTGATTCGAAAATGATTGCAATGGAACGCTAAGTGTATGAATGATTATGATTGTAATCAAATATTTACAAATTAAGTGGGCGGGGTGGGGGGGCTTTAGAATACACCGACTGTATCTCTGCAGAGGGATAAGACTTCCCCAACGAGTGTCCCGTGTCGTATATTGTACCGCTGGACAAACAACGAAAATCTCGTAGATATATAAAAATGTAATTTATATTTTTATTCTTCGACGGCGACTCTTGTGTGAAGTAGGAATACAGTCAGAGAGAGTTCGCAAATATCTTTCTTCAGTGGCGGGTACTCTTTTTGTGAAGTAGTGCGATGGCCGGAGAACACACTCGGGGGCGTTGACAGGTCTGCTTGAGTGACCAGTGGGTCTCTCTGTCTCAGTCCCAAATTTCAGGCCTTATATTATCTTTCAACTCCCACGCGAAACATGAACCCACCTCTTCGCCCATGTATTTTCTGTTTATGGCTAGTTTTCGGAACTTACATACTTCCGGATTTTTCCCTGTAATTTGTTGATCTTATCTGCGAACGGAAATATCTCTCACTTTATCCATTGGCAATAAATTATATTCTTCGCCATCCTCCTTTATTTCCTCTTTCCTGTGAAGCCACTTTATTGATGTTATATTGTGACTGCATTGAATCTGCTAAGTTCATTAACGTCGCGAACAAAGTCAGTATATTACATGGGGCTTTAGAACATACCGACTGTATCTCTGCAGAGGGGTAAGATTTCCCCAACGAGTATCCTGTGGCCCAGTTAACGAGCTGGACTGCAAAATCATAGGAAGCGAGTTCGAATTCTAGTTGCGCTTTTACAATCACTTTCAGACTAATACCCTTGGGAAAGATATGAACTTCCTTACCTCCAGCTATGTGCTAAATAATACCACTACTGTTCTTCTACAAGGATGTCTTTGGCATTAAATAACACACGAAGATTGATATGCCATTAAACAAAAGAAAATCAAACAACCAAAAAGTTATATGGTTTCAAGTAACTAATAATAATTAAGTAACTGTTTGAAATAAAATAACTAATAGTAATCTTCAGTAAAAAAAAAAAAACTTTAAGTAACTATTCTTGATACAAATAACTTCCATACATTTATATGCATCGGTTTGAATTCGAGTGATGGTCTACTAACCTCCCATCACAAAAGCTGTAGGACACTGTTCGGGAAGCGAGGACGAGCACATAAGAGACGTTCTTCTATGAATCCCTACACATAGACGTGCCAGTGTTGGCCAACCAGAAAGAACTTATTTACATCAGCTCAGGATATAGTTTGGAAGACCAGCAGGGAGCGATGGATGATAGGGACGGACAGAGAGAGAGAGAGAACAACCCGATGATAATGATAGAGTATCGAATAATCCAATCTAATACAAATAATTTTCAAACATCAATAAAACTTATAGATGGGACCCTAACAGATACTATACTCTGGATCTGAGGGGATCTGTCTGAGAGTAATGGCAATGGAGCCTCACCATCACATGCTTTTTAGTATAATACGCAGAACAACATTTTTGGGGGGAAGGGGAGTCATAATGCCCCCTTCCCGAATGGAGATACTATACTCTGGATCTGAGGGGATCTGAGAGTAATGGCAATGGAGCCTCACCATCACATGCTGTTTAGTATCATACGCAGAACAACATTTTTTGGGGGAAGGGGAGTCATAATGCCCCCTTCCCGAATGGAGATACTATACTCTGGATCTGAGGGGATCTGAGAGTAATGGCAATGGAGCCTCACCATCACATGCTGTTTCGTATCATACGCAGAACAACATGTTTTGGGGGAAGGGGAGTCATAATGCCCCCTTCCCGAATGGAGTACAGTTAGCGTATTCTAAGCTCAAACAACAGAGTTGGATAATCCTTATGCAGATAAAGGAACATATCTAATCTCAAAAAAATTGCAGAGATTACAATTAACTTATTTTTCAATGTTGTCATCTTGAAATAAAGTCTCACCTTAATGAATATGGCAAATTAGTATTTTCAAATCATTTGACACACTACTCTATTCACCAAGGCAAAGTTAAGATAGGTGATATAATGTAAAAACTTAGACAGAATGTTTATCTCTGAGGATTTGGGCAGCCATCTTTAACACGTGACTTTCGGTAAGAAAATAGCAGCCTTTATGTTACCTTAAAAGGTCATGAATGACTGGCGAACTTTAGAAAAGAAAGAAGGAGGGGAGTGAAGGGAGGAGAAACAATGAAGCGATGATACAATAAGCTCATTAGTATCAACATCAATGTACACATAGTTGACCAGTTCCCGCCTCAAAATCGGGGTAATTTGCAACGCGGAGAAGCGTTAAATATTTGAGCGTCTTTCAAAGAACTCCCACCCAAAACTAATATCAACAATTTCACTAAATTACCGAATTAGTGACTGAGACAGCAGGATTAAAAGAATAGACACCGGAAATAGTATTATGTATTAGTGATAAACAGAAGATTCTTTTCTCAACTGGCAATTAGTTTTTGTTTGTTTATTTGTTTGTTCGTTAATTTGTTTGTTTTTATTGTTTCACATAACTGCTAAATGTTCGTTTTCCTTTTAGCAGATTTTTTATATATCAGTGGTGGCAATGTCAGAAAAAATGAATATTGTCACAAAATAATTCCTATTAAAAAGAGTCTTATCGTCAACATATTCCAATAATAACCCTTATATATAAAGCGCAATGTGTGTATATATATATATAGAGAGAGAGAGAGTGAGTGAGAGAGAGAGAGAGAGAGAGAGAGAGTAGTCTACAGACCAGTGGATAAAAGATCACCTGAAGATCGGTATGTGAAACTCTGAGTCGTGAGTGGTTTTCGCCTGTTTTATTCAATTTTACAGTTGAAATATTCTGATACTGTTTTTTTTTTATCATTAAGGGTTTTGGGACTATTGTCTCCATTTTTATTGTTATTTCCACTAGGTTTCGGCCGATATGTCCCTTGGCCTTCTTCAGGTGTTTGTCGAACTCCGAAACCTACACGGAACTTCGAACTACGTCTTTTATTGAATCCACGGTGGTCGCCTGTTCTGATTCCGTTAGCCATAACCGGGTACTAGTGCTAAGTATTCCTGTATGTGTCCAACGCCTATAACCGTTACGCTATAACCGTTACAGTATGTGTCCAGCAGGACACAGAGCGTAACGGTTATAGGCGTTGGTTCCCTATGCTTCTAAGAAGACAATCATCTGAAGGTTGCTGATTCAATCCTGACTGCAGGTGAGTAACAATACGGAAATAACAATAAAGATGAAGACAATAGTCCGAAAACCCTTAATGATATAAATCATTAAGCATTGTCTCAGAAATTTAGACAACAAACACCTGAAGAAAGCAGGCGGACATATCGGCCGAAACGTTGTGGAAATAACAATAAAGATGAAGACAATAGTTTGAAAACCCTTAATGATAAAAATCATCAAGCTTCGTCTCAGAAATTTAGACAACAAACACCTGAAGAAAGCAGGAGGACATATCGGCCGAAACGTTGTGGAAATAACAATAAAGATGAAGACAATAGTTTGAAAACCCTTAATGATAAAAATCATCAAGCTTCGTCTCAGAAATTTAGACAACAAACACCTGAAGAAAGCAGGAGGACATATCGGCCGAAACGTTGTGGAAATAACAATAAAGATGAAGACAATAGTTTGAAAACCCTTAATGATAAAAATCATCAAGCTTCGTCTCAGAAATTTAGACAACAAACACCTGAAGAAAGCAGGAGGACATATCGGCCGAAACGTTGTGGAAATAACAATAAAGATGAAGACAATAGTTTGAAAACCCTTAATGATAAAAATCATCAAGCTTCGTCTCAGAAATTTAGACAACTAATCGTGATACTACTCCGCATTTTTGTGTATAAAGTACGATATTTTACTCATTTCTTAGAAGTAAATTTACTTTATAATATATATATATATATATATATATACACAAACACACACACACACACATATATATATGCATGCGTGTATGTGTTTGTCTCTATCACTCTGTTTTTCTCCGTCAATATATATATATATATATATATATATAAGGATCATTAAATAAATTTCCAGACTTTTTTCGTATGGGCACTTTTGAAACTCTAGTCCCTTTCGAAGTAATCTCCTCCGGCTGCAATGCATTTGTACTGTTACAACAACTTCTGGAAAGCCCCATGGAAGTCCTCTTGTATGAGCGTGTCAATGACCTTCGTCACGGCCTCTTTCATCTCCTCAATTGTCTCATAACGACAGCCTTTGAGCTTAGGGAATAACCAAAAGTCACAGGGAGTAAGGTCTGGACTATAGGGAGGATGACGAACTGTCTTGATGCCCATCTTGGTCAAATAGTCTGTGACAAGGATGGAGTTGTGGACTGGTGCATTGTCCTGGTGGA
The DNA here is from genome assembly GCA_963585895.1 of Sepioteuthis lessoniana. NCBI lineage: Eukaryota > Metazoa > Mollusca > Cephalopoda > Myopsida > Loliginidae > Sepioteuthis > Sepioteuthis lessoniana. The sequence continues at coordinate 1,084,370 of OY757944.1, forward strand.
AATGCCACTGACCTGATTTGAAGAGTGCTCGCCTCTTCCGACGGAATCTCTTCCTGAACTCCCTTAAAACCTCAACATAGTATTGCTTGTTAACTGTCTGTCCAGTGGGAAGCCAGTGCATGTTGATAATGCCAGAGCTGTCAAAAAAAAAAAGGGATCATCAAAAGTTTGTGGGTGGATTTGCTCTGTCTGGCCTTCTTGGGTCTGGAAGTGCCAGCATGCTTCCACTGGGAACTCTGTCTCTTGGTCTCTGGGTCTTAGCAGTAGATCCAGCTTTCATCGCAGGTCACCAGAGCATCAAGAACTGCGGGATCTGAATTGATCAGCTCGACCATCTCCCTGCTGTCATGACAACGTTTTTCTTTCTGATCTTCTCTGAGCACCCTTGGGACAAACTTCGCGCAAATCTTCCACTTCTTCAGTTCCTCGCAAATAAATGTGTGTACAGTTCCCACACTGACATCAAACTGTGCACTTATTGTCTCTACAGACACACGACGATCCTTATCCATGAAATTCTTTATTTTGTCAATCAACTCTGGTGTTCTGACTTCCTTCCACACCTCTCATCATCCCTCACAGACTCACTGCCTTCCTTGAATCTCTTATACCACTCAAAAACTGACGCTCGATTCCTGCAAGATGGTCAAAAAGCAGTCTGAAGCATTCCATACGTTTCTGTGGCATTTTTTTCCAAGTTTAAAACAGAATTTTATGGCATATTGTTCTTCTAATGTGTCCTCACGTCCAGATTGCACTTTTGAAATTGACCAGCTGTGACAACCAGGCTTTAGTAGGGTGTATTCCAATTGCTGCTGTAACTGTTCATTTGAAGCTGAAATCATAAAAATTAGTCAGTCATCTCATAAGATATATAGCAATAACATACTGAATTGTCAAGAGTCTACGACTATTTTAAATGCCTGTACAAATAAAGTCTGAAAAGTTATTGAATGCACCTCGTATATAAGTAAATAATGGAAAAGAATCCTACAAAATGGGGAAAAATCGAAAAGGCGAAGTAATCCAAAAAGAATTTAATGTAAAAGAAATTTGACACTATAACATTTCGGTTTTAATGAACCATTATCAGGACCAAGAAAAGATGATATTGAGTGAAATACAAAACGAGGAAGGAGATTATATATACAGAGAAAGGGGGCGTTTATCGTTTAATCAATAAATCAGCGTTCATATTTCAAAAAATATCATGTCACTGTGTAAGGCAATGATGTAAAACAAATGGAACCATCAAGAGATATATCTTACTTATAAGGAATAATGACAAATTAGAGTTTACCGTAAGCTTAACTGTAAAAATGACCACATAGATTTGTATTCACACTAACACTAAAAGAGGACTTATCATAGATTTTTACCTTAGGGTCCTTCGTATTTGTTCCCGGAAATATCTAAATAATGAATTTAATTACAGAGAAAATTCCTTTCTAAACCTTCTTTACCCCAAACCTTTTATACACTTTACTAAAGTTAGTTTTTCCTCCAGTGATCAATTCGATTTTCCATTGTTTCATGGCTTCCATGATAAACTTTGTCGAATATCTTTAAACAGTTTATTATCGAGCTTTGCGGAATTATATCTCAGGCCTTTCTGTAGTTAATCCACGTTATGGCTACATTTTTCTATCTTGCTTTGCTTTCCTTGAGGGTGTGTTGCAGAAAATCATTTGTTTCTCTTGTTCCTTTGCAGCATCCTTTCTGTTCTTCCGGAAACAATCAGCAGCTTATGAGTGAATAATAAATCTCCTCCCTAATCTGTGCTGTTAACATTTCCCACATCGTAGGAAGACATGTCATCGGTCAGTAGTTATTAGGGACGGTTCTTTTCTTTTTTCCCCCGGTCTTTCCGGATCTGGGTGGTCTTTCCTTTAGTCATCCAATCGGATATATTTGCTTCTTCTAAGCATCAATTCATTTCAAGAGCCGGTCTTTTGAGGATAGACAAAAACCAGAATCCATGTATGCTGCCATGGCTTAGCGTTTTTCAATTCGGTACTTTCTTCAGTGTTGCTCTGAGTGATTTCAACTGTATTATCGCCTGGTGCCAGTGGTGTAATGGTTATCGTCGTAAGAAATGGACACGGCGACACGAGTTCAAATCCTGAACGAGACTGATTGCATTTCACATAGTACTAATACCCTTGGGAAAGGTATGAATCCAATAATTCTCCCTCCAGCTATGAGTAAATAGTAGGGCAGACTAGGTTCTTCAACCTTGGCGAGGCAACTAGTCTAGGAGAAGGAAAACTCTGAATTCAAACCTGTTAAACTCCGCTTAAAAACTGACCTTGTGTCATATCCTGCCCGAGTGGAGGGGTTGGTGAATATGGTATTATCGCCTTTCTATCTCTTGCACAGTTTCAAGTGGATCTCCATTCCTACCCAGTCATGTAGAATCTAGTTCTTCTTTTTTGCTACACTGTTATATCCGCTTATTATGGGACTGTTTCATCTTTTTTTCAACACAGTCTATACTTTCTTTTCTGTTGCGTCTTATGAATTTTTGCTCGTCTTCATGGCGTTTTTTTTTTTTTTTTTTTTTTTTGTGCTGCCATTAAAATTGATCAATTTTCTCTCGAGAAGTTTCCCTTTCGTTGCCATTTACAATTTCATTAGTGAATCGGTTGAAGTCACCAAATATTTGTTCTTCCCACCCCCATTTCTGTTTCCATGTTTTTATTGTTTTTCTCTCCGGTCTTTACGTTGCTAGTGCTGTTACTGGTTACTGTAATTAATCTTTCTTTGTTCTTTTTAATGTATTCCTCGACTCCTTGTCTTAATACATCTACACAATCCTCAACGATGGAGAAACCTTCTTCTTCTCATTATCTTAACTCATACAATCAGTAAATATCATCTCTTGGCTGTAAGGCTTTGTGTATAGTCATCAAGTAAGGGAGTTCGAACTCAACTCGCTCTGTAACGTTCACTTTTGGACTTTGGAAAGGTATAAATTCCACTTATTTCTCCCATCTGTGGGATGAATAGCATCACTGCTGTTCTTTTACAAAGGTTACCTTGGAATTAAATAAACCACAAAGGGTGATATGATATCAAAATAAAGAAGCCGAACCAAACCAAACCAAACCAATCTCCTGAGGTTGTTCCTCCAGCTGTTGATTTACTTTCCGGTTTTCATGGCTTCCGTGATGAAGTTTATGACTTTGCCGAATATTTTGTACATTCTAAGACAGACTATTATCTAAGCTTACGGGACCATAGAAATAGGATGTAATGGGTAATTACTTGGAAACTGGGAGTAATAGGTGATCACTTCGAAACAGGAGGTAATGGGTGACCATTTGGAAATGGAATGTAATGAGTGACCACTGGGAAATAGGAGGTAATAAGTGACCACTTGCAAATAGGATGTAATGAGTGACCACTTGGAAACAGGAGGTGATGGGTGACCGCTTGGAAATGGAATGTAATGAGTGACCACATAAAACAGTAGGTGATGGGTGACCACTTAGACATGAAATGTAATAGGTGACCACTTGGAAACAGGAGGTAATGAGTAACCATTTAGAAATAGGATGTAATGAGTGACCACTTCGAAACAGGAGGTGATGGGTGACATCTTAGACATGAAATACATGGGTGACCACTTCGAAACAAGAGGTAATGGGAGATCTCATGCAAATAAGAGGTAATGAGTAACCACTTGGAAATAGTAGATAATGGGTGATCACTTGGAAATGGAATGTAATGAGTGACCATCGAAACAGGAGGTAATGGGTGACCACTCGGAAATGGAATGTAATGAGTGACCACTTCGAAACAGGAGTTAATGGGTGACCACTTCGAAACAGGAGGTAATTGGTGACCACTTGCAAATAGGATGTAATGAATGACCTCTTGGAAATAGTCGGTACTGAGTGATCACTTGGAAATGGAATGTAATGAGTGACCATCGAAATAGGATGTAATGGGTGACCACTTCAAAATAGGAGTTAATGGGTGACCACTTCGGAACAGGATGTAATGGATAACCACATTGAAACTGGAGGTACTGTAAGCAGCTTACGTTCTAGACTAAAGGAAACTTATAATAATAAAAGTGATATTGAAAAAGTAACATTGGAAATATTAACCTCATGAATAAAGTAAGAAAAAACAAAAAACAAAACGCAAAGTCAATCTACATCTAATCACTTATTGATGAGTGTCTGCCGTGAGGAAAGTTGTGAAGCAATAAGTTATTTATACTCACCCCCCCCAAACTGTAAGTCGAACAACCGGCAGAAAACTGACTCAACCCTTCTCAGACAGTGTGACTGAAAGGAATTCCGTTCCAATGTTATTGACTCATGTACAGAAATATATTTTCATAAATTTGTCTCAATGCCATATTTAGACACCCATCATCATTGGAAAGCCTATACCTTTCGATAATAGACTTGCCGGTAAAATATATCCTGAACAAGTCTGAGAAAAGTGACAGCAAACACCTATAAATCTGATACATTTTTAAAAAAAAGCGAATCGAAATTTCTCAACGGGCGATCTTCTCTATTATTCTACATTTTCTCAAAATGAATTAAATTCTTGTTGAAGAGCTCGTGATGTAACGGTTATCGTCGTTGGAAATGGATCTACTCTCATCAGTTTCTTTATTTTGACAAGTATTTTTTTTTTCACCTTTAATCTCTATTGCTTTTTATATCGCAACCCACTCGGAACAGTGCCGGCCAGAAATCGTAATAATAGTAATAATGAAAGTGACAGTAATACCTATTTTAATCGGTGCACTTGGTACAGTCACGAAAGGATTGATAAAGGGAATGGAGGACTTTAAAATAAGAGGACGAGTGGAGAGCATCCAAACTACAGCTAGAAAATTGAGAAGAGTTCTGGAGACTTGAGGAGACTTGCAGTCGCTAAAATTCCAGTGGAAAACCATCAGCAAACGCTGGTGTGAAAAACTCTCAAAGGAGTAAAATAGCAATGATAATAATATAAACTAGAAGAAAATGGGAAGAAATATAACTGTACGGATACTTCAAGCGACAAACTAATACCTAAGAAAAGGAAACCTCAAGAGAGAAAATAAATCTCTTTTAATTGTAGCAGGATCAATCATAATAAAGCGAATTTTGAGAATATACAGAAGAATAGCAAGAATACATTATGTGGTGTCAGATATGAAATAGTTAATCAACTAATTTGCAAAGACAGAAAACTAGCACAAAAGAAGTACAAGATTTGGCACGATAGGATGGGAAAGGTGATCCACTGGAAATTGTGCAAGAAATTAAAATTTGGTCATATTAACAAAAAGTATATGCACAAATAAGAAGCTGTCCAAGAAAATGAGACGCATAAAATTCTCCGGGATTTTGAGATAGAAACGAATCATTGAATCCTGGCCAGGAAGCCTAACCTAAAGTTTTGTAATCAAAGAAAAAAAAAATTGCTATTTGATGGATTTTACCGTTGCAGGGGAGCACAGAGTGAAAATGAAAGAAATAAAAAAAGATAGATAAATACTTAGATCTTGCCTGAGAACTGAAAAAGCTGTGGAACATGAAGGTGACGGTGATACCAATTCTAATTAGAGAACTTGGAACACGGACCCCGAGGGTTTGGAAAGGAAACTGGAGGACTTGGAAATTAGAGGAAGAAACGAGTCAACATAGTTGATATTGACTAGAATTATCGGAAGATCACTAGAAACCTGGAATACTTGATGTTACTAAGATTGTTGTAGCTGGTGTGAAAAACGCGCAACGAGTGTAATAATAATAATAATAATAATAATAATAATAATAATAAATTTGACCACACGAACGAATGATATATGCACAACCCAGAATCGGTCCTAGAAAATGAGACACAAAATTCTTTGGGATTTTGAGACACAAACGAATCATTTAATCTCGACAAGACGACCAGACCTAGTGATAGTCAACAAAAAAAAAAGAGAATCTGCAGAATAGTAGACTTTGCTGTTCCAGTTGACCACAGGATAAAACTTAAAGAAAGCGAAAAGAGGGATAAGTACCTTGACCTTACTCGAGAACTGAAAAACTATGGCACCTGAAAGTGACGTTGATACCAATTGTAGTTGGTGCACTCGGTACAAAAACAAGTTACATACACTAGCTACTCTGTCTCTCATATTGAAAGATTCAATGGTTTGGTTTCTTTGTTTAATGGCATATCAACCTTTGTAGGTTATTTAATGCCAAAGCCATTCTCCTAGAAGAATATTAGTGCTACTATTTAACCCATAGCTGGGAGGATAAGGGGGTTCATACCTTTTCCCAAGGGTATTTGCCCGAAAGGGAATGTAATAGCGTGACTGGAGAACGAACTCGCGTACTACGATTCTGCAGTCCATCGCTTTAACCATTACACCACGAGGACACCGCCGAAAGATTCAATGTCAAAATCATTCTTCTAACTGTATACTTATGCTAAACGAAATTGTTTGAAATAGAACTGTTTTTGACATTGAAACTCTACTTATGCTAAACTGAATTATTTGAAATAGAACTGATTATTTGCATAAAAATGGATTTGGCGTTAAATAACCAACAAAGGTTGATATGCCATAAAACCCAAAGAACCAAAATCATTCTTTTTTTTTGCAACATTTAAGTAATTATATGATTTCATGCAACTAAGGAAAAGTATTTGTAAACAATTATAACAACAAGAAATTATTCTTAATACAAATAATTTACACACATTTAATTTACAGTTGAATGGTATAAAGTATTCTTATCTAATTCAAATAATTCTTGATCCAAATAATAGTAATAGTATTTCAAGTATTCTTATCTGACACGAAATGCACAATTATATAATATCAAGTAATAATTCCTACTTAATATGCATAAGCCCTCCAACCCCACAAAAATGAGATAGACAAAATTCTCTGGAATTTTGAAATACAAACGAATCACCGAATCCTGGCGAGAAGATTAGACCTTGTGTTAATTTAAAAAAAAAAAAGAACTTGTCATCTATTCGATTTTGACGTTCCTGTAAATCATATAGCGGAAATAAAAGAAAGCGAAAATATAGATAAATACCAAGATCTTGCCAGAGGGTTTAAAAAATGGTTTGGAACATTAAAGTGATGGAGATACCAATTATGGTTAGTCTTCTTGGAATTGTCTTCAAAGGTCTGGAAAAGAGACTGGACGGACTCTTCAGAGGAAGAATCGAAACATTTCAGACCACAGCACAATCATAATCAGCTTAAAAGAGTCCTCGAGACCTGTGGAGACTTGGTGTCACTAAGATTTTAGTAAATAAACCATCAACAAAAACTTTTGTGAAAAACTTGCATAGTTTATTAAGAATTTGTTTACACAGTTATGTGGCATCAAATATTCCTGTCTAAAACGAATAATTTTCAAACAGATCTATTTGATCCATAGGTGAGACCCTAACAGGTATGAACACTACGAGTCAGAGTGGAACTGGGAGTAATGGCAACAAGGGGTGATTCCACATTCCCCAAAGCTCCAAGATTGGAGCTTAGCTACCGGGTGTAGCTCAGTGTCCTAAACAGGACACCATTTTTGTGTGGTGGGGGTCTAACCCTCTTTGCATGGAATGATTTCAACGTATTCGAAGGTCTGTGACCAAGGCAATCATTCTATTCTCTTTTCCTCTTTGTCCAGGGTAGGATCCGGAGATCTGGGGAGGGTGGAGGGACCCTTCATTGCCATTACTCCCATGTCCACTCTGTTCCGATGTGGTTGTATCTGTTAGAGTTTCATTCTATGAATCAAATGGAGCTGCTTGAAAAGTATTCGTATTCAATAGGCCGTGTGCAACCCCACAAAAACTATTAAGAAACAGCTACACGAAAAATGTAAATAAAAACGTATAATTAACACGATTCCTTAACCTTTAGACTTAAAATAAACCTAGACAAGTTGATATGCCGTTAAAATCAATCAATCGTCTTTTTCTCTATTTTTCTCAGAGTCATATTTCAGCTTTTTTCGACGAGGTTTAAAATATGCCGACTGTAAAGGGGTAAGAACCACCTCTGCAAAAAAAGGGGTGTCCCGGTTATGAAACTGAACTGCTTCTGATGGTGAGGCTCCAGTTTTGGAGATATGGGAAGTGTGGAGTACCTCTTCATTACCATTACTCCCAGGTCCACTCTGATCCTGCGTGATAGTACCTATTGGGGTATCGTCTAGGGGTCAAATAGATCTGTTTAAATATTATACATATTCTATAGGAATACTTGATACGATATAAATTTTAAAAAATATTATCTCTAAATAGAAATAATTACTTAAAATCATGAGTGAGTATAAATTATTTGAATTAGAGAGGAATAATTGATATCATATCAGTGAATAACTATGTGCAAAAAATCTGAAGAAACATCTGCATAAAAAATGTAAATATACAATGAACGCGATTCCCAAACCTCTTTGAATAAAATAACCCTAGACGGGTTGATAACCAGTTAAAACCAATCAATCAATTAATCACCACCATATTTGTTGTTATTTTTTTAAAAATTAACCAGATAGACAGTTCAAGTTAAAGTTTAAATCTTGTCATTCCCTCCCGTATATTCTTTTAGAGGAGAAAAAGAAAGCAGGAGGAAAACCCATTTTTTGTGACCCGCTTAAGAGTTTTCGTTGAGAAAACCAGGTTACGTCTATGTCAGGCGCGCAGATTTTAAACAACCCCTGGGTCTGGTATAGCCACAATATACCACCCTTAATAAAAATGTTGAATTAAGATATGACACAACGTGTCATGATCGGTAGGGACTCTCTTGATAGCCAACATGGGAGACCCAATCGTCATCCCGCGAATGTTGGCTGTTCTTTTTTTTCAGGTACCCGAATGACGATTTAAGGAACCACACCAATCAGAGACGCAAACACAAAACATAGACTAGGAAAGACAACCAACTTGCACGACACTGTTATTTTAGGAGCAACCCTACACAAAGAGGATATTGGAAAACTATTATAGAGATCTGACAAGAATGCACTAGTTTTCAGACTACAAACCAAAGATTTGCCGACCAAGTTAGGATAAAAATAAAGAAAAGTTGGTTTTCGGATCTTGAATTACTAGAAATACACCAGAAAGTAAATAATGAACAAGATAGTAATACAATATCAGACACACCAAGTATGAACAAACAAAAACAGTCTAACCGAAATGAACCGCCAACTTCGAAAAATAGAAACGCCACACAACCAAACAACACAGAGCAAACACTAACGCAATAACAAAAAGTAAATCTAGAAAATTCAAAGAGAATTATGAACGGGAAAAAGACTACCTTACTATCACTAAGAAACATAGAATGGAGAACAGTCAAGTCAGAAACGAAAAAAATAAATCAACTACTATATATCAACAAATAATATAACCGAATTAAATGAATTAATCTATGCAGGAGCGAAATTATTGAGAAAATTGGGATCCCCTCAAAAAGTACGAAGAAAAAATCAAAACCAGGATGGAAAATTCGACTGGAAACGCAGATAAAAAAATCTACGATAACAGAGCAAAATGATAAAACAAAGAAAAGACTCTGGAACATGTAGAAACAAAAAAGGCAATACAAGAAAAAATAACTCTACAACTTGAGGAAATAAATCAGAAAGTACTGGCGAAAGAAAGAAGATTAGAGAGATATCGACAAAGTGTAAAACAATACAGACAAAACAGGACATTCCCAAACAACCAAAAGAAATTTTACCAACAAATGGGGGAGATGACGCGAAAACATACCAACAACCGGATGCAAGAGAAACCGAACAATTTTGGACTAAAATATGACAACCAAGAGAACATAACAAAAAGCGCAATGGATAATCAATATGACAAAATAATTAGAAGGGCTCGGAGAAGGCCCAAAAGCGGAAATACATATCGATTTACTCAAAACGACACTAAAAAAATATCAAATTGGAAAACGCCAGGCCATGATGGAATACATGGATTCTGGTTCAAGAATTTCACCTCCATTCACGACAGACTAGCACTAGAAATGAACAGATGCCAATAAAGAGCACACGTACCTGAATGGATGACCAAAGGAAAGACCACATTGATCCAGAAGGACCCCCTCAAAGAACCGCCCCCAACAACTACAGACCCGTAACCTGCCTACCGATGATGTGGAAAATATTAACGGCACAGATAAGGGAAGAGATTTACTACTCGCTAACAAGCCGCGGATTATAATCCTAACCCTAATCCCTAACCCTGAGGAACAGAAAGGATGATGCAAAGGATCTAAAGGCACAGGAGAATTACTTTACATAGATCAATACATCCTGAATGAGAGCAAGACTAGACGGAAAGATCTATCTCTGGCCTGGATTGACTATAAAAATGTATATGATATAGTCCTGCAAAGCTGGATAATAAACTGCCTCAAAATGTACAATATATCAGATGAAGTCATAAACTTTATCGAGAAAACCATGAAACTCTAGAAAGTGGAAATGACAGCAGGAGAGAAAAGTTTAGTCGGAGCGAAGGTCCAAAGAAGTATATTTCAAGGAGATGCACTATCACCGTTATTATTTATGATTGCGATGATGTCACTTAACCACACAAACTCAGAAAATGCACAGCCGGTTACAAACTTAGTAAATCGCAGAAAAATATCAATCACCTAATGTATATGGATGACATCAAACTGTTTGCAAAAAATGAAAAAGAACTGGAAACTCTAATACACGCAGTGAAAATTTATATAGTCAAGACTGGGATGGAATTTGGCATAGAAAAATACGTGAGTATATAGGGTTATGTAACACTTAAAAACATTGTATCCTGTTTATAAGAAAAACAGCTTCATTTGTTGAATGTTATCATGTTTATATGTTTATATGGCTGTTATGATGTTTATATAACCTTCCACAAAATGCTTAATTTCATTGGCATTGCCTTTTGGGTCGCCTCGGGTGCCAGGCGATAAACTCAGTCCTACAAGCAGGTATTGCCAGGAGGAGGAAAGGCCCCCTTGGGACCAGGCGGTCAGCATCATAACACCAATATGACGTGAACTTGTTGAATGTCGTTTCGATAATGCATAATTAATACCCTCTTAACTTTTATATTAATGTCATAAGCTGTTAATAAGAGACTAAATAACAAGAATTAAACAATCATCTAATTAATTTCATCTTCTATGTTTAATTGATACGCCCACTATTCACGTAATCACAGACTGTTAACCCTTAGAATCCGACCGGTCGGTATTTTATGCCGCTAGAAGTACAGGCGTCCTAAATGCCGAGTGGGAAATCTCTATTTCTCTATTGATGTTGCCGAGTAACAATACAGCCAATCAGTCTGCAGGATAACAGATAACAACACTTGATATTTTCAGCTATTTTTTAGCCAGGAAAGCAGAGTGTGGGAAACACAGACGTGAAAGGTTCTGACGATTAAATATATATGTGTGAGTGCGCGCTTTCTCGCACGCGCTTGTGTGTTTACCAATTTTTTTCGCCACGAGAAGTGTACGACACCAGGTCAATTTTTAGCTTGGCTTGGTTTGGTTTTATGTCATGTCAACTATTGTAGGTTATCTAATGCCAAATACTGTTTATATATATATATATATATATATATATATATATATAATTTGTTAACAGATTTTGCAGATAATATCTTTAAACGAGCATGAGCTCTTTTTTGCATACAATTAAATGGTTTCAAGTATTGCTATATAACAGTCACAATTTAACCACAGTTATTTGTTTGCACACAGTTTATTTTTTTTACCCATAGGTAGGACCTTATCAGGGGCAACCTCTCCCAGTCAGAGTGGACCTGGGAGCAGTGGCAATGAAGGGATACTCATCATTCCCCAAATCTCCAAGGCTGGAGCCTTGTCATCAGATTGTTCAATGATGTAACAGGACACTCGTTGCGGCGGGGGCTTACCCCTCTGCAGAGATGCAGTCGGTGTACAGCTCTTACCCCCAGCCGATTGGGCTTGTCAATTTTTAGCGAGTTCAGTTGATTTGAATTCAGATTGATTGAGTGATTGATTTTAATGGCATGTCAACCCTTCAAGGGATATTTTATGTCTTGAGGTTAGAGAATCGTATTCATTGAAGGTTCATATTTACATATTTTGTGTGATTGTTTCTTACGAAGATTTTTTTCTCACATAGCCTAATCGAATACAAATAATTTTTAAACAGATCTATTTGGCCATAGATGGGACTCTAACAGGTACTATCACCCCAGATGAGAGTGGACCTGAAACTCAAAGACTGGAGCCTCACCATTAGGTGTTGTTTAGTGGCATGGCATTTGAACAAACACTTTTCTTCTTGAACCTAGAGATATCAAAGAAGCACACAAGCACTGGGCGGGCGGGGGCTGTAGAATACACCGACTCCTTCTCTGCAGAGGGGTAAGACCCCCACCCGCCCCCCAACGGGTGTCCTGGATATGATACTAAACAATCTGATGGTGAGGTTCCAATAATGCTGAAGCTTTGAGGAATGCGGAGTACCTCTTCATTGCCACCACTCCCAGGTCCACTCCAGTACGGAGTGGTAGCACCTGATAAGGTTCTATCTATGGGTTAAATAGAACTAAACTACGTACTTATGCTAAACTGAATTACTTGAAATAGAATTGTTTTTATATCTAAACTGCGTACTTATGTCCAACTGAACTGCTTGAAATAGAACTATTTTGAGATATAAATTGCCTACTTATGCTAAACTGAATTGTTTGAAATGGAACTGTTTTTAACATTGAAACTGTACTTACGCTAAACTGAATTGTTTGATATAGAACTGTTTTGATATTTAACTGTGTGTGGACAAAAACTATACTTATACTAAACTGAGTAGTTTAAATTAGAACTGCTTGACTAAACTTAATAGCTTGAAATAGAAATGTTTTTGACAATTAAACTGTGTACTTACATTTAAATTGCATACTTATACTAAACTGAAATGGAACTGTTTTGACATTGAAACTATACTTATGCTAAACTGAATTGTTAAAAATAGAACTGTTTTGACATTTAATTGTGTGTAAACAAAATATGTACTTATACTAAACTGTTGGACAAAACTGAATAGCTTGAAGTCGAAATGTTTTTGACAAACTGTGTACTCATGCTAAACTGAATTGTTTGAAATAGAATTGATTATTTGTATAAAAATGGTTTTGGCATTAAATGACGTACAGAAGTTGATATGCCATAAAACCCAACCAACCAAAGTTAGTAACACGTTATTTTGGCTAGGAGTTTGTACCTAAATTATTTCATACAAAGGAACTGAATGGTGAATACAATGAGGACTTTTCTTTCAAGGAATAAAAAATAAAACCGATGTGAAAAGAAATGACTTGGGTGCTTTTTCATTTTGTGAATTGTTTTCATTTTATTTTACATCATAATTTTATTTCATTTTCTTAAATTCTATTCTAATTTTAAAATTCTATTTCTTTTAAAAAGTGTAAAAGTGATATATATATATATATATATATATATATATATATATATATATATATATATAATCACTTGTTTGCACACAGTTATATGGTTTCAAGTAACTAATAATAATAATAATAATGATGATGATGATGATGTGGGAAGCGAAAAGAGAGATAAAAACTTAGACCTAGGTAGAGAACTAAAAAAATATGGAACATGAAAATGACGGTAATACCAATTGTAATTAGCGCACACGGTACAGTCACCAAAGGATTGATAAAGGGACTGGAGGACTTGAAAGTTAGTGGACGAGTGGTGATCATCCAAACTACTGTATTACTGAGATCGGCCAGAATACTGAGAAGAGTCCTGGAGACTTGAGCATACTTGCTGTCAATCAGATTCCAATAGAAAACCATCAATTAATGTTGGCGTGAAAAATTCTCAAACGAGAAAAATAATAATTATGATAATCCTTAGTAAACAATTATAGCTTTACATAACTATTCCTAATACAAATAATTTAATGTTCGGTAGCAATAAGTAGTCTTATCAAATGCAAATAATTTTTAAAAAGATCAATTTGACATAGATACAAAGTGCGGAAGCAAAATATAGAATAATTTTTAAAACGTTTATTTTAGTCGAATTAGTCCAATTTTTTTTAAAAAGTTGCGATAAATGTAAGTTTTCATGATAAGTTCCATTTTCATTGGCTGTTGACTGAAGGACAGATGTCTATAAGAACGACCGAAGTCCGGTCTTTATTCAAATTTTTCTTTGCTTTGGTAGAGGCACGAGCGTAGCACGTCGTGATCACGGAGGCGGCTTGGCTCTTCCAGAGTCATGCCGGGGTTACTGTCGGAGCCGATATGATGCAGAAATAACCCGAAATCGGCAATGAAGACAGTTGCATCACTGAAGACCTCCTTGATGCATCTAGGATGTATGACTGAAACATTATTCAAGCACTTTTTCATTAAAAATATGAGTGAACAACAAAAGAAACGACAAAGAACCTATGATTTGCTTAACGCCGAAACCTAGCCAAAAGAAAATTTCCAAAATAATTGGAGTTTCTTTATGGCTTCCAACAAGCGCAGATCTTAACACCCTTGATTACACTCCATGGGACGTTTTAGAAAACAAAACAAATGCAAGTTCCCGTCTAAATATGGGTTCGCTTAAAAGTGCTATTGAAGAGGAATGGAATAAAATGCCAGAAGAATTTATTTTGACGGCATCCAAATCGTTTCAAGGCGTGTTCATAAAATAACTGGAAAAAAATGACGGTTGAGAAAAATGACTGTTTGGTGTCTATCTCCTTATTTTGTTGTTTATATTTTAAAATTAAAATTAATCTTGTTTTATAATAGAGTCGTTTATTATTATACTAGAATATTCCTAATTTAGCTTTCACGCCCCATATATATATATATATATATATATATATATATATATATATATATATATATATATATACTACATTACCTGTAATAATCAAATGTGGAGTAATGATTGATGCTTTTCAAGTTAAAATAAACATCGATTTTTAAAACATTATTTTTTTTTAAATAAAAACAATTAATACCTTTAATAAGATGTTCAAGGTCATTTTAAAATCGTGTGTACATTGGTAAATACGGGAGTGGATTAACTATTAAACTGAGTTGACTGCGTAGCCTGAGGGCTCGGAATGAATGGGGCTGGGTAGGGAATAGTTCCGAAAGAAAAAAAATCGGTTGAGTGTACAAAAATGTTACATTGGGCGCCAATGGATTTGGGATGGGATTTCAATAATTCATTTATTATAGCCTGATGATTGTGAATACGTGAAACTGTTAGTTGGAATTGGTAAGTTTGTTTTCTTTGTTTAATGGCATGTAAACTGTCGTGAGTTATTCAATGCCAAAGCATTGTAAAAGAACAGTAGTGGTATTATTGGACCCATAACTGCGGCAGATTTGGGAGTTAGTAACTTTCCCCAAAGTATTAGCCCGAAAAAGAATATAAAAGTTCGACTGGAGTTTGAACTTTCTTCTACAATGACGCAATCCAGCAACGACGCCGCCACGTAAACTTCTGATAAGTTTGCCTTTAAAAATTCAAGTAAGCACATGATATATAGAGAAACAAGAAAATCAATAAGTATATTTCTTGTTTTACAGTGACACTTTGCTCTGTATAAGTTTATCTATATAGATGTTTACATATATTATAAACTTTACATTCAGCTCTCAAATTAGATCATTCCGTTTAAGTATATATATATATATATATATATATATATATATATATATATATATATATATATATATATATATTCTTATTGGGTCTGATGAAGTCCAGTTAAAAATTATTTTAGAGTCTTTGATTCATATCAATGCTCTTAACAGGATGGAAATAAATTTATTATCCTAATGTGACCGAATATTGTTTTTTCTTTGAAATAATATTATTTGCTCTGTGAATTTATTTACATTGAGCTGTTTACCAGGAATATTTGAATATTCTAAATTTGAATAATCTATTTGTCCTGACGGAATTGTTCCCTACTCCAGATTTACTGGATTGAAGAATACATACACACACACACACTCACACACACACACACACACACACACACACACACACACACACACACACACACACACACACACACACACATATATATATATATATATATAAGAAGAAGAACTGCAAGTGTTGGTAATGTGCTGTGATGCCCGTCAGTAGAACGGTATAAAAATCGAAAACTTTCTTCCTATCGAATGATTGGAGCAATATTTTTTTTGTGACATGAAAATTTTAGCAATTAATCATTTTAGTTTATATTGAATCAACGGCCCTTGATAACTGTTCGTTTCTCGCCTGTGCATTCAATAGACCAAGTCTTGTCGGGCAAATGTACAGACGAGAAACTGACAACTACCAAGCACCGTTGACTCTAACTCTACGATGTACTAATTAATATATATATATATATATATATATATATATATATATATATATAACATGAAAAAAGGAGATATTTAGAGAATGATTTTGTTTATCGTTGAATTATTTGCCAACGATAAACGTTTCAGTTTTTAGATTAAACCATCATCAGGCTATTTGAATACCTGATGATTTATCTTCTGAATTATATATATATATATATATATATATATATATATATATATATGTGACGCTTAAACATACAAACACACAGTATATATATATATATATATATATATATATATATATATATATACGCACCTGTATACACTCGTACATACATACAAACGCACCCCAAATATATATAAAGCACAATAGTCAACACATGCGAGTTGTATGCCCACACGCATAAAGAAAACATAGATATTCTTATCCCCCCACCTCTCTCTCTGTCACGCAATTTCACCCTCGCTCTCTCTTTATTCAACTTAAATTTTTTACATAGGAAATTATGTATTCCGTCACACGTGCCTGCTGTAGATTAATGTAGTTAGCTCCTAGCAGATATGATCTTCGTTTTTATCCCATACATTGCTCTCTCTCTCTCTCTCTCTCTCTCTCTCTCTCAGTATATATATATATATATATGCATATCCTTCCCTCATTGTTTCTTTCTTTCTCGTCCTCACTCTCTTCCTCTTTTCTTTCTTTCTTTCTTTCTTTCTCGACCCTCCTCTCTCTCTATACATATATATATATATATATATATATATATGCATATCTTTCCCCTCATTGTTTCTTTCTTTCTTTCTTTCTTTCTCGCCCTCACTCTCTTTTCCTCTTTCTTTCTTTCTTTCTTTCTCGTGTTCACTCTCTCTCTCTCTCTCTCTCTCTCTCTCTCTCTCTCTCTCTGTGTATGTGTGTGTGTCAGTCACACCCATTTGACTCATTGTTATCTTTTAAGTTACGCCATTGTTAAACAACACAACTCTCATAATAAAAAAAAGCCGTTAATGTATGTGAAACACTTGATGCTTCCTATGTTGTTAACGTTGTCCTTGCATTGAAAAAAAATCAACTTTGCTTTACAAATAAATCAGTTGTAAATCTATTGCAGTAGTGGTGATCTTCTGTCCTCTTTTTACCTTTTTTAATTTTTTTTTTTTTTTTTGCATTTAATTAGTAAATAAAAGCTATGGTACTCACCAATAATGTAATCGTGTCGATTTCCTGTGCCAAAATTTAAATTTTTTTCTCCTCTGAAAAGCCCATAAGTTATAAGGCCACTTCGATTTCGTTTGTCTGACGTATTATTACCAAGATCGAACCGAGGGACCACTTTAACCCAGTGGTCAGAACTAAGAGCCACTACAAGGACAGTGACACCAGCGAATAGAAATATAAGAGTCAACCCAATAAAGGTTCGTTTTCTTTTATCCATCATGTTGGGTTTTTTGTTTGGTTTTGTTTTTTGTTGTTTCACTTTTTAGTTGTTTAATTCAACGTTTTCATCTAAATAGAAAAAAAAAAAGAAGGAAAAAACAAAACAGAAGAATTTCCTTGTCTTTAGAAAAATAATTCCCTCATAGTTAAAGTTGATAGAAAACAGAACTATAGGAAAAACAACTCTTTTTAAAATTCTTAAATCAACTTCAAGATTGTCAACAAAAAAGTGTAAATTTAGTCTAAATATTTGTCAATATGTTTAATGTGGACGTTATTTGCCGAAATGATGATGAATATTTATGAAACAGAACATAATAATATTGTAAAAACGTGGTTTTGCTTTATCAACGTAAAGATTTTAGTAATGAAATTATACTTAATATATAAATGTATATACACTAGTTTTGGTTTTGCTTTATCAACGTAAAGATTTCTTGGAAAAAAAATAAACATCGGAGGCGTTTTTTTTTTTTGTTTTGTTTTTTGTTTTCGTGTTCACAGATGCAAAATAACTTATCGTCCATTAGAATTTTGTTGCCTTTTTTCTCTTCTACTTTTTCTTGTTTCGTTTTTTGTTTTGTTTTGTTTTTTAATTCCAGGATCCCATATAGATGAAATTCTTAAATATATCCTTTTTGCCTCATTTCGTCAGATGTGAAAGGTTTCCCAAAGGCTGGTTATCATGTTAAAACATCTTCGTCTCTCCTACGAAGCAAGTGCTCGACTGCCTACCTGTCCTCTGCTATCAAATGGATCAAAAAATCTAACTCACCTGGTTTTTAGTTCAGCAGGCAGATAGACCGGCTTGCTTACCTGACCGGCCAGTCACCTGCCGTTAATTGACTGCTTTTCTCTTCCCAGTATTTTTTTGTCTTACCTTCCTTCGTCATCACCCCCATCTCTCTCTCTCTCTCTCTCTCTCTCTCTCTCTCTCTCTCTCTTATTCGAAATTATTGAATAAAACAAATTTTAAAACCTTTCAACAATACTTATTATTTGTTACACTTTGCTTAGACTAAACACAATACCTGCTCTTCCGATGAGGTCACCCATCTAGGTACTGAACTAGTTCATCGTTGCTTCACTTCGGTGATCTGACAGGAACCGTTACGTTTCAGCGTGATTTGACGGTAAGACATCTCCCTCTATTAGTCGAAGCTTTGAACTTAAAAAGTCTATATTGATAAAGCTTGGTTTTATCCGGCACACAGACAACCTGCTGTCTATGACACCGGCTGTTCCGAAGTGGTCCCCCATTCACGTACTGAAGAGGCTCATCGTTGCTCAACCTTGGTGATCTGATGAGAACCATACCTTCAGCGGGATTTGACCGTAAATCTGGTATTTATAAAGCTTTGCTTAGTTCGACATACAGACAACCTGCTGTCTACAGCACCTCCCCCACCCCAAGTGATCACCCATATTAGGAAATTAACTGATTTCCTTACTAAAGAAAGTGTTAATTTTTGTGCAAAAAATCCGCCCGGGAAGCTGTAATTTTTGTATTTGTAGTTTGCATTTTATCACCAATCAGCGTGTATGCGCTGATTTAAAAAATTCTTTGAGAATTCATAGACGACAAAATTTGACTGGCCGCGAAAAATTGTGAGCGTCCGCACGTGTGTGTGTGTGTGACAGAAATCGTTTTTCGAGTGAGTATTGTAGGTTGACAGGCATCCAAATTTTAGTGGGTACGATAATTCTGGGAATATCGGTGTTATTTTCGAGGGAATTTTTAATGTTATGTTGTTTACAACTTAAATTAAATCGACATTTAGATATGTTGAAATCAAAAATTTTTCTTAAGACTCAACAACTTTAATTCCAAACTGGAACAAAGATACAAAAAAGGGGAAAATGCGTGTGTGAAGGTTTTATTTATAACAGAAATAAAACATGGTTCATTTGCCTATTTGACAAATCGTGTTTGGGTTATGCAACTTGCCGACGGTGTAAAGTGTATTGATCTCACGGTAGGGCGAAACCACGTCTACCTTCAATGGCATATCGTGTGAAAGAGCTATCATTGTGCTTTTCTTCTTGTCGCAATGAAAAAACAAAACATTTTGGGGATTCAGAATAAATTCTCCGACGGTCAGCGCGACAGGCCATCAACAGCCTCACTGAGACGTTGACAGACTACTGAACAGCAGCAGCAGCAGCAGCAACTGAGTCGTGATCAACCTGGAATGCCAACACAACGTAGTGGCCGAAGTCCACCCGACTACATTACGCGACCAACTACAATATACGATAAGCCTTAAGCATGGACTTTGCCCACGTGGTCCTTCTCAAAATATGACCCTATTGTGCGACATATACTCGAACTAACAAACGGATTACATCTCGGACAGATTGTACCATAGCCAGATATCCGGATATGTGTGAAACGTACATAGAATGTTCATAACATATATACATATAACATAGGAATCTCGAAACACGAAAAACACTAACGACTTCTTAGTTTAGGTACGAAACCTTTTATTACCTTTGAGTTTAAAGGTTCTTCGACGTAAGGAGAGAGATACACATTCTTTCTATTCTGGCTTTTCCATCTACCCAGCACGTGTGGCACCCGCCACAAGGCCACTGGCCTGGCTTCGGCGAGCAAGCGAAGCCGACCGTCTTCTCCCGAGGCAGAACTCAACTCAACTAACTGACTTTTTCAAAATCCCCCAAATCCTCCGCACGCTTCCGGTGCATGACGTCACCCGCACTCTTTAGCCCCGTTTCCCATCTCGGGTTTCTATTGTGACATCTCTGAGTGACACATCCGCTCTGTGCGCGCGCGTGAACACCTGTGCTAATGTTGCACCTAAGTAACCCATGCACTGAGCCGAAAGGTTCTCAGCCTAACTAAACCCAAAGGCATTAAACGAAATCCCTCGGCCATTATATTCCACAAAATCTCTGTACATCAACCAACCATAATCGCGAATTAAAATCCTTTTTTTTAATCTAAAACAAGTTTTATCTCCATTGTCGTGTTTCTTCTCACTCTTTTCAAGAAAGCACCTGTTATGGTACTTCAAGACAATTACATTCGTACAAGATCTATCCTCATTTGGCGGTTCCATAGCTCCCGCTACCTTGTTAATAGCATATGCATACATAATTCATTTATTACGTCGTTATTCTCCAACACCATGAAGGACTTATTTGAGAACGTCCACATGAACAATGTTTTGTTGTTCTTGAAAGAGACCGGGTTGTACCAGAAAATATAGACTTGGTTACAACCCTGAAAACACAACAAACTAATCAACTGAAAGCAAATTATTGCTAAATAGAAATACCATTATGTTTGTGTTAGTAGAAATAGTAGTGAGAAAAATTTTAAAAAACAAACACTATCATCACTAAATAAACTAATGTCATATAGAAATAGTTGAAAATATTTACTCGTATGCGAGTAAATGAGTCGTTTGGTTTTAGCATGGTACCATTAAACGATGTGTTTACAAACCGTACATATAATATGTATAAATAGGCTTTGGCATTTAATAACCTATAGAGGTTGATATGCCAAAAAACCCAACCAACCAACATTTGAAGATTCTGATGTGGTTAGTTGGTTGGTTTTACAGCATGTCAACCCTTCTGGTGTTATTTAATGTCAAGCTCAGTCTTTTTTCTTTAATCACTTATATGGTTTTAAGTAACTATTTCTATTTCATGATAATCCTTTCTTTGTCCACAGTTCTATGCTTTCAAGCAACTAATAATCATAATAATCCTTGTAGATAATAATACTTTCAAGTAATTATTCTTAATACTAATAATCTACGCACAAGTATATGGTTTCAAGTAAGTTATAATAATAATAATAATAACAGGAAAAAAAGAGAGAGAAATACCTAGACCTTGCTAGAAAACATGAAAGTGACGGTGATACCAATTGTAATAGGCACATTCGGTACAGTCACCAAAGGACAAGTACGAGGATTTGGAAATTAGAGGACGAGTGGAGACCATCCAATCTACAAAATTATCGAGATCAGCCAGAATACTAAGAAGAGTCCTGGAGACTTGAGGAGATTTTCTGCCACTCTGAATCCGGGGGAAAACCATCAGAAAACGTTGGCGTGAAGAACTTTCAAATGAGTCAAATAATAATAATGGTGGGAATATTTGAAGTGGACATCATCAAACAAGCAGAGATTAAAGAAAAAAATCTAAAAAGCCTATCTCAAGGAACGAGAAAACTACCCGAAACCAAACTATATAGCAGAAATCTCATCAAAGGGATAAACACCTGAGTTATACTATCGTAAGATATTCGGGACCATTTTTTTTAAGTGGACGAGAGAATAATTTAAGTAAATAGACCAGAGAACAAGAAAACTAATGACGATGCAAAAGGCCTTACGTCCCAGAGATGATATAGAAATACTATGTGTCAAGAAAAAAAGGAGGAAGAGGATTCACCAGTGATGAAGATAGCATCGACACAACAACTCGAAGAAAACAGGAAAAGAGCAAAGAAAACTAATTATAACAAGAAACAATACAAGTTACTCAAAGAATAACAGAACAACAATAACTAAAAAACAAAGGTGCCCGTGGTGTAATGGTTATCGTCGTAGAAAATGGACACGGCGACACGAGTTCAAATTCTGGACGAGGCTGATTGCCTTTCACATAGCACTAATACCCTTGGGAAAGGTATGAATCCAATTATTCTCCCTCCAGCTATGGGTAAATAGTAGGACAGACTAGGTTCTTCAGCCTTGGTGAGGCAACTAGTCTAGGAGAAGGAAAACTCTGAATTCAAACCTGTTAAACTTCGCTTAAAAACTGACCTTGTGTCATATCCTGCCCGAGCAGAGGGGTTGGGTAAATATGATAACTAAAAAACAAAAATGGAAAGAAAAACAATTGTAAGCAACAAGCGAAATCTCGCACGAAAAAACTTGGACATGGCTGCGGAAAGGAAACTTTGTGAGAGAAACTGGATCTATTCTAATAGCCGCTTAAAATAACGCCATAAGGACAAACTATCTCAAAGTAAAAATAGATGAGACGCAACAAAATAGCAAGTGTAGGGTATGTGGAAATAAAGACGAAACGATCCATCATAAGGGAATTCAACAAATTAGCTCAAAAAGAGTATAAAACTAGACACGACTGAGTGAGGAAGGTGATCCACAAGGAATTGCACCAGAAATTGAAATTTGACCATACGAACAAATGGTATATGCTTAACCCAGAATCCGTTCTGGAAAATGAGATGCAGAAACTTTTCTGGGATTTTGATATACAAATAGATAACCTAATACCGGCTAGAAGACCAGACCTACTGATAGACAACAACAGCAAAAGAAAACCTGCCGAATAATGGACTTTGCCTTCTCGGCAGACCACAGAGTAAAATTAAAAGAAAGTGAAAAGAGAAATAAATACCTGGACTTTGCTAGGGAACTAATAAAATTCTGCAGAAAGAAAATGATGGTGATGCCAACAGTAATTGGTGCACTTGGATTGGTAAAGGGACTGGAAGAATTGGAAATAAGAAAACAAGTGGAGACCATCCAGACTATGGCATTGTTAAGATCGGCCAGAATACTGAGAAGAGTCCCGGATATTTGAGGAGACTAGTTGTTACTCAGGCTCGAGTCGAAGAACATCCTCAAACACTGATCTGGAAAGCTCTCAAAGGAGTATAATAATAATAACAATAATAATAATAACAACTCAAAAATAAGATGGGAAGAAAAACAACTGTGTGGATACTTCAAGCAACTAACTGACGAAATGTCGCACGAGAAGACTTGGACATGGCTAAGAAGAGGAAACCTTAAAAGAGAAACTGAATTTCTTCTAATAGTAACACAAAACAACACCATAAGGACCAACTATGTTAAAACGAAAATAGATAAGATGTAATAGAATAGCAAGTGTTGGTTTTGTGGTGATAGAGACGATCAATCACATAATAAGCGAATGCAGCAAATAACCGCAAAAGAGTACAAGACTAGACACGACTGAGTGGAGAAGATGATCTACTGGGAATTGTGCGAAAAAATTGAAATTTGACCAGACGAACAAATGGTATATGCACAAACCATAGTCCGTCCTGGAGAATAATACAAACAGATCCTGGTCAGAAGAACAGACCTCGTGATAACCCCCCCCAGAAAACTTGGTGTACAGAGGACTTTACCGTCTTGGCAGATCACAAAGTAAAAATCAAAGAAAACGAAGAGAGAGAGAGAGAGAGAGAGAGAGAGAGAGAGAGAGAGAGAGAGAGAGAGAGAGAGAGACTAACACTTAGACCTTGCCCGAGAATTAAAAAAGTTTCTGCTGCTAATAGGAAACGCATGTATCTGTTGAGTTCCAAACTTAGCAAGGCGTTGTGTCACCTACTTGTAGCAGCCTCAGCTGAACCTGGCTACTGAACACAGAGACACATGACGGAACCTCAAACTTGCAATTTATCAAGAATGATTCCGTGATATTTCTTCTGGTACCTTGTCTTGGGGAGCACGACTATTTCTTCGAGTTTCAGAAAAACATAATCACCACAGAATAGCCATAAGCCCCCAAAATGAGATTTGAGTCTAAAGGTATCCTTGTCTTTTTCCTGTCGTTCTTTAATTCCCTTGTAGCTTCGGCAAACAAGATGATAAATGAATGAATGGGATAAGAAGAAGAAAAAGGAGCCAGACACAAACCTCAGAATTTCCCAACAATTTGCCACAACCACGACAAATCTTTCCTATACTCCATGTACTTCAGTTTGCTATCTCGACGTCTTTTGTTCAGATTTGTTTCAGAGAGAGAGAGAGAGGGGGGAGAGGGAGAGAAGGGAGATTTAAATTGTTGATAATTTAGAATGTCCGAAAAACGGGTTCCCTCTCTTCAAAAATTCTGGCGGTAAAAGTTATACTCAAGGGTAGATAATCTGAATAGCTCCAACACTATTCATTTTCGAATGAAATGTCAAATTGATTGAATCTTTCATTCACTAGAAATTAACAAAGATAATTTTTTAAATTTTTATTATTATTAATCAATATTAACTTTACCATTTACAGCATTTGAAATTTGAAGTTTAAGTATTTCCCAGCAGCAAGGCTTAGAATATGCTGACTCTATCTCCTGCTGTGAGGTAAGACCCTCCCTCGGAGTGTCCTGGTATGACTCTAAATTGCATCTGAAGAGTATGGAGTCACCCCTTCATTGCCATTACATCCAGGTCCATTCTGACCTAGTGTGGTTGTTTCTTTTAGGGTCCCATCTAGGGGTCAAATAAATGTTTGAAAATTAATAGAATTAGATAAGAATACTTGATGCCATATAACAATAAATTATTTGTATTAAGAATAGTTACTTGAAGCTAGAATTGTTTATTAAGGATTATTATTAGTTACTCAAAACCATATAACTGTGTGTAAACTAATGACAGTTATTAAATCATAATAATTGCTTGAAACCATAAAATTATTAGTATTAGATAGGAATACTTAAAACTATACAATTGTTATTTTTATTAGAGAGGAATACTTGAAAACTTGCGGATATGTGCAAAAAAAGGCTTAAGGGACAATTATTAAAAAATGTATATAATAAGCATGATTCCCTTACCTCAAGGCAAAAATAACCCTAGACAGGTTGACATCATGTTTGAATCAATAAGTCAAAACTCCACTATTATTGGAAGTCACAAGAAAATTGAATACTTAATAAACAATTTATGTATTATGCAGTTTAATCTTCAAAAAACAGGTGTATGGAAACACTTCCACCTTAGTCATCAATTATAACTTCAAGTAACTATTATCAAAAACGAATAATTTACAGTTATATCGCGTTAAGTATTCCTACCAAATACAAATAATCTTAAAACTGATCTATTTGACTTATTGATAAGACCTTAACTGGTACTACCATTCCGGGTCAGAGTTGACCTGGGAGTAATGTTAATTAAGAGGTACACCACACTCCTCAGATCCCTAGAACTGGTGCCTCATAACCAAATGCAGTTTATTGTCATACCCAAGACACACCTTTTTTTGTGGGAAGAGTCTCACGTCAGCATATTGTAAGTCTCACTGACAGAGTGAACAATAAAAGAAAGTGGGGCTGATTGGGGAGGATGAGATTAAAACACAAGTAATATAGAAGACGCTAACAAAAAGGGGAGGGCGTTACTCCACTCCCTGGATTGCTGCACTTTATCCTTGAGCCGTACCTTATAATGCTGAGTGTAAAGCAAGGCAAGCAACAAGTACCATTTTTTGAGTCTTTGGTATGACTCGACCTGGGATTGAACCCCTGTCTCCCAGACCATTGGCGAACACTCCACTCATTAGGCCAATGGCCCAGTAGTGTAGGTGTGTCTAATACAACTATTATGCGAATGTAAAAGTGTATTGTTCGAACATATCTGTGTGTACGTGTGTTGGTTGTTAAGACAAAGGGTTAAAAGGTAACAATTCTTACATAAATGCATGTGTAGGTGTATGCGTGTGTAACATAAAATCGTACATTGCAGCGAAGTATTCGTCTGGCCGTTTGCTCAACATGTGTACCTGTGTGTGTGTGAGGTGATTTTGACGTTCATGTAAAGTTTAGAATATTGAAGTGTGGCAAATTTACCAATTTCATTATGGGAATGCACGTAGTTTTGCTGGCTGAACATTCTCCTATTTTTCCGGCTGTGTGTCCGCAGCTGTCGAGTTGTCTGGGGCGATGGGTCGCTCGCTGAGAAGAAGAGAGAATGAAAGTGAGAAAGAGAGCCGTCAAACTGAGAGTCAGAACGAGAGAGAGAGAGAGAGAGAGAGAGAGAGAGAGAGAGCTTTCGAAGGTGTAGAATATATATATATATATATATATATATATATCCATGTCGCATGACCGGCTCCAAACGCAAGATTTATTCTTGTGTCGGGCAAATTCAAAATGCACCAGCACGTGACTACATTGTCCAATCAAGTTCCCGAAACTATTTGATTTATTGACACCTTACAATTTTTGTTTAGGAAACAAGTGAGTCTCGGATCCTATTTTTCTAGAATTTTTCTGCTCCACGTGGTCATCGCCGGCCATTTAAAAACATAAGATTGTAAATCCTAAAAGGTATCACCAGTTCATTGTTCGTAGGAGGATGAACAGCGTTAAACTTTAATCTTATAATTATTTTTTAATTTCCTTGTGACTTCTGATTGTAGTGGAGACATAACTTACACTGCCATTGCTGCTAAGGTTAATAATGTCCGACTTCATTGTCGTATCCGACCTGAAGTCGAGAAAATTCTCAGGAAAAATTAGAACATCGAATCATCGAAGGAATATGTGCAAAATATCTCGAGGCAACATTTTTGTCTGTAAACTTCCCCAAGCAAAAATCAGGCAAATACTTTTACTTGTGGTTTCCCTAAAAACTGTTACCGCTATTAAGGTGCTCTACGAAGACACGAGAGCAATCTTTCACTCAACCAATGGTGACAGGATTTATTTGACATGGTCGCTGGAGTCTTGCAAGACGATATATTAGCATCATTTCCATTTATAATCATTTCCATTTATAATCTGCCCGAATTACGTCCAACGAATGTCAATATATCTAATGAAAGAAAATGTTCTTACACTAAAAGGCAAAAAGCAAACGATATTCCGCAGAAATTACCACGGATGTAGATTACGCAGATGATCTAGTGCTTCCTATAAATATACTGTCCCAGCTGAATTTTTGCTGGAGCAAGAAGCATTGATCTCTATGTATACTTAGATAAAACAGAGTTTATGTGTTGTAAACAAGATGGAGCCAGCTCTGCATAAAATTGCAGACAAGTTCTCCTACCTAGGTAGCATTATCTCATCAACGGAAAGTGATATTAATATATGCATAGGAAAGGTAGAGACAGCTGTTAACAGACTATCGATCAAATGATTTCTCTGATAAAATAAGACGTAATTACTTCCAAGCTGACGCCGTATCAGTACTACTGTATAGTTGCACCAATTGGACTTTACGAAACGCTTGGTGAAAAAGCTAGATGGGAACTTCCCAATGTATGCAGACGACTATTTTGAGCAAATCCCAGAAGCAGCATCTTATAAAACAGTTGCTATACGGCCACTCACCTATCTCAAGTAAGATGTAAAAGATATGTAGAGCAAAGCTGGAGAAGTAAAGACGAATTGATAGGTGACATTCTCTTTTGAACTCCAACCCATGGACACACCAGTGCCGGCCGACCAGCACAAATTTACAACCATCAACTCAGTCTAGACACTGGATGATATCTTGAAGACCTGTTAAAAGCGATGACCGATGAGGATAGATGACGAGAGAGAGAGAGAGAGAGAGATTTTGATGACCTTAGATAGTGCTCAATGTCGATGATTTAATCATCCGACCTAATTGATGATAGTATTGGCTGGAAACTGACGGTTATAATTAAATGCTATTGACTCTGTTTCTGTGCACTCCTAACTTAAATGGATATTTTCTATCGCCGATATTAAGTGCTCTTTAAGTATAAATATAGAAATTTTCTTTATATATACACATATATAATCAAAATTCTAATTAACTGCAGTGTATTTTTGGACAGTGTTTCGTAAAAAAACCTTTTGTATTACTCGAGGTGAGGTGTTTTTTGTCTTTTTTTTTTTTAAATAAAACTAAATAAAAGATATCTGATAAAGACAGTCGTTACTATTTTCATTTGGAAGTAAATAAGTAAAGTTGGCGACCTTAGTCGACGGTGACCCGAAGGTTCCCTTTTCAATAGCTACCACACCGAGGTGTAGGGGAGGGCGCTATTCCATTCTCTGGATTGCTCTTCTTGCCCTTCATCTTTACCTTATAATGCTGATTGTAAAACAAGGCGGCTTCAAGTACCTTTTTTTGAGTCTTTGGTATGACTCGACCTGGTATTGAAATCCAGTCTCCCAGACCCTCTAAAAAGAAGTAAAAACAAACAAACAAACAAAAAAACAGTCAACATTCTAGTGATATGAATCAATCATTAATGATTTTTTTCAAAGCAATTACAATCACAAATTTGAGGAATTACTTTTTATTTCAATGTTTCATTCATCATATGATTTTCGTTAGCTCTTCTGAATTAAAAGAGAAACAATTTCTAATCCAGTTTTTACTTTAAAAATAAGTTTCAGACCTACGTTTACACTCACCTCAATTATTATAATTTTTAGAAGGAGACAAAAATATTATAAGATAGATAGATAGATAGATATTATTTATTTGCTAATGATCACAATATCCAAAAAATACGTGACGAGATCAGTGTTTTACAAAGTGGAAACTGTGGAACTCCGGAGTTCCACAACATAAATTCTGGGGTTCTGAGAGGTATCGTGTATTTTAATCAATAAATAGATAAATAAATAAATATGAAAAAAAAATACAAGCACTATTTAAAAAAATATTTTCCTAAAATTGAATGTAGGTCGTTAAATTCATAAATACCAATAAAAGGAGCAAAATATTTCATAAACTGGTTCAACTCCTATGCTTCATAAAAATAATTCAGATACTGATTATTCAACTTCTATGTTGGTCTAAAAAAATGGTTAATAAAAAAAAAGCTTTAATATTTAACAGATACAGTTTATCCCAACGAATAAAGCAGAATAAAATGTGGGGTACTTCTCTCCCGTTTAACATGGGTAGACTTTTTTTTTTTAATTTTCATTTCTGGTGAAGGTATTCTTATTGTGAAACATGTTAATTTTCTGCATTCTCTCTCTCTCTCTCTCTCTCTCTCTCTCTCTCACACACACACACACACACACACACACACACACACACACACACACACACACACACACACACACACACACACACACGTGGTGCCTTCAATAAGTTTCCAGACTTATTTTGTACAGGCATTTAAAATTATCGTAGACTCTTGAAAATTCAGTATGTTATTGCGATACATCTTATGAGATGACTGACCAATTTTTATGATTTCAGGTTCAAATGAAAAGCTTCAGCAGCAATTGGAATACACCCTACTAAAACCTCATTGTCAAAGCTGGTGAATTTCAAAAATGCAATCTGGACTTGGAAAAAATGCCACAGAAACGTATGGAATGCTTCAGACTGCTTTTCGACCATCTTGCATGAATCGAGCATCTGTTTTGAGTGGCATAAGAGATTCAAGGGAGGCAAGGAGTCTGTGAGAGATGATGAGAGGTGTGGGAGGAGTAAGGAAGTCAGAACACCAGAGTTGATTGGCCAAAGGGTTAGGGTTAGGGTTACTATGTTGAGGTTTTAAGGGGGTTCAGGAAGAGATTGCGTCGGAAGAGGCCAGCACTCTTCAAATCGGATCAGTGGCATTTCCACCAGGATAATGCACCAGTCCACAACTCCATCCTTGTCACAGACTATTTGACCAAGATGGGCATCAAGACAGATCCTCAGCCTCCTTATAGTCCAGACCATGCTCCCCGTGACTTTTGGTTATTCCCTAAGCTCAGAGGCTGTCGTTTTGAGACAATCGAGGAGATGAAAGAGGCTGTGACGAAGGTCATTGACACGCTCACACAAAAGGACTGCCATGGGGCCTTCCAGAAGTTGTTGGAACGGCACAAGAAGTGTATTGCAGCCGGCGGGGATTACTTCGAAGGAGACTAGAGTTGCATGTGTGTACTATCAATAAAAGTGCACATACGAAAAAAGTCTGGAAACTTATTTAATGATCCTTGTATCTATATAAACTAATAATTGACTACAAAATATCTAAAAGCTCTAATCTAATACGCCATGGCTTATTGGTTGGTGCTGAACAGCGACATTTTAGTAAGCGAGTTCGAACTCCAGTCGTGCTATTATGTTCACTTTCCGATTAATACCCTTGAAAAAATTGTGAACCCACTAATCCTCCAAGCTTATGAATTAAATAGTACCACTAGTGCTTTTCTACAAGGATGGCTTTGGCATTGAATAACCAACAAAGTTTGATATGCCATTAAACAAAAAAAAAAAACTCACCAAAAAATTTAAAACCTCTAATTAGCAACAACCTGCTTCAACATAAAATAACGTCTTTTAGCCTAATGAATGCTGTAGAGTTGCTCCATAGAAGAATGTCTCTCTAGTCTTAAACAACTATTGAATCGCGACATTGACCTTTATCTATAGACTTTAACTGCCATTAAAAATCATCTCACCAAACACCTACCACCTAAAATTCCTGTACGTCATTTTTTTTTGTCTAAAACACCTGGATATTAAATAATACCAACAGTTTAAAAAAGATTCGAAAAACTTGAGGCTTCATTCAACTAGAAATGAAAAAAAAAACTTTCAGTTTGGACTGAGATGGAGTTCTAAACGTTTTTAACGATCAGAATTCATTTGGCACCTCATTGGCCAACACCAACTTTGTTTTTATAATGAAATAAATAAATAAAAGTAAAAAGTAAAGTTGACGACCTTTAGTCGAGGGTGACCAGAAGGATCCCTTTTCAATAGCTACTACACCGAGGTATAGGGGAGGGCGCTAATCCTTTCCATGGTTTGCTCCACTTTACTTTTAATACGTACCTTATATTGCTGAGTGTTAAGCAAGGAGGTATCAAGTACCATTTTTAAAGTCTTTGGTGTGACGCGACCTGGGATTGAACTCAGGTCTTCCAGACCATTGGCGAACACTCTACCCACAAGGCCAATGAGCCGGTAAATAAATAAATAAATAAACAAAAGAAAATAAATATATGAAAAGCCAGTTCACAGAATTCTTTTAAATATTAGAGAAACAAGGAAAATAAACCTTGTTTAAATCCAATAAAAACAAACTGTACCATTCTTGAAAATGACTGGAGACCCAGCCAAAAGCGTTGGAAACCCTAAACTTTCCGGTCGGCTTTTACATTCATTTGATATAGATATACATTCATAAATAAGAAAAACCGGTTATTGGAGAGGTTACCAGTATTTGGTGCAAGGGAGGATATTTAGTCACGTATCCACTCACCACGGTCCAATATGTTCATAAGTATATTCCAAGATACACAAACACTGTATAAAAGGGGAAAAAATACGAAATAAACTCACATAAAAGACATTTAATGAGTATATAAAAAAGAGAATGGACGAAGCAGGAAGGAAAGGGGGAAAGGAAAATCTTTTGACCCACTACTTAAACATCAGAAGCCATAGGAAGCAGCATGCTGGATGTGAAACACGACGGATGAACCCAGCGTCGGGTCAACGGCGCGTTTCACCAGATGCTGGACGGACGAACCCCATTAATCAACGGCCTGGATCAAATAGTTCAATCAGGAAACTACTGCTACTCATCTTTAAGAGTGGCGTCTATTGATGAGGTTTAAAAATGGCCATCGAAAGATTACCATGACTCACTCAAACCATAGGTCCAAACCGCATTGCCCTTTACGCAGGTAAAAAAAGGGACGTGTTCTGCTGAGGTTAGAACTCTGGCCCCAGTGTTCGAAAAATCAGCTACAGAACTCAAACACAAACAAAAATTGCTTAAATTTAAAAGCACAATACAAATTGTGACATTTAACGTTTGAACTTAAAAAAGAATCGGCCAACAACCGGAACTGACAGTTGTCTGCGGCAGAGAATAAAATAGATATAGTATGTGTGCAAGAACACAGATACTTTTACTGTGAAGTAGAAATGAAATATCCCGAAACTGGCAAAAGGGATGGATGTTTGTCTCAGCATCTGCATGGAAAAACTCTGTCAACGCTGTTGTTGAACTGTGAGGCATACTCCTCTTTTGAAGAATTGTCTTCCGATCACCGAATTGTCACGGCAAAAAATTCGTCCAAGTCAACGCAGGAATGCATCGCAAACAACCAAAACCGCACATTATGACTGGTCCTTGTTTAACAATAGAGTTATCAGCGATAAATATACGATAACACTAAGAAACAAATTTCATTCACTTCAAGAGATATCAGAAACACTGACTCTGAATGACGAATATGAGAACTTCGTCAATGCCCACGTGGAAGCGGCAGTTGAATGAATACAAACCAAACTAAGAACAAAACATAGAGTACCATGGAAGACATTAGCGGTTAAGAAAAAACGTGACGACGTGAAAACCGCATCTCTGTGTAATAAAAGGAACCCAACTAATTCCAACGCTCAGAAACTTAAAAAGGCACGAAGTGAACTAACTAATGCTTACCTAAAAGAACAAAACAGAATATATCCAAGACCAGATCAATAAGAATAGAAACTCGGTTGAAAATAGACAATCTCAGATAGCGTGCCAGACAGTAAATGAAGTGAGTAAAAGAAAAAGTGCCGTGAGAGATACAATTCAAGAAGAACGGATATACTTACGGAAATAAAATTTTAAGAATTTGCTCGGAAAGAGTCCTTTAAAATTACGGATGAACCTATCACGAAAATTATTGATGATCAACTAGATATCAAACTTGGACAGTTTACGCAAAAAGAACTCGACCTAGTACTAAGAAAAATAAAAAAAAGAAAGCTGCTGGTCTTGATGAAATACCACCAGAAGTATGGAAAACAAAGAAATTCGACGATATACTGCTCCAATACTACAACGTCGTATATAACCAGAACATAAAAGACAAATGGACAAAGGGCTGCATCCTCCCTTTCCCCATGAAAGGTGGCCTCGGAATTGCCAAGAACTACTGGAATATAATCCTTGCTTCCATACTAGCTAAGATTTACAATGCTTTGTTACTCAACTGCGTTGAACTTGAAATTGAGAAAATTCTTAAGAAAAACCAAAATGGCTTTCGTAGAAATCGATCCACAACATCACAAATTCTTACAATTTTAGGTGTTCGTGCAAAAAAACCCTCGAGGCTACACTCCTATCTGCACATTTCTCCTATGCATTTAACCCCAAACATAGAAGGAACGTGGAGCAAATACTTCTAACCTCCGGTCTATCCAGGGAGACCGTCGCAGTCACGATGATGCTCTATAAAAACACGAAAGTAGGAGGTGCCCGTGGTGTAATGGTTATCGTTGCAGGATATGGACACGGCGACACGAGTTCAAATCCTGAACCTGACTGATTGCATTTCACATAGCACTAATACCCTTGGGAAAGGTATGAATCCAATTATTCTCCCTCCAGCTATGGGTAAATAGTAGGGCAGACTAGGTTCTTCAGCCTTGATTGGGCAACTAGTCTAGGAGAAGGAAAACTCTGAATTCAAACCTGTTAAACTCCGCTTAAAAAATTGACCTTGTGTCATATCCTGCCCGAGCGGAGGGGTTGGGTAGATATGATAAAAACACGAAAGTCAATCTACGCTCATCGGCTGGAAACGCAGACTTCTTTGACATTGTCGCATGTGTGCTGCAAGGGGACACATTAACACCATTCATGCCCTTAATCTGCCTAGACGACGAACTTCGGACGTCGATAGATGGAACGAAAGAAAATGGCTTTACACTGGAAAAGGCAGGAAGCAGATAAAACCACGCACGAACTATTACGGACACGAACTACGCTGATGACATGGCGCGTCTGGCAAATACATTCACCCAGGTCGAATCCCTGCTGCATAGTCTGGACAGCAGGCAGAATAGGCCTCGATATGAATGCAAACAAAACGGAGTACATGTGCTTTAATCAAAGTGGCGATATCTCCTCATAAAATGGCGGCTCTCTGAAACTAGTGGACAAGTTCACCTACCTCGGAAGCAGCATCTCATCAACCGAAAATGACATCAACACACGACTAGTGAAGGCATGGACAGTTATCGATAAGTTATCGGTCATATGGAAGTCAAACCTATCCGATAAAATAAAGCGCAGTTTTTTTTTTCAAGCAGTGGTTGTGTCCATACTACTGGACGTTGACAAAGCATTTAGAGAAAAAGCTTGACGCCAATTGTACAATGATGCTACGAACTATATTTAAAAAATCCTGAAAGCAACATCCCGCAAAACAGTAGCTGTACGGTCACCTACCACCCATCTCGAAGACCATCCAAATTAGACGAACAAGACATGCGGGATACGGCTGGAGGAACAAGGATGAACTCATAAGCGACGTTCTCCTATAAACCCCTTCATACGGACGCGAAAGTTTAGGACGACCAGTTAGAACTTATCTACAACAACTCTGTACGGACACAGGATGTGATCTGAGAGACTGACCAAACTGAGCTCGACGTTGAAGCTCAGGTAGCAGCCATGATCAAATATCAGCCAATTACTGATAAAAATGAACGAAATAAAACAAATGACAGAATCCGACTCGTCGATGCAAATACTAAAAAAATATATCACTCATGGTTGGCCAGATACAATTAAAAGCTGTAAAAATTAAATAAAATCCTACTTCAACCACAAAATAAAATTGGTGCTGTTCCACGACATTGTACTGAAAGGAGAACATGTCGAAATCCCTGCAAAATTAAGAACGAATATCCTAGAAAAGATACTCGTAGACCATCAAAATCAAGAGAAATGCAAACGCTGAGCCAGTTTATCCGGGGTTTTTGTTGTTTTTTTGTTTTTTTGGTCAGGTATAAACAAAGGCATTGAACGAATGATACAATGTAACTTGTGTATTATCTACAGAGATGCACAACCGAAGCACACCTCTTATTAGCCACCAAATATCAACGTGACATTGGCAAAAAGGATCTATAGATCTGTGTACACACAGTAACATAGATTATCTAATAATAGTGGATAGCCACTGAAACTACCCAGATCTATACCAGATACATAATAAAACAAGTGAAGCGGTAATTACTGCGATTCGTCAAAGCTTCAGTCGGTTTGGTGTAGAAGTATTCTCAGACAATGGACCATGTTTTGCATCGGCAGAATGCATACAATTCGCAGCATAGGACTTCAAAAGAACAACCTCATCACCGCTATACCCACAGGGGGTGTCCTCGTGGTGTAATGGTTAAAGTGATGGACTGCGGAATCGTAGTAAGCGAGTTCGAACTCAAGTCACGCTATTACGTTAACTTTCGGGCAAATACCCTTGGGAAAGGTATGAACCCCCTTATCCTCCCAGCTATGGGTTAAATAGTACCACTACCGTTCTTCTCGGAGAATGGCTTTGGCATTAAATAACCTATAAAGAGTTGATATGCCATTAACCAAACCTAACCAAACCAAACCAGCTATACCCACAATCAAATGGACTGATGGAAAAAAAAACTATAAAACAATAATAATAAAAAAACATACTAAAGAAATGCAAAGATCCATCGTTAGGATTACTAATCCATTCAAATACCCCAGGTAAACATGGATTATGCAGAAATGTTGATGGGGAGAAAATTAAGAAATAACCTCCCAGATCTAACAAAATAATCTAGCAATATAAGTGTAAACCTCAAAGAAAGGGACAGAAAAGGGGCAAAATAAAAATCTATTTCGATAGATGAGGCAAAAGGGAACTAATTAAAACCAGGAAACCCAGTTCGAATACGAGACCCTATAAAGAAGAGATGGAGTGAGACCGGCAACGTAAAAACTGAAGTAGCGCTACGTTCATTCAAAGTGTTGACAAGCACACTGCTACAACGAAATCGTAGCTGAAAATATGGAAGATGGATCTGGCAAAAGAAAGTTCATGACTCCCTCCACCACAAAACATGGAGGAAGAGCAGAGCCCACTATAAGATAGTGAACCCGAATAAGGACCAATTCTTCCCAGGGAGAACCTGAGGAATCAAGAGATGCAACTAGGTTCAACCGAGTAAGACAATGCAGGACAACTGTGACGATCTCCTCGGACAGTGAAACCACCACAAAAAATGGATCTATAAACAGAAAGTTGAACTTTGTTATTTTGTTAAGAGACTTCGAAAAAGAAACTTAAGTCAGTAGATGTAATATTGTCATAACAAGTTGTTCCCCTTAAGTGGAACTCTTCAATGACGTCACTCTAGAGATAGAAACTAACATTCACTCTCTTTCTCCTCATGACTTCAGTAAGTAAACACGTGTTTTGTTCAGTTTTGTAAATAAACTTGAATGTACACGGAATATCATTCTTGTCATTAATGCATGCATCGTCGCAATATATTTTAATCATCAGAGGGTACAAGTGTTAAGTTAAAGTATTTCTGGCTAGTCTTACCTGTTGTTGGGATTGGATTTGCAACCTCCAGATGATTTCACTCGGGAGCACCTACAAACCAAACACCTTAATCAAAAAAGGTTCGATAAAAAATTGCAATATGAGCTATCGTAAAAAAAGGTGATATAAGTCCCTAAAATTAACTGTGATTCAAATAAAGGGTTCAGATCGAGATTCTGTATGGACTCCCGAGTTCGACATGAAACACCTGAAGAAGGCCGAAAGACATATCGGCCGAAACGTGATTATAACAATACAGATAAGGTCAATAGTTCAAATATTCAAAGTAATAATAATTAGCAAGCTTCATCTCAAAACTTTTGACAACTATAACGAGTACCAGAGGATGTTATAACAATATACAAATGTGTCCCCAGCAGATGTGTTAAAGTTGGCATTCGGCTGTGGAAAAAGAATTTGGAACTGACAGACTCGAACATAGGAAAAATACCCGTATTGTCACGTTGAAAGGAGAAAATCTTATTGAGGGATTATGGGAGAGAAAAAAAAGGGGCAAACAAAGGGGAGATAATAGTAGGAGTTATCGGACTTTCAACACCTCCCCATACTCTCATATTATTTTGTCTATATGTTGCGGGGCCGATAAATATATCGATCCCACAAACCTTTAAAATATAAATGATTGACAACAAACTAGGCAAGAATGACAAAACAAGGTGGTTGTTTCGAAAGCCCAAATTTTATTATGGCGAATTGTAATCGGAATATCGTACGGCGGATGCAGGTTCGAAAAACTGGTAGTTGGTGCAGGAACTAGTCACTGGTGCAGGACTTGGTTGCTGGAGCAAGTCTGGTAGTCAGGACTGGTGGTCACTGTTGCAGGACTAGTAGCTGTTATTGTAAGACTGGAAGCTGCTGGTGCTGGACTGGTAGCTGCTGCTGCTGCAAGAAGGGGGTCGTTGGTGCAGGACTGGTAGCTGCCGCTGCAGGAAGGTAGTCGATGGTGCAAGAAGGTAGTTGCTGCTGCAGGAAATTGGTTGCGGGTGCAGGACTGGTAGCTACAACCAGTTCCTAGATAGCTATTAGCTGACGGTATCAGTGACTCATCGCTTCTTGGAGATGGGGTTTATTTGTTTGTTTGTGTTTTTTTTTTTTGTTATAAGTAGCCGGTTGACTACGATATATATATATATGAGAAAGCACCATATTAGTAAGTTTAGCTAAAGTCCGAATAAAAGTCTTTTTAAATAATTTTTTTTGAGTTCTGCTTTAGTTGGGGTTTTTTGTCAAAAAGTCTGCGAGACTATCGGCTTTAGGACAGTAAATAATGTTTATACTGCCGTTGTGGAGGGCATCCCCGATAAAGTGATATTTTACTTCCTGGGTGCCCCTGAATATTTTTACGAGAGCGTATTCTTGAAGAGGGTCCATCTCATTTGATAGTTGAGTGAGGTATAGACCTTCCTGAGTGGCCTTTGTCAGGGCCATGTGTTCAGCCTTACATGTCGATAATGCAGCCGTGGGTTTTTTCTTTGATTTCTCGTGGGGTGCATTTAGAGAGTTCGTGGCTTCCCTATTGGTTCGCGGTACATTGCACGTTACCTTGTAGCAGAAATCGATGTCGATTGGTGCCTGGTCGTTTTCATCTGGGGCTTTTGTTCCTGGTACTTCTTCCCTTGATTTTCATTCCATCAACTACATCAGGTAATTTAACGATGTCATCGTAGTTGCAATGGCCCAGTATTTTATGCCACGTATGGATATCGTAGCATCCTAGGCAACTGTTTTCTGTATTCTAATTGTCGTCTGCGTTCATTAAGTCGTACAATTTTTTATGGACGTGTATTTGAAAATTTGTGCCGCTTTTAAGTCTCAGTTGTTTCTTTTATTTTCTGTAAAAATATCTGTCGCTCCATTTGTGGTTGCAACTTTTACAGAAAATATGCCCTATGAGTAGGAGGGCGTGAGTAGTGCATTTTTGAGAGTGACCAGCACGCGGTTTCCATCCACATCTAGTTGACATACTCTTTTCAACGTCTCCTCTTTTCAACGCTACTCTGTTGGTTTTTCGTTTCATCAGTTTTTTTCCATGTAGTGGTTCTCTCGCTCGAATGTTTGGTCGGAATTTAAAGAAAAATTCTTTGTGTCTCTAATGATGTGTGAGGTAACTCCTGCGTCGATCATCAGCCCCATGAGTATTGTCATCTTTCTTAAGTAGTTGTCGTCCATTATAAATGCGAACGAGCATTCCACGTCTGCTCCCTTTTTCATAGTGTCCATTCATTTGACGCAAAAGGAATCTCTTTTGTGGACGGTGCTTTTACAATAACTGCACCACGGTTTTCGTCTTTTGTCGTAGTTGATGGGACAGATTTTAGTGAGGTACTCCTTTCCACCATATATAAAACAGGAAACGTTTCAGCTGTCGCGGCTCTCATTTTTTATAACCTTTGAAAATGAGGAAGTTAACTTTATGATGTCGTCACTACTAGAGTGGTCTATGTGTTTTAGTGTTTCCTCGAAGCTGCGGAGTTTGGTTTTGAATTTCGAGAACGTCAACTCCTTCTTGCTTTGAGTTACGTAGATAGAAAAGGGTTTGAAGTGCCTTGGTAAGCGTTTCAATATTATTATGATGATTAAAGCGTCGTCTACTGTTTATCCGACAATTCTCAAGGCTGATAATATGGTTTCTGTCCTAATGACATAGTCCTTCACACTTTCGTTTATATCCTTTTTAGAGGAGTTAATTAGTTGTACAACGAGGTAAGTCTCGGTTTTCCTTTCCCTGGTTAGTGTCCGCGTAATATATTGAGAGATTTTTTTTCCATTGTCTGCGGCTTCTTTCATTATTAATGATAAGCTTTTGTCATCTAGGAATTGTACAAGTTCCGCATAGGCTTTTTCATTCCTCTTGCTTTTATCTTCATCGTCTCCTGAGAGGTTTACGCCTAAAATGGTGTCTTTTGAGCCGAATGACCGTAGATAGCTAAAGAACTTATTTTCGTAAATTGCATATTTTTCTTAATCTCCGTCGAATAGAAGTTTGCTCCAAACGATTTCCATTATCCCTTCTGGGTCCATAATCCGTTAAAGTTGCTATTCTGCGGTGGAGAAAGGGTTAAGAATTGACAGACTCGAACAGAGGGGTAAAACAAAAAAGACTCGTGTTGTCACGTTGAGAGGAGAAAAACCTGTATTGAGGAATTATGGGATTGGAAAAAAAAGAGTATACCAAGGGGAGATAATATTGTTGGAGTTATCAGACTTTCAACAAGATGAAATGTGTTCTGCGTTCAGTGACAAGCAGCGAATAAGGAAAGCTTTCCAAATTAGAGAAAATGTCTTGTGTTCTTAAGAGAGTTTCATTTTAATAGCAAGACAAAGGACAATGCCATTCGCCTAGTGACGATACCAAAATCTGTTCAATCAAAAGAGGTACAAAAATTGGTTTCATCAGTTTGAAGAATAGGAATCAAAAGAGAAAGAGAAGAAAACTCTAGTCTCTTATGTAATCAATGTACATGTGACCTTCGAAGACATCTCATTGACTCTGTGTCTACGATATCCAAACTTAGGTCTACATATGCTCTATCAACGATATTATTGAGTACTCTGTATTTATAAATATACCAAACTACATTATATATTTTTATCATTAAGGGTTTTCGGACTATTATCTTCATCTTTATTGTTATTTCCACAGCGTTTCGGCCGATATGCCCTATGGCCTTCTTCAGGTGTTTGTCAAACTCGGGAACCTTCACGGAACTTCGAACTACGTCCTTTATTGAATCCACGGGGGTCGCCTGTTCTGATTCCGTTAGCCATAACGGGGTACAGATATTAAGTATTCCTGTATTGTTACTCGCCTGCAGTCAGGATTGAACCTGTAACATCTAGATGATTGTCAACTTAGAAGCTTATGGAACCGATGCCTATAACCGTTACGCTATGTATCCATCAAGCTTCGTCTCAGAAATTTAGACAACTAATACATTATATATATATATATATATATATATATATATATATATGTGTGTGTGTGTGTGTGTGTGTGTGTGTGTGTGTGTGTGTGAATATGGAATATAATTAAAAACACACACACAAGCACACACATACATATGGAGCAATGGGTCAGTCGTCGTTAAAATTATTCAAAAAAAGAAAATAATATCGACATTTCATTTTGTCAGATATATTTACCAAAATTACAAGAAACTATCTTGAAATACTAGAGATTAAATTTATTCAAAGAAATCACCATTGGTTTCGATCATGGCCTCCAGACAACTTCGGAATCTCCTGTCAACCTTTCTGACGATCTCCTTGTTTAAATTGGTATTTGCTGATGTTATCTTTGCCTTCCGTTTATCTTTGGTGTTGCACGGAGTTTTGTTGGTCTTTCGCTCAACTGTGCCCTACATATAATAATCAAGGGGATTGCAATCGGGGTAGTTCGGTAGCCAGATGTTTGGGATGATGTTGTCGCAGCTAACACTCGGTTCTCTTGCTTGAGTGAAATAGTATAGACTCCGGTTGCAAGATGTAGCATCTTTCAGCACTCACCCTCTCGATCTAAGTCAGCACTACTTTCTCTAGGTACTTGATGTAGGTTATTGGGATTACTTCCCTTGCCTGTCGTTGATTTCTACTTTGGAGCTAGGTGGCACAAAAAGTCATAACCTCTCGTGTCTACCAAAATACTTCTGCTAATGATCACTGGAAGATATGGTCAAGATAGTATATAAGGAAAAAATGGAAAAATTAAATCCTCTTTTACCGCTAGTATCATTTCAAGAGACTCCTGCCTTGACAACTTGCTAGGTACCAGGCTTCAATAGACACAAGGAGGTAGGAATTTATACAACCAACAGACACACACACACACACACACACACACACACACACAGGGAGGGACTTTCATCAAAGGATTTTCCCTTTTTTTATTTACATTTTCCTCAAGTTTTCCATTCGTGTCATAAAGAAAATTATTAAAAGACTTTCTCCCTTCTTTGATTTGCGTTCACACATATTTTTTCTCTCTCTTTAGTTATCCCCATTTCTATGAATAAATATGTAGAGAAGAGGAAAATCTCATATTTTGTTTTGGCGCGCTATTTAATTCAACACTGAATTTCACCCAATCAGGATGACATATCCCATTCAGCCCGGACCTTCATTTCCGGCTAGCAAAACGGGTGAGCGGCCAAACACACTCTCTTCGGCTTGAGACGGCGACCAGCACGGACGTGTCTCTGGTCGCCCCTGCTTAGCGATGCCCTTTAGCTAAACAAGCCACCCAGTGCGGACATATCACTGTGGCTTTAACCCTAGCAGCAGCAACATAGACACTCAGCGAGGGAACCTTCTAATTTATGGATTCTTTGCGTCTAATATTTTAGACCAAGGAATCCCAGTTGAATATGAATTAGATACGTTCAGCATGCACCACAAAAATTTACTATGTCGATCCGAGCGCCACTCCGCTCTCGACACAAAACTACACTGTGACTTTGAATACTTCCCTCACACGTCCAACGACACGCTGCCATTTCAACATCTAGCTAAGCCATTTCGTCTCAAACATCCAACATGCCTAACCACCACGAGTTTTGCAGCACCAAGAACAAACCGCCTCAAAGCTGCAAATAAAAACTTTCGCTGTTGTGTGTTGTTAAAGAAAAGTCTCGTAGTTCATTTGTGTGCCTTAAAAAATATAGTGTTCGGAAAAATAACTAATTCCCTCAACAACACGCTATAAATACTTTGAAGTTTTTTAATTGTGTTCACTTCATTCATCACTCCCAAATCTCAAAGCGACCACTTCGCAACAAGGTCTCCTTGTTAAGAGTGGGGCGATGTGGAGAAGATGAATGAAGGTATAACGTCACCATCGCTATTATGTGGACTGAGTGTTTGACTTTTACAAATTCAAATATAAATTTGTTTTTAGATTGACACTCAAATACTCTGAAATCTTCGAATTGGATCGTCCATATTGAATGCCAACCACTACAGCATATAGTTTCCAAATTTCTGGAAAAGTAAATTGTGTCATGGTGCTGCTTTTCTCACAGACAGTGCCCAACTGACTCTGTTTTGCTGCACAGTAGACAAAACCTGAAACAGGTAAAGCGCATGCGCGAACTTAATAATGTACAATGGTGACAATTTATCTATCGCACTTTATATATAATCATCGAGTCGCATTGGCAGCGTGGATTTTCCTGACTTTCTCTTTCCATCCGACTCTATAATCCATCGCTCTCGGCAGGTCTTCCAAGCAAGATTCTGTGTCTGCAACACTGACACCTCCATGTGTTGGGGTCTATAGAAGAACGTCACTTATGAGTTAGTCCTTGCTTCTCCAGCAGTGTCATATTCACAAATCGTAATTTATGAGATTTAAAATAATAAAACAACGAAAACAGTACGTATATCCCAGCAACTCGCAAATCATAGCCGTTGGGTTGTTGTCGGCCTTGAATTTGAATGTCAAACTTGTTAAAAGGATCTTCTGCTTTACATTTTTTTTTTAAATTCTCGCTTAGTTTTGTCTTGCGCCTGATCAAATCCCTTGGATTAGTTTTGTTAATCGAAATCGGATTAAAGTAGGAATTAAAAGAGGCCAAATTACAATTGGAAACAATTGTCCGGAAATCAAGGTTAATTTTCACGTGAAATATTTTAAATATCTAAAAGGACACACACGCACACACACACACATTCTCTCTCTCTCTCTCTCTCTCTCTCTCTCTCTCTCTCTCTCATTTTGTCTATTTACATTTATGTGTGTGTACATGTGAGTTTGTACGTGAGTGTATATAGATGTGAACAAACTGAAATAGATATATAGATAGATATGAACTGAGTGAAATAGATAAATAAATGGATATGAACAGAGTACGAAAGATATGAACAGACTGAGAG
Organism: Sepioteuthis lessoniana; assembly: GCA_963585895.1. Classification (NCBI taxonomy): domain Eukaryota; kingdom Metazoa; phylum Mollusca; class Cephalopoda; order Myopsida; family Loliginidae; genus Sepioteuthis; species Sepioteuthis lessoniana. The sequence goes on from OY757944.1 coordinate 1,128,159, forward strand.
AGGCAAAGGCAGATCCTCCAACCAACACCATCACCGACAGCTTTGCAAATTTAGGATAGGCAGGGTTCTTTAGCCTTTGAATTGAAACAAGCTGAACTCAACTTAGACATTCAACTTTTGGCAAATCATTCTCGTAGTAAAGGAATGTTGAAATTTATAAATTCGGCAGTTAATGTTTGCTCGAATCTAATTGGCTGTTTTGAGGTAGTGCCGTTAGCTCTTGCCTCTACTGTTATTTAAGTGAGACCCACAAGGGTTCTCCCCTTTTTTAACAAGTGCAGAAGGCCTTGCTTAGCTCACTCCTTTTGCGTTGCAACCTCTGGTTCATTTGCCTTTGACTTTAGGCAGTTTTTTCTTTAGCAAAGTAGCTTGAGCAAATAGGCCTTTTTAAGTTTGGTAAGGTTTCTTTGTTTAATGGCATATCAACTCTTTTTAGATTATTTAATGCCAAAGCCATTCTTCAAGAAGAACAGTAGTGGTACTATTTAACCCATAGCTGGGAGGATAAAGGGGTTCATACCTTTCCTAAGAGTATTTGCCTGAAAGTGAACGTAATAGCGTGACTGGAGTACGAACTCGTGTACTACGATTCCGCAGTCCATCGCTTTAACTATTACACTACGAGGACACCCCCTACGCCTTTTTAGTCGTTATAGGCTAAGCATCTTTTCCTTATAGGGTTTTTATTGTTACCTATTGAAACAATAAGCCTTTTGCAGACTAATTGTAGTTTTTGGTATGCTATCCTCTTCAAAAGAAAGTTGAGTCTAAGGTCTTGAGGCTGAATTATTGGACTTTTGCCAACAAAGGAAGCCGTTGGCTGATCAGAAAATGTGGTAAAAACCTCCGTAGGCTCAACAGAAAAAAATCTGAGCTGAGACAGAAAGATATTTATCAAAGAGGAAGAAGCGGTGGTCTACTAGAAGATCACTTAAAGAAATTGTAAACTTCATTTTCAACAAGTCTACACAGGAAAATTGAAGAACACGGTTGTCCCGATTGATTCTACACAAGACGACGACGAGAAAATTAAACCCTTAAAATTGGCTTCAAAATGAACTTTGTCATAAAATACCAATGAAAGGTGTTTTATCATTAACAAAAGTTAAACTGACAGTTGGTGGTTGATGGCATAGCTTCGATCAAGTCAGTCGTTGTATTTCTTCATACCCTTCTTTTTTTTTTGTTGATAATATTATCGTTACTTGAATGTATGTTCTTTTGTTAGTTTAGTCAATATTTTCGACAAGCAAAGGGGGAAAATATGCAAAGCCGGATTTTGTAAAGTTCATTTTGTGGGAAATGGTTGTTATATTTTTAAGAAATGTAGACACACTTTTCTCTCAGTTAACAAAAGTAAGCTTCCTTCCCCCTTTTTATCTCCTTTATCTTTATACATTTCTCTATCCCTTCCCTTAGCCTAACAGTTACTGCTAGATTTCTAGGGTTAGGCAGAGATAAAGCCTAGTATAATTTTTTAACTGAGCACGATTTCTCATATCTTGCATATTTCGATTCTCATTGGGATTCATTGCCAAGTCTTTAAAACTTGACCACAATTTCTTTTGTCTTATTTGCCTCTGCAAATGTAGTAAGAATTAAAAAATACGTTCTTCGTCCAATTTTCCCTTTCTATTTTATCATTGTTCAGTATTGTGCGCAGCATTCTTGTGTACAAGTTTGCGAGGAGCAACGAGAGACGACAGGAGGTGTATGAAAGTCCTGGCGGCAACACTCCGCAAAGCATCAACTATACGGCCACCTACCCCCCATCATGAAAACTATCCAAGTTAGACGAACCAGACATGCAGGACACTGCTGGAGAAACAGGGGCGAGCTCATAAGTGATTTACTCCTATGGACCCCCACATATGGCCGGGCAAAAGCAGGACGACCAGCTCGAACATACATTCAGCAGGTATGTGAGGATATGGGATGTAGCCCTGAAGACCTACCAGAGGCGATGAACGATAGGGAGAAGTGGCGAGAGAGGATCAGGGATATCCGTGCTAGCAGTACGACATGATGATGATGATGATGATTTTATCATTGAACTTCTAATTTTAGTTTGTCTGTCGAAAACAAATATGTATACATCCTCATGAACTGCAATTCGTTTAATACAAGTGTAATTCTTACTACGCACGTGTAGGGAGATAACAAATAATTGTTTCCCTTATATAAGGAGTGTATCCGTTGACGGTCGCGTGTCACTCCCCCAAATCTTTCTAGTCCTCTTTTCGTCTCCGTTCTTTGAGCTGTAGAGATAAGTTTCCTGCCTGGATATTATGCAGAAAACTAGCATGGTTTTACTGTAGAATTTATTGACCATCAAACTAAAGTAAAACTTTCACCGTTTTTGTATCCCCTTCAGATACTGCTGGTTCATAAAACAATATTTGCACATTTTATCTGTTCGGACACATTTATTTACTCTTGTTAGTACTTCTTGCATGTATATTATGTATGTATTAAATGCTTTTACATTTGTAATTGAGCTTATCTAGTCTTTCCTTCTGTTCATTCAGTGTGAGTGTATCAATGGATATACTAAAACCAATATTAGACTTTGGTGAGTGAGGACACAACAAAATATCCTCCTTAGCATCAACTGTATCAACATTTGGATATATATATACATATATATATGTGTGTGTGTGTATGTGTGTATTTATCAACACCTCCGCATGAACAGGATGCGACAGGGTTAATTATTTAGCGGAGTTTTACAGGTTTGAATTCAGAGTTTTCCTTCTTTTAAACTGGTTGCCATACCAAGGTTAAAGAACTCAGTCTGTAATACTATTTACCCATAGCTGGAGGGAGTATAATTGGATTGATACCTTTCCCTATGGTATAAGCGCTATTTGAAATGCAAACAGCCTCGTACAGGTTTGAACTCAGGTTGCAGTGCCCATTTCCAACAACAATAACCATTACACCGTGAACGCCTCCATAATAAATGGATTTGTTTATAAAGTCATTTAATCCTTATAACTGGGTTTTTTCCCCCTGACCTCTGACTAAGTGATCATCAAAGAACCCTTTGCTCATTCGGCTGCAGCTGTAGAATACACCGACTGTAAGACCCCCCCCCATGAGTGTCCTAGATATGACGCTAAACAATCTGATGGTGAGGTTACAGTAATGCTGGAGCTTTGGGGAATGCAGAGTACCCCTTTTCTGCCATCGCTCCCAGGTCCATTCTGGTCCGGAGTGGTAGCCCCTGATAAGGGTCCTATCTATGGGTTAAATAGAACTAAACCGTGCTTCCTTCACTCTACTAATTTTTGCATTTAAACTGCGTATTTGTGCTAAACTGAATTATCTGAAATAAAACTGTTTTGACATTTAACTCTGTGTATTGCCGAGTCGGCTTGGGCTGTAGAATACACCGACTGCACCTCTGCAGAGGGGTAAGACTCCCCCCCAATGAGTTTCCTGGATATGACACTAAACGATCTTATGGTGAGGCTTCAGTGATGCTGGAACTTTGGGGAATGCGGAGCACCCCTTCATTGCCATTGCTCCCAGGTCCACTCTAGCCCGGAATGGTACTACCTGATAGGACCCTATCTATGGGTTAAATAGAACTGCATACTCGTGCAAAACTGAATTGTTTGAATCAGAACTGTTTGACTAAACTGAATTGCTTGAAATAGAAATGTTTTTGACAGATAAACTGTGTACTTACATTTGAATTGCGTGCTTATGCTAAACTGAATTGTTTGAAATGGAACTGTTTCTGACATTGAAACTCTACTTGCACTAAACTGAATTGTTTAATATAGAACTGTTTTGACATTTAACAGTGTATAAAGAAAATCTATACTTATACTTAGCTGAATTTTTGAATAAACTGAATTGCTCGAAATAGAAACGTTTTTGACAACTAAACTGTGTACTCATGCTAAACTGAATTGTTTTAAATAGAACTAATTATTTGCATAAAAATAGATTTGGCGTTAAATAACCAACAAAGGTTGATATGCCATAAAAACCAACCAACCAACCATCAAAGAGCCCACTATAAATGAGTAGGAGAAGCGTAAGAATCATTCCTTTACTCTCTCATAAACTCTAACTGTTGCCGCTATTAATTTACTCACTTTAATGTCGACTTTGAGTAAATTAGTTTTTGTGACCGTTACAGATACTAAGAAGTTAGTTGAATACTTTTGAAAGTCACGTGATTCGGTTATCAATAGGAACGATAACATTACTGACGCATTCTATTCAAGTGGGTGAAATTTTGAAAACATATCATAACTATCACAATACTGAGCACATTATCTTTAAGGATTATTATGATTCATTAAAATGTCCTATTTAAAATCCTAAGCACTAAGGTCAATTTTAAGTGGAATTGAACAGGTTTGAATTGAGAGTTTTCCTTCTCTAAGACAGGTTGCAATACCGACGTTGAAGATGCCAGTCTGGCCTACTATTTACCCATATTTGGTTTGGTTTGGTTTGGTTTTATGGCATATCAACCATTGTAGGTTATTTAATGCCAAATCCTTTTTATACATATATATTAGATATATGATTTCTAATCACATTTTGTAGATAACGTTTTTAAATGAGCCTAAGCTCTTTTGTTTGCACACAGTTAAATGATTTCACTTATTTCTATCTAATACGAATAATTCTGTTTAATCATTTGTTTGCACACTCTTAGATGTTTTCAAGTATTGCTATTGTAGCAGAAAGAAAGAATTTCAAATTATTATTTAGTGTGGGAATTGTTTTGGCCGTTGGAGTTTCGAATTAACATATTTAGTCCAATGAGAATGACTGATGTCATTCTGCCCGGGTCACCTCCCCGAGCAACATAAAAGGCCGCGCTAACCATTCTCGCCTTCTCTTCGCGTCCTCCTTGCTAGCAGCAGGACCGACCAGTCGAGACGAGAGAGAATACACACACACACACACTCTCTCTCTCTCTCTCTCTCTCTCTCTCTCTCTCTCTCTCTATCCCGGGCCGATTCCAGCATACAGATGGACTTTTCAACTCGAGAGAGCACATTCAACATTTGTTCCTCTGCTTCCTTTAGGAGACCATTCCTTATCAATTATTTCTTCCTCCTAAATCAAATGGACGTCGAAACTTCTGGCTGAAAGCTAAATTCCTGCTCAGCTATTAACAATTGTTTTCTTCTTCCTATAACCGTTCCAGCACATCTGTTCTTTTCATCTCAAGCTGTTATTAAAACTTCCAAATTGAAAACTATCAATATCTTCGTCAACTCATTTGTTCTTCCTTTCAATATAACAAGAGACAACAGAACTCTACAACCTCAACTGCCATTTTTGTATAAATGGAAATATTATCTGCCCTCATGTTATACTATGTATCACAAACAATTCAATTAAATGTCAGTCATTTGTTTACACGCAGTTAAATGATCAAACAGTTCTTTTTCAAACAATTCAGTTGAGCATGACAACAAAGTTAAATGGTTCCAAGTATTGGTATGCATCGCTAACAATTGAATTAAACATCAGTCATTTCTTTACACACAGTTAAATGTAAAAACAATTCTATTTAAACAATTCAGTTTCGCATTTGTACACAGTTTAAATGTCAAGCAGTTCTATTTAACTCAGAGAATGAACTACCACTCCGGGCCTGAGTAGACCTGGGATTGATGACAATGAAGGGGTACATCGCATTCCCCAAAGCTCCAGCATTACTGGAGCCTCACCATCAGGTTGTTAAGTGTCATATCCAGAACATTTGTTGGAGAAGTCTTACCCCTCTGCAGAGATGGAGTCGATGTATTCTGCAGCTTCAGTCGACTGGACCATATTTACTCATCGCTGGGGAGAGAATAATTGGATTGATACTTTTCCAAAGCTATTAGTGCTATGGGAAATGTAAAGTCTCGTCCAAAATTTGAACTCGTGTCGCTGTGTCCATTTCCTACGACAGTATCAATTACACCACGAACTCCTCCTCATTTTTTATGTATTATTTTTTGTGATAAGCAATAATTTACTAACATATTTTTGTGTGAGCATTATATATTTTATATGTAATATGTGCATGTAAATGTTTTTAGTTCAGTTTTCATACTTCATGTGAAAGGCTCAAACGTGAGAACATTTTTTCAAAAACTAAGAAATCAATGGATATGTACACGTAATTATCTCCCTCAGAAAATTGGCATGAACAATTGGGTCGGTTAGATGTCATAATAACATATGTCATTTCTCTTAAAGAACTGGCATGACCAATTGGGACGGTTGGATGTCCTAATAACATATGTCATTTCTCTTAAAGAACTGGCATGACCAATTGGGACGGTTGGATGTCCTAATAACATATGTCATTTCTCTTAAAGAACTGGCATGACCAATTGGGACGGTTAGATGTCATAATAACATATGTCATTTCTCTTAAAGAACTGGCATGACCAATTGGGACAGTTGGATGTCTTAATAAGGTTTTCCAAAACCCCTTCTTGACCTCTATTCTTTGTCTCTGACCTGTTAGAGAGCAGTAAAGTCAGATGGCTATACTACTTACGCCTGTGGAGTAAGTCTTTTTTCCATTTTATACACCTTCCACATACTATTTTACAAAATTCTTTTCTAATTTTCAGTCCATAAATTGTGCTCCCCTTTTTCATCATTACACTATAAGCAGGAATCTTTGTTACAAGTTCTAGAACCTCTTTAGGGGAGGTACTTGTAGAGATTCAATAAATAACTATCTCCCTTAGAGGATTGGTATATCCAGGGCGGGGGGACTTAAAATGTGACCTGACAGAAAACCCTTCTTGACTTCAGTTTATCCCTGTTCTTTGAACATTGTCATGGAATGGTAAAGCCATATCAAATAAGCCTTTTTTTCCATTTTATACCCCTTTTACATAGTATTTGTTCATGGAATAATACGAGGATAATTTTGTATATTCTTTCTTCCTAATTCCACCTACTTGTATATTGTACCTATAAAATATTAAATGTTCTTGTATGTGTAATTTAGTTTATTTTCTCTTTTCTACCGTTTTGTTCAGTGTTAATATATCATGGACATAGTAATGCTAATATTGGTCCTTGGTGAGTTAGGACTCTACTCAGTATCTTATCTACAACTATGCAGACCTACATTATTATTATTAAATAGGAATGATTACTCGAAACTATATAATTGCTCGAAAAAAACTGATTTTACTAATAAATAACACAACAAGGATTGATACGCCAACCAAAGAACCTCTTTTCTTTAGTCACGGCGGCGGCAGGGTTACAGCAAACACGCCGCCGAAGAAGAAGCCACGACCACCACGACCACCTCTATTCGCGATCGCATCCAGAGGATTAGAACGAGTCCGATTTGAGCACCGAGTCGCAAACGAAATGAGGACGTTCGATGCAAGTATCAATCACTGACGTGAGCGCTTCGCCGAACGTGAAGAAAGAAAAAGAAAAAAAAAACAAAAACAACGAAAACAAGGATTTCTCTTTGCTTTTTATTCTTTTTCAACTTTTCGGCAACTGTTCGAAGTGACGGTCGGAGGATGATAGCATCATCGACGGGACCTGCGGACGATAAACGACACAAAGTTAATCGACAACGGCCAGACGACGACGACGACGACCGTAACAACGCGTTAACGGACAAATAACACCTTACAATCTAGAACACTGTAGGCGGGCATCCAGTGTTTTGCCAGACTGTGCGAGAAGTGGAAACGAAACGAAACGAAACGACGCGGGAAACGGAGCGGCGGTCTCACGCAGTCTTTCTTTCTCCATTTCCATGGTACAATTTGGTTTTTATTTATCACATCTTCAAAATCAGTTAATACAAAGAAAAAACTGGAGATGAATGAAAGGAGGAAAATAATACAAAATCTCAAGTGAATGAAAAGAAAAAAATGAAATGTAAAAATGGTAAGAAATCACGATAAAGAAGAAGTGAATGAAAAAAGGAAAAAAGGAAAGAGAAAATAAATGAAAGATTAAGTCACAAAAAAAGGAAAATAAATAAATAGGAAAAGAATGAGAATGAGAAAAAAGAAAAAAAAATGTATTAATACATTGCAAAATAATGGGGCACTGAGTACATAGACTTATAATAGATTTGAATTCAAGGTCAATACCTAAAAATTCAATGGAGGATTTGATTGACAGACTAGAGGTCATGTATCATTCCCTTCTGTTGTGAGAATCTAGAAATCAAGATGAAATGTGATTTTGTAAAGGGCTGCACACTGATTGTTTTAAGAGAGACAGAGTCTGGGATTTAGTTAGATACAAAGAGATTGTTTTGGTTCAGACATGAAGTGAAACAATTGCTTCATTGAAGCTTAGCTGTTAAAATTTCTTTATCCTGGGGGCATTGAAACCTCAGAAACTACAGTGAAATGACTTTATCAAAAAGTTTCTCTTTCTTCAATAATGAGAATGACGTATTACCAACAAAAAAAAATCTGGTTCTTTTCTTAAATCGCCACTGTGAGAAAAATTGGAGTTAAAATTACAAGTGCTTCTTTTTCCGTTTCCTTTTTTTTTTTAACCCAAGTATCCTGTTAGGGTGGCTTAGAATATGCTGTATCCCTTACAAATGGTTAAGATCCACACCGAAAAAGGTGTGTCCAGGGTATGACATTAAATTTCATCTGATCGTGAGGCTTAAATCTATGGAGATTTTACTATTTCTCTTCTTTTGTTAAACTATCTCTGCATTATAAGGTACAGATCAAGGTAAAGTGGACCAATCCAGGGAAAGGAGTAGCGCCCTCTCCTACACCTTGGTGTAGTAGCTATTGAAAAGGGAGCCTTTGGGTCACCCTCGACTATGGTCGCCAACTTTACTTTATTACAAGTTACTTTAAACCAATTAACTGTGTGAAAACAAATGAACATCATTAAAATAGTTATTTTATATCATACAAATGTGTGTAAATTAGGATTAGGAATACTTGAAACCATACAACTGTAAGCAAATTATTAGTGTTAGATAGGAATATTTGAAACCATACAACTAAATGTAAATTATTTGTATTAGATAAGAATACTTGAAACTATACAATTGTGTACAAATTATTTGTATTAGAAAGGAATACTTGAAACTATACGACTGTGTACAAATTATTTGCATTAGAAAGGAATACTTGAATCCATACGACAGTGTGCAAATTATTTGTATTTGATATCATATAAACTTTGTAAAATGATTATAGATAAATAGGATGCAATTTTTAAAAAAGACTTTTGGGTATTGAAAATAGACTTATTATTACAATCCAACATTTACTAATGAATTAAATTTTGGCATTAAATTACCCATAAGGAGTTGATATGTCTTTAAACAAATAAACCAAACCAAACCTGGGATAATAGCCTGTGAGTCACCCACAAAATAAAAATACAATACAAGTTTATTAACAAAGTGGGGCCTGTTCTCCTTTCTGAAAATCACTCCCTATTTCTTATAAATATGATGTTAACTAATCCATGTGTGCCAATTCTTAGAGCATAAACCATTTTATCCTCCCCCAATTGTACGTGTAGCCTCCTGAATTTAATGGATTCCCCAATCACTTGCTATACTCTTATGAGATGGATGAAAAATAATGGTAGAGGGGTGTATAAAGTTGTGGAGAATTCATAAATGAAACTTACCCAACAATTTCTTTAACTAAAAATAACACAGATTCACAGTTTAACGTGTATCATGTACTGTAAATGGCAGTATTTAAGTCGATCTTTTAAACTTAAAATATTTTCACAAAACTAAGTGTCAATCTATAATGGGAGGGCTAACATCCAAACCATTACCACTGGTAAAGGTTTGAATGTTAGCCCTGGGGTAAAAATTTGGATTTTAGCCATGACCGGTAGTAGAGTGTTTGCCAATGGCCAAGGAGACCAGGGTTCAATCTCAGGTCGAGTCATACCAAAGACTCGAAAAGTGGTACTTGATGCCTCCTTGCTTAACACTCAGCATTATAAGGTACGGATCAAGGGTAAAGTGGAGCAATCCAGGGAAAGGAGTAGCACCCTCCCCTACACCTCTGTGTAGTAGCTATTGAAAAGGGAGCTTTCGGATAGCCCTTGACTACGGTCACCAACTTTACTTTACTTTATGAGCCGACCCCCTAAATTTGCAGAGATGTTTTTCAGGCTAAAAAGATCAACTTACAATTTATGCTGTACCTTGATTGTAATTTCTTTCATTCAAATTAAAAACTTAAAATTTGATAATTTTTAAATATACCATTTGGATCACATGACTATTAAAGTAGGTTTAGTCTAAACTGGTTTTAAGTAGGGATACGATAAACTAAAAACCTTTGATTTTATTATTTTAGGAAGGGGAGCAAGGATATCTTAAAATAAAATACAAAAAATTGTCTTATGACTTTAGCTAATCTACCTTTCTTTCTTATTCCCAAGTTATTATAAGTTCTTCAACTTTTAGGGAATTTCTTTTAATTTTTATTGTTTGATTCATTTTCCATTTTTTTTTTATTCATCTTAAGAAAGTCTCAGTTGTGATAGGAGTCACCAAGTACTTAACATCTTGGGCAATTACCTGTGTTGTTGAGGTGCACTTAGCAAAATGATTATCATCATTGGAAATGAAATCAACTGATCCAAGTTCAAATCTTGGACAAGACTGTTTGCATTTCACTTTGTGATAATGCCCTTGCAAAAGAGATAAATTCATCTCTTCCCTAACCCTAGCGATGGGTAAATAGTAAAAAAGATAGGGCTCTTTAGCTTTGGGATGGAGGGTTCCTAAATAAGAACTCTCTTGCATTGGGAGACATAAAAAGTCAGGGATTACCTCCCCTGGGAGAGATAAAACAGTCAATCTTTTTTTACCAGTCTCCCGAGTAGTAACGATGTACATTTGTGGGCTCTTCCCAGAATGCCATGAGGCAGAAGATAAACCCCTATGAAGGGGCTTCGTATCTTATGAACTGAGAACTGATAACTCCTTAAATGAGGAAGAAACACGAGTACAACTCATTGTATAGATTTGTAGTAACGGATTAAATATGGTATATGCATTTTTGTTTCTTATTTTAAGATGTAATATTATTAATTTGTTGAAGCTGTCTGACAAAGACGCATTCTAACAGGGACACCAGCCAGTCTAGGAGAAGGAAAACTCAGAATTCAAACCAGCTATACTCTGGTTAAAAATTGACCTTGTGTCACATCCTGCTCATGGTGGATGGGTTGGGTGAATAGATATCTTACTGATATCTTGGGCTTGTGCAATGAAAAAAAAACTTAAGTCGGGGGGGGGGAAATAATTTCTTCCTTTTTCTTTTTTAAAATCTCATTCAACTTGTTCTTTTCTTGACGAGGAAGAAAATATGGATTCATTTTTTTTATTGTTAAAATAAAAAAAAACCCAATGAAATAAGAATTATATGGTTGGACCTAATTTTATTATTTTCATAGAATTGTTTTCATTTGGTTTCTTTATTTAATACAAATGATTTTCAACATCAACATAAAAGTAACTCTACATTCTTTATTATTAATAATGACCAGTTGTGATTCTATTTAACTCTGGAAAGGAGGGGGGGTCATACCCCCCACTAAGGGTTGTTGTCCAAAAGTGAACAGAATAGCATGTCTGGAGTTTAAACTTCCTAATTTTGATGTCAGTCAAGCACATTATTCACCATACCATAGGCCCCCCCCACACACACACACACACCTTGAACTCTTTTGGATAATTTTATTATCTAATATTTTCTTGCTTCATTTGTCTAAGATTTCTTAGTTCTGCAATATGTGAGTACAACTGGTTCAGAAGTATCTCTAAAATCGGCTTTTAGTTTAGAGGGTTCCTCAGCAATCCTTAATTATTTGCACTAATGAAGGGGGAGAGCACTGTTGACAGTTTTACATATATTTTTAAAAAAATTTATTGCTACAAGTACTTCATCTCTTGTGTTGCCCAGTCGGCTGGGGCTGTAGAATACTCAGACTGCATCTCTGCAGAGGGGTAAGACCCTTCAACAAGTGTCCTGGTTTGGTTTGGTTTCTTTGTTTAATGGCATATCAACCTTTGTAGGTTATTTAATGCCAAAGTCTTCCTTCCGGAAGAACAGTAGTGATACTATTTAACTCATAGCTGGGAAGATAAGAGGGTTCATACCTTTCTGATGGGTATTTGTCCGAAAGTGAACATAACATCGCGACTGGAGTTCAAACTCACTTACTACGATTCCGTAGTCCATTGCTTTAACCATTACACCATGAGGACACCCCCTCGAGTGTCCTGGATATGACACAAAACAATCTGATGGTGAGGTTACAGTAATGATGGATCTTTGGGGAATGCAGAGTATCCCTTCATTACTATCACTCCTAGGTCCACCCTGGCCCAGAGTGGTAGCACCTGATAGGGTCCTCTCTATGAGTCAAATAGAACTAAAGTGTGTACTTTTGTTAAACTGAATTGCTTGAAATGGAACTGTTTTTGTATGCTAAATAGAATTATTTGACTTAACTGAATAGCTTGAAATAGAAATGTTTTGACACATAAACTGCGTACTTATCCTAAACTGAATTGCTTGAAATAGAACTGTTGTGTTAACTTCATCTGTCCTTACTAAGTAGCATAATAAATGTAAATTATTCTATATTGATTTGCTGAGGATTTGTGGAGTTGTGAAATTCTTATAAGTTCCAACAATGTGCTGTCAAAGGCTGAAAAAAAAAAATAAATAAATTAAAAAAAAAAAGCCTCAAAGATTCATCCCAATTGGCAATACTGTTATCCACAAAAATAGAATATTCGACGATCTATTGATCTTGTAGTTTTGGGTTTAGTTTCTTTGTTTAATGGCATATCAACTCCTTTTAGGTTATTTAATGCCAAAGCTATTCTCCGAGAAGAACAATACTGGTACTATTTAACTCATAACTGGGAGGATAAGGGGGTTCATACCTTTCCCAAGGGTATTTATCTGAAAGTGAATGTAATAGCACGACTGGAGTTTGAACTCGCTTACTACAATTCCGTAGTCCATCGCTTTAACCATTACACTACAAGGACCCCACCCTTGTAGTTTTGGTAGAATTAAATACAAATGAAATGCATATTAAGTATTATATGGATCATTATTGTATTATTTATTGCAAAAGTTACACTGAGATTTCTATGTAATAAAATTGCAAATAATTCTTTCTTGCTTAAATAGTTGTTCTTGATTTCATGGAATTTCCACAATGGGAGTGTCCTCGTGGTGTAATGGTTAAAGCGATGGACTGCAGAATCGTAGTAAGCGAGTTCGTACTGCAGTCGTGCTATTACGTTCACTTTTGGGCAAGTACCCTTGGGAAAGATATGAACCCCCTTATCCTTCCAGCTATGGGTTAAATAGTACCACAACTGTTCTTCTAGGAGAATGACTTTGGCATTAAATAACCTACAAAGGTTGATATGCCATTAAACAAAGAAACCAAACCAAACCAAATTTCCACAGATCTGGCAAGTTAAAACTTTCTTATTTTCAAACTTTGTAAAAAGAATAGACGCTTGGGTGAGTGAGACAAGTTGAAATGTAGATAATTATCTGTATCTGTGAGTCTAATACACGGTGTTATTTGTAATTGTTTATTATATCAAAAACAAAAACACAATTTCTATTAGAATACAACTTTTACACACACAAGAAAATTGCAACATTGAAATCAAAATAAAATAGTTCTTGTTGCAGAGTTTTAATTACAAAACCTGAAAAATGGTCAAAGAAGCAACACATAGAAGTTGATTCAAGCTAAATTAATCCCGTGGTAAATTCTTCTGCATGCAAATTCATTGTATCAGATTAATTGCTCTTATAATATAGTTTCCACAAACCCTAACCCTTTAGCATATTTTTTAACTCTTAAAAGCAATGATTAAATTCTGAATTTAGCCACAGGTAATTTGTAGGCTTATATCCTCTGACCCTTTACAGTACTTGGTCAATATAAAGTTAGTGGGTAGAGTGTTCGCCAATGGTCCAGGAGACCTGGGTTCAATCCCAGGTTGCGTCATACCAAAGACTTTAAAAATGGTACTTGATACCACCTTGCTTAACAATCAGCAATATAAGGTACAAATTGAGGGTAAAGTGGAGCAATCCAGGGGAAGGAGTAGCGCCCTTCTCTACACCTCTGTGTAGTAGCTGTTGAAAAGGGAGCCTTCTGGTCGCCCTCGACAACAGTTGCTAACTTTACTTTTTTATAGGCAACACATGTATCTCTTGTCTCTTCTCTTGTCTTATTAAACCCAGTCTACAAAACACTACATAATTTACCTGTAATAAATTTACCACATGATGAATTTACTGACAAAAAAAAAACAGTTTATCATGATGAGTTTACTGCAAAGAATTTACCGAACACAGTTAGAATGTGCTTTTTTTGTGGAATTTCTTGAGATGTGTCAAATATTCCCTCGTTCCTAGAATAATACTTCGGCAAGACTCACATGTATAAGTTTTATTCTCAAAGTGACATATTTCCTCATGTTTCGAAAGTTCCCACAAATCTAGAAATTTATGTCCGCAATACTCACACGAGAGAAGAAGATCTGGAGAGGAAGGTTTTATATCAGTGTATATTTCGTCGTAAGGTGACTGAAAATTCAAATCCTTTGTCGATTCTTTCAATTTATGATTGAATTGGTTTTCTTCGTGAACCTTAATATGTTGAGAGAGTTCAGCAGGATCCAAAAATGCAGCCAAGCATAAACCACATTTGAACGGCTTTTTGTGAATTTTACTAATTGAATATTTGGGTGATTTTGATCTAGATGAACAAAGGTGTTCATTATTTGAGAATTCTTTTAAATAGACATCGCATTTTGAAGAATCGGTTGAGGATTCTTTTAAGATTGAATCGGTAATAGACGTTGAATTATTACAAGGCCGATTGTTTTTTTCTAATTCTTTATTTGAACGCATTTCAATAGAGTCTTTGATTTTATCCGTTTCCAAAATGGAAATGTTCTCTCTAGATTCTTCAAAGTTCTTCTTCTGCTTCTGGTCATTTGCATGTGTCTTCATGTGGCGCTGGGTATTACATTTCTGGGAGAAAGTTTTACCACATATTATGCAACGGTAAGGTTTAACACCAGCATGCAGTAACATGTGTTTTCCAATATTGCATTTGTGTGCAAAGGTTTTCATGCAAATAGGACAATGGTAGTCATCGACCTGTACAATACTAGCCACTTGATTCGTATTTGTCTCAATGTTATTTTTGGAATTTAATGTAGCATCAATGTTATCTACAATGTATACGGGTTCTTCTTTATCTTCCTGTAATCCAATCTTGTCTTCCAATCGATCATATTGAACTGGGAATACTTTATTTTTTTCAATGCCACCACAAGAAGATTTGATATCGTTTAACCGATCTTCAAGATCAGGCAAAACAGGTCGATCAATACTTTCGACATTCTCATCAAATCTTTCAGAAATTTCTTGATATGGAGTTCTTATCTGTGGAATAAATTTTGTTACTGATTTTTTTTCAATCAAATATTCCGAATCGATACATGGGTCAATTTTTGGTGTTATTGATTGGTTTTCTTGCAGACTTGGTTCCCAGGCATCATGTTTTTGCATTTGGATTATAGTTTTGCTTTCATTTGATTTTTTCCAGAACAATCTTTCATGGGGTGGGGGCTTCATTTCTATGCAATGCTTATTAATAATAGTATCACTGTTGTCACAATCAGAATGTATTGAGATCTTTTTATCAATTGCGGATTTTTCTTTTGCTAAGTCAGAATCTGAATCAATTATTTCTACATTACTTTCTTTCCCATGAAAATCATTTTTTGAAATAGTTGAAGTAATTTGAAAAGGTATCATTGTTTCTTTCATGCATAGAATATTGCTTTGGGATAAAATTCTGTTATTGAAATTTTGATCCCGATATGAAAGTATATTATCAGTGGTATCCAAGATCATCATTGGGTGGACGATATTTTCAATATCTTTGCAGATGGGATTATGAAGGAACGTCTCAGTACCAAACTTGACAGAGACAGCATTGTCAACTTCAGGTTTTAGAGAATTAGTAATCTTATCAAAGACATCCTTAGTATTCTGATTTAGGATAGTCTTAGAGGAAGAGGAGGGGCAGGAGACAATGCTATCAAGAATCTCAGTGCTCACCTCAGTATGAATTTTCATGTGTCGCTCTACATTTGACTTTTGGGAGAAAGAGCGATTGCACAGGTGACACAAGTAGGGCCGTTCTCCGGTATGGGTCCTCATGTGACGATGAACATTTGACTTTTGGGTGAAGCTTCGATGACAGAAGCGACATTGGAAGGGTCGTTCGCCTGTGTGTATGCGAACATGCTTCTCGAGGTTTGACTTTTGGGTAAAAGTCTGATTGCAAAATATACATACATAGGGTTTTTCACCTGTATGGCAACGTACATGTCGTCGTAGCAATGTTTGATAGCGGAAACTTTTATGGCAAAAGAAGCAAGTGTACTGCTGGTCAACAATACTCATAATGAACATACATTGATCTTTGTCAGTGTCGATGGACGTTCCGATTTAACAAGGTAAATGGAAATGCTAAAATGGACTAGGATGGTCTTAATTTTGCTGATATTAAATTTTAAAGAAATGCAGTAATTTCAATAAGAAAATGGGTGGTTAGCATTGCTCACAATGCTTACAGAAAGCTTAGGAAATTATATATTAATTGAAGTTAATATATTGATATATTAGTTGATCATAAATTATGTTATATCAATAATATTAAAAAAGTTAATATATTCATTTAAAAACAAAACAACAATATATTAGTTAAATAGAAAGCCAGAGTTTGACTTTCACCAGCTGAGGCTCTAAAGATATATGAAATTTGAGGCCTTTCACTAAAAAATAAAAAAATTGGAGCAAAAAAAGTTGGTGTAAAAATTTTTAATTGCAAAACACCCAAAAAAAACTCGAAAGTGTTAAAGAATAAAAACTAATGATGAAATAAAAAATATTTAAAAAATGAAGCCCCAATACTGTGCAGCCTTAAGCCATAGCTTACAGGTGAGTGATACAGAAAGCTTAACGTATAATATATTAGTTAAAAGGATGCAAGGGATGTTATAAATAATTTTTTCTTTTTAATTAGCTGGCTTGAGTCTAGGAATATGTTTATAGGAAGTTTTTCATGTTTTGTAGCAGTCAATTGGTTCAGGTATTTGTAATATCTGCAATCCTTAGAAATTGATTTATTCAAAGAAAATATCATAATTCATTTCACCGTTATCTTCTTTAAAAACAATATAAGATGATTATAGTTTGATAAGTGAATGACAAAATCAAGTTGCATGATTGAAGCACGAAGGAGAGGAGTTTTTATTACCAGTTTGTTGTGTTGATCTTTGATAAACCTTTAAGTTTTCCTCATTCAGTTTGTAGGCAGCGTCTGAAAATAAATAAATAAATCAATAAAATAAAAATAAATAAATAAAATAAAAATAAATAAATAAATAAAGAATAAAGTAAAAATTAAAGGGGGCGTACTCGTGGTGTAATGGTTAAAGTGATAGACTGCGGAATCGTAGAAAGCGAGTTCGTCCTCCAGTCACGCTATTATGTTCACTTTCGGGCAAATACCCTTGGGAAAGGTATGAACCCCCTTATCCTCCCAGCTATGGGTTAAATAGTACCACTACTGTTCTTCTAGGAGAAGAATGGCTTTGGCATTAAATAATCTACAAAGGTTGATATGCTATTTAACAAAGAAACCAAACCAAAAATTAAAAGAAATTCTTTTCTTAATGAAAATAAATGTAATAAATCTAAGAATAAATAGACTGGTCCATTAGCATAATGGTTAGAGTGTTTGCTAATGGTCCAGGAGACTGGGGTTCAATGTCAGGTAGAATCATACCAAAGACTCTGAAAAATGGTATTTGATGCCTCCTTGCTTAAAACTGAGTATTATAAGATATAGATCAAGGGTCAGTGGAACAATCCAAGGAAAGGAGAAGTACCCTCCCCTAAACCTCAGTACAGTAGCAATTGAAAAGGGAGCCTTCAGGTCATCCTTGACTACAGTTGGTCAACTTTCAATATGAAACACAAATTTCTGTTTGTATTTATATGACATGAAAATCATTTAGTTTCAATGGAAAAAAACAACCAAGCAAAATATCTCGAAAAAAAATTAACAAGAAAGAATTGACTAAGCATTAACAAAGGAATAAGAACAATCTACCCCCATGGATTGATTGATTGATCTTATTGGCATCTCAAACCATCTAGGGTTATTTCATGCCAAGAGGTTAGGGAATCACATTCCTTGTATGAGGGTCATTCAAATAAATAAGGAGATTATTGCCTAAGGAGTTGGTAATTGGAGACACTGCTTACAATTGCACCTTTTTCAAAGAAATGAATAATGATGGGGCCTTTCATGTCCTAGAGCACTGTCAGCATGACCTTCTTTACTGACTACTGCACCTAAACCTTTTTCTTTAGTAGAGAGTCAGCATGGTTCTATTCTATCAAGTGTCTTTTCAACTTGGATTCGTCGTGGCAAATCCACGTTTATAACTCCTTTGTAAAGATTTTTAAAGATGAAAACATGCTTCACCATACTTATCATTCCTTCTTTTGTAAATTTCACATGGTTTGCACTTCTCAGCCATCAAACATTTTATGACAGACCTCTGTTCAAGCCTCAAGCACTCTGTCACATTGGTTACAATTTTGAATAGCCTCAAAAAAAATATTTTTGAGAGATTAAAATCAATTTCAAACAATGTAGAGTTTTCTTTATTAAGAAAAAAACAAATTGTGAAAATTTTTTTATTTTACTTTTTCCAAATAATTTCCCTTATTCATCAAATGACCCTAGCACAGTTTTTGTTAAAATCTTTTGTTGTTTAAAAGATCATTGTTTTATTTTTGGGGAGGGGAGCATATGGCCCAATCAAATATGAACGAATAGCATTGTGGATTTCTTACAGTTCGAGTTATAGATGATCAATTTGAATCATTTACAATATATTCTTATAAATTTTTTTTTAATGCCAAAATAATTACTAGTGCCTTTGTATAGTGAAAATTCTTTTTAATTCATAAAGAAGGAGATTATTACCTAAGGATAGGATTGATAGAAAAATCATTTCCAATTGCTCTTTATAGTAAAAATCATAGCAATAATTTTATAGTCAAATCACCACATCTTTACAATAAAAATCATTGGCTGTGCATTTATAAAGTAAATATCATAAGCAATGATTTTTTTTTATATTAAAAACGATGATCCAAGACATTTTTAGAGAAAAAATAATTTCCAATGCATTTTTATAATAAAAATTCTTTTTAATCCATATTGATAATAAAATCCTTTCCAATTGCGAGTCAAAATAAAAATTTTGGCAATGATTTTTATATTCTTAAACAGATCAATTTGACCCTAACAGGTATCCCTACTTAAAGTCAGAGTGGACCTGGGAGTAATGGCAAGGAAGAAATACTCCACTCTTCCCAGATCTCCAAAACTGGGGCCTCTCCATCAGATGCAGTTTAGTGCCATACCTAGGACACACCTTTTTTTTGGTGGGGGGGATCTGTGGGCAAGGGGGTCTTACCCCCCTACAGGAGATACAGTCAGTGTATTCTAAGTCCTGTCAATAGAGTGAGTCGATTTTGGGGGTGGTCTTACCCCTTGGCAGAGGATACATTCATTATATTCTAACCCTTATTGACAGAGTGAGGAAATGGAATACTAACCATCACTTGATATTCTCTAAACAGAAATGTCAGATCAACAGCAATTTAACCCATAGCTGGGGGATTTATTCAAATGGCATGTCAAACCATTTAGGTTTGGTTTGGTTGGTTTTATGGCATATCAACCTTTGTAGGTTATTTAACGCCAAATACATTTTTATGTAAATAATCTGTTCTATTGAAAACAGTTCAGTTGAGCATAAGTACACAGTTTAATTGTCAAAAACACTTCCATTTCAAACTATTCAAGCAGTTATATGTAATAATTCAGTTAAGTGTAAATACAGTTTTAATGTCGAAAAACAGTTCTATTTGAAATAATTCAGTTAAGCATAAGCACGTTTAAGTGTAAGTACGGTTTAATTGTCAAAAACGTTTCTATTTCAAGCTATTCAGTTTACTCAATTCATGTTAGCATAATTATGCTGTTAGTTCTATTTAACCCATAGATAGGGCCCTATCAGGTGCTACTACTCCGGGCCAGAGTGGACCTGGGAGCAATGGCAATGAAGGGGTACTCCACATTCCCCAAAGCTCCAGCACTGCTGGAACCTCACCATCAGATTGTTTAGTGTCATATCCAGGACACTCGTTGGGGGGGGGTTCTTACCCCTCTGCAGAGGTGCAGTCAGTGTATTCTACAGCCCCAGCTGACTAGGCAAAAACCATTTAGGGTTATTTTATACCTACAGGTTAAAGAATTGCATTCATTGTACCTTGACATTTTTTGTGTAATTGTTTCTTTAAAGATTTTTTCCATACAGTTATGATATCAAGTATTCCTATCAAATACAAATAATTTGCACACAATTGTATAGTTTCAAGTATTCATTTCTAATGCTAATAATTAAATGGTTTCCAGTAATTATTTCTATTTAATATTAGTCATTTGTTTGCACACAGTTTTATGGTTTCAAGTAACTAATAATAATAATAATAATAATCCTTAGTAAACAATTATAGCTTCAAGTAACTATACAAATAATTTACAGTTATATGGCATCAAGTATTCCTATGAAATATAAATAATTTTTAAACAGTCCACATCCTTAACAGGTTCTACAACTCCAGGACAGAGTTGACCTGGGAGTAATGGCAATGAAGAGAGGAAGAATAGGGAGTCTAACTCCTCTGCAGTGGATACAGTCAGCCCAGGCACCCATCAATAAAAGGATCACAAGGAAGAATTAACTAATATGAGATATGTTCTCATGATGAATGTCGGACAGATAACAATCTATCACCCACCAGATCAAACGAAAAAGGTCACATAAAAGAAATAGCAGATACAAAATTACCCCTATAAGCATAGACAGTAGAATGGGAACAATTTACCCTATTTCAATATATAGAATAAAGGGTCTGGTTCAACGTCACCCCAGAAAGTTTCTAACAACAACTCAAGAAAAATGATTGGCATAATGATCAATGAGAGCACTCGTGGTATAATGACCAAGGGGGGCACTCACAGCATAATGATCAATGGGGGGCCCTCACAGCATAGTGATCAATGGGGGGCACTCACAGCATAATGATCAATGGGGGGGCACTCACAGCATAATGATCAAGGGGGGCACTCACAACATAATGATCAATGTGGGGCCCTCACAGCATAATGATCAATGGGGGGCACTCACAGCATAATGATCAATGGGGGCACTCACAGCATAATGATCAATGGGGGGCACTCACAGCATAATGATTAAAGGGGGGCACTCACAGCATAGTGATCAATGGGGGGCACTCACAGCATAATGATCAATGGGGGGCACTCACAGCATAATGATCAATGGGGGGCACTCACAGCATAATCATCAAGGGGGGCACTCACAGCATAATGGTTAGTGTTGTAGAAGTGGATTCAGCCACTAAAGTTCAAATCTGGAGTGAGACTGTATTTCACACAGTGCTACTACCCCTGGAAAAATTAACAATCCAACTATTATCTCTCCAACAATGGGTGAATAGTAGGATAGACTGTGTTCTTTGATCCTGGTATGGCAACCAGTCTAGAAGAAGGAAAACTGAATTCAAACCAGTTGAACACCTATAAAGATATGGGCTCTAAAAGGCAATTTGTAGCCAAGACCAAACCAAGTTATCGGATATCTCCTATTTGTTTATAATAGTCACAATAATGTGACTACAATATTAGCCAAGATGAGGAAACATGTCTGGACACATCAGTCAGTATTTAATAATTTTAAACTGCCATGAAATTTTTTTTTTAAATTTACCCAGAAACATGTTAATTTTTTTTGTGGGGGGGGGAGGAATTCATTGAAAATTATTTTGTATTAAAACAAGAAAATCAGGACAACACATAATACTTTGATTACTCAACAAATCCTGATGACAAGAAGAATTTCTAAGAAGTTGTCAACACTGGTTGTTGTTAAAGAAGTAGGTTGGTTTCTTGGCTTCTTTGCTTAATGGCATATCAACCTTTGTAGGTTATGTAATGCCAAAGCAATTCTCCAAGAACAACAGTAGTGGTACTATTTAACCCATAGCTAGGAGGATAAGGGGGTTCATACATTTCCCAAGGGTATTTGTCCAAAAGTGAATGTAATAGCACGACTAGAGTACGAACTCACTTACTACGATTCCGCAGTCCATCACTTTAAACCTTACACCACGAGGACACCCCGCTAAAGAGAATATTCAATTATGTCTCCATTCAACAAGGTCTAATATTAACATTAGTATTTCAAATAACATATGAATAAACTGAAGGAAAGACAATTACATTTATAGGAACATTTAATACATGCATAATAAGCAGGCAAGAGGTATTAACAAGAATGCACAAATTGTTCTATGAACAAGCAGTATATGAAAGGGGTAGAAAAATGATAAAAATCTTACTTGAGCTTGATGGTCAATAAATTATATGCTAAAACGAGGCTGGCCTTAGTGATAATGACTGGAAAGAAGACCAATCTCTAATGTTCATAGAACATGGCTAAAGACATATCTTGACTGTTTGAAGATTAGAGAAAAAAAGAAAACAAAAAGAATTCTGGGATTCTCATGTGACCACAAAGTACCTACAGGATCCACCACCAAAATCTAAGGGAGACAATTATTTTTTGGTTTAGTTTGTTCTTTGTGTTTAAGGGCATATCAACCTTTGTGGATTATTTGATACCAAGGTTATCCTTGTAGAAGAACAATAGTGGGAATATTTAACCCATAACTGGTGGTGTGGGGTAAGGGGAATATAGATTTCCCGAGGGTATTAGTCCAAAAATGAATATAACAGCGTAACTAAATTTTAAAATTGCTTACTATAATGTTGCTATCTAACATAACGTTAATCATTATCCCACAGACACTCACCCCCCACCATTATTTATTGCCCACTAAAATACTTTTAAAAGTTGCTCATATCATTAACTTTCATCATGTATTTTTTTTCCCTTTAAAATATATATGATGATAATTTCCAATTAAATATTCCAGCTTCATCTGCACTTCAAACAAAAATAATATTTCATTTTGATTATGTGAAAATTTAATTACTTTATTACAACAGTTACAAAGGCAAGACTGGTTATGGCTATCAGAACAGGCGACCCCCATGGATTCAATAAAGGACGTAGTTCAAAGTTCCATGTAGGTTCCCGAGTTCAACACCTGAAGAAGGCCGGAAGACATATTGGCCAAAACATTGTGGAAATAACAATAAACATGAAGACAATAGTCCTAAAACCTCTAATAATAAAAATCATCAAGCTTCGTCTCAGAAATTTAGACAACTTGTATATCTTTGTTTTCAAAGTTGAAGAAAATTAAGGTTTCTTCCTTTATAAAAAAATCGCATTTGTGAAAGTTGGATTTTCAGAATATTCAAATTCTTTTTGAAATTGCATAAACATACAGTCAGTTTTTAGATTTTTTTTTTCCTAAATCTCAAATATAAGTAAGTAAACTTGACGACTTTAGTCGAGGGTGACCCGAAGGCTCCCTTTTCAATAGCTACTACACTGAGGTGTAGAGGGGGGGTGCTACTCCTTTCCCTGGATTGCTCCACTTTACCCTTGATCCATTCCTTATAATGCTGAGTGTTAAGTAAGTCAGCATCAAGTATCATTTTTTGAGTCTTTGGTATGACTCGACCTGGGATTGAACCCCAATCTCCCGGATCATTGGCAAACACTCAACTCATTATGCCAATGGCCCAGTAAATATCAAATATAGTTGATAATTAATAGAAAGACTGGCAACAGTATTTTCTTCTCATTGAATTTTGATGTTAAACCACCTGTGACTCAGTCTGGTTTATGTGACCCACTAATTCTGCCCACTTGGCCCTGATTGCTGCTTTTTGATTTTTTCTTTTAAATCTCTACCTCATCAGATCAAGTGGATTTTCAAATTTTCTATTCAGCAATTGTTTTGATGAAAAAACTCACTGGCTGGTTAAGATACAGGGTGGAACGATAAAATTGTCGTCCTAAAGAAAACAACACTACAGCTTTATTTTAAAACTTTTATTGAAAAAATCAATTCAGCTAACTTGATTATGTAGTAGAGCTGACATCTACACGGTAGAACGATAAGATTGTCGTCCTAAAGAAAACAACACTACAGCTTTATTTTAAAACTTTTATTGAAAAAATCAATTCAGATAACTAGATTATGTAGTAGAGATGACATCTATTCAATGTAGCCGCCTTCAGCCTCAATCACCGCCTCAATACGGATCCAGAACTGGGAGTATGCCTTTTCCACAAGCACCGGCGGGAGCTCAGTGAATACTCGGCGGATGTCGGCAATCAGGCTAGCTTTGGTGTTGTGGGAGGTCATGTTGGTGATGTTCTCGATGTATGACCAAACGAAGTAGTCCAGCAGGTTCAGGTCGGGGGGAGGAGGGGGGCCAGTGAGAGAAGGGTACAAAGTCGTAGCACTCCTTCTGAACCCAAGCCTGGGTCTCTTTGGACTTGTGGGCCGGTGCTGAGTCCTGCTGCCACACCCAGGGTCTGCCACCGGCCACCTGATTGCACTAGGGGATCACCACATGGCTGGGAAGTTTCATCAATGATTGCCTGGACCTTTTCGATGAACTCCTTGGTCTGGGTCTACTTGGCGGTGTCCTCAGTCTTGGGCTTCCGCTCCACCACCTCCAAAGGGTCGTCCGATGCGTTGAGCTGTGCCCTCAAGCGTTGAACCGTCCAGATTTGCATTTTGAGGGTGCTAGCAATGGTCCTGTTGTCATAACTTGGATTGGTAGAGAGCATGAGTTGTACTGCGGCGCATCCCCGATCTCGCTCGTTGAACATTGTGTCACTTTCAGACATGATAGAAGGCTCCTATCGCTCTTGGGATTTGTACACAACTGGCCAACTAGTAGATGGTCTGCAACAAAAAAAGCAAACCGGTTTTCATTAAACGGAAATGGAATCATGTCGTCTTTTCTAGGGCGACAATTTTATTATTCCACCCTGTAGAAAAGAGTCTGAATTTATTTGATACTCTTTCTTTATCACTTAAACATTTCATTTTTATAAACATACTCTTTTATGGTGTGGAACTGTTTTGACATTTGGCTGTGTTCAAGCAAGGCCTGTTCTAAGCTGAATTATCTGAGTCAGAACTATTTGACTAAAAAATAAACCGTGTACTTACATCTAAACTGCGGGCTTATTCTAAACTGAGTTATTTGAAATGGAACTGTTTTTTTGACATTGAAACTGTACTTACACTAAACTGATTTGTTTAATATCGAACTGTTTTGACATTTAACTGTGTGTAAACAAAATCTGTACTTATACTTAGCTGAATTAGAACTGCTTGACTAAACTGAATAGCTTGAAATAGAAATGTTTTTCACAATTAAACTGTACTTACATTTAAACTGCATACTTATCCTAAACTGAATTGTTTGAAATAGAATTATTTTCATAAAAATGGATTTGGTGTTAAATAACCTACAAAGGTTGATATGCCATAAAAACCAAACAAACAACTAACACTCTATCATGGAAAAAATCCCTGTGGCATAGTGGCTAATGTGCTCAACTGTGACATTGTAGAAAGACAGTACAAACTAATCTCGCTATTGTGTTCATTTTTTGACTTATCTTTGGGAAATGTATGACTCCCTTCTCTCTACAGCTATAGGTTAAATATTCTCTCTACTGTTCTTCTACAAGGATGGCTTTGGCATTAAATAACCCGTACGGAACAGAAAAATAAAAAAAATTAAATTAAATTAAAAATGATTATTAAAAATATGCAGAAACTCCCAGAAGCTCCTGACAGGAAGAAGGGTGACGTATGTGCAAAGAAAAGGAATTGTCCCGACAAAAGAAAGAATCTTGTTCTCTTTCAGCAGTGACCAGCGGAGTGACAACACCTAAACCTTTCTTGCTAGTGGTGGAAGGTGCCATGTGTCCATCTCTAGATGACGTGTTGAGTAACCTTTCCACTAGTAGCAGCCACCTCTTTTACTAACGACCCACAACTAAAAACACCAAATAATAAACTCGTTAGAATCACAATTAAGACTCCATACAACGGACTTAATGACTACAACTGAAAACACCGGATTAAGACATATCTTCCAAAAACGTCTAACATGTTGTTAATGCTTTAAATACCAAATCTGGACATATATACCCAAGAATGATTAACACATTTAAACACCTTAACTGGGAGATTCAACTATTTCATTTGTATTCAGGAAGAATTTCCTCACCCACTGAATGGTTGTTGAACCCAGAAATAAAGGCCAAATATAAAAGATATCTTCGCCTCCTATATTTTACTATCTTCTTTCCATCTAATTCCTTTACAGCCTTCATATCCAAGAAGTTAAACCAGCAAGATAACGTAGGGTAAGAATAGAATAACCCAGAATGGAATCAGATAGCAACCAATAACACAAATTACCTTTGAAACCCCATTAAGGCTGATATGTCATTAAATAAAGAAACTAAACAAAAACACTTACTCGTTAGAAAATGTTCTAAGAATGAGCAAGAAGGTTAAGATTCTTTTTTTTTTTTAGCAATATTTGTAAATCTTTTGTGCCCTTTTTTGATTTTATAACAAATAATTTTTTTATAAAACTGATTGATGTGAACTGATTGAGATAAGACAGACAGGGAAACTAAAGACTGACAATATATATCCAATATAACGATTTTTAGGTATTGTTTTTGTTTTGTTGTTGTTATTTTTACATAAAGAAGATTAATGAAGTAGCAATTTTTTTCAGTCATCATTCGTGCTTAAAAAAAGAAAAAAAAGTTTACAAATTTTGAATAAAATAAGGGAAAAAAGAAGGAAATCCACATATAATTTGTCAAGGAGTATTTTCTTTCTTTTTTTTTTTATCAATTTAAAAAAAAGAAAGAAAAGTTACTTGAATTAATTTAAACTTTTGTGCACGTAATTGCCCAACCATGAAAATTTACGCCTTGTTTTAACGTGTGAAAAAACCCTAAAACACAAAAAAAAAAAACCCTTTTTAGAAATGTAATACTTGCATTTACGATCCAGATAAGAGGAAGTTGCACACATAATTAATTATTTTTTTTACTGAATGTAATACTTACATTCACCATCCAGATTAGAGGAAGTTTTAATGATTTTTTTTTAACTGAACTGTTAAGTCTTAAAATTACGTCTTATCTTTAGTCTTTCAATCCTCCAACCGCTAAGATGTCGAGTTATGGTTGATGGCAAATGTTTATTTTTAGATTTAACTATTTGATAAAAAAGAAAATCAATGATTGAAATATACCCTTATCTGGATGGGGAATGAAAGTATTACACACACGTTTATATATATATTTGTAAGTTAAAACATGGGTGGACTATTCTGTACAAGGACCTAAAGAGGAAAATTTGAAAAAAAAAAGTTATAAATTTTAAAAACTATTTTTTGTTTGTTTGATTTTTTTTTTTAATAATTTTATATTTTGCGTAAAAAAATTTTTTTTTTCAATTTTTGAATTTCTTAAAACACTAAAAAATACTGGTTCCTGTAAGAGGGTCAAAGTTAAGCAGTGTTCACAACTTAGATGGGTGACCATAAAGAACACCGAGTAATGTAAGCCAAGTAGAAACCTTTGTATGAGACGAGGTAAAACTTATTCAATCACAAATTCATAACCATCGCTTAAAAAAGGGGTGGGGTACTTCATTTTTCTTGCTAAATAAATGTCTAAATTGTAGGGTACCGTAATTATGAAAAATAATTGTCGTGGGTACTGTCATTATAAAGGAGTATGAACATGTTTACGTATTTCAATAATAATGAAGCCAACATAAAATTTTTAAAAATGAAAATAGAAACATACGTACGTAGTTGGATTTTGGGAAATGAAAAATGTTGATATTTATATAAAGACTGATTTCCTTTTTGTTAAGTTAAATTTCATTTTTCTTTTATTCATTCATTTTGCGTAGTGCTTCTTTCTTCTTTTCTTCATTCAAACACACTGAAAAAAAAAGGTGACATATCTGGCAACACTTCTCTTTAAATAGACATTTGTAAACAATGACAAGTGCCGTCAAGTCAATAAACAGAGGTAGAAATCATCTTGCAGCTGATAATTTCAGTACAATGAATTTTTAAAAAGTTCCTAGAGAAATTCTAGACATTTTTACGACGATTGTTGACCAAAATTCCGCATTATTTTGGAACGGTGATCCCAGAAAAATGACCACTACGTAAAATATGTCCTTATCTAGACGTTTCAAATATACAAATTATAATTAGAGGAATTTTTCTATTTTTGTTGTTATTTACGAAGCTTTGCTTAGTTACGGCACAGGGTCCGGTATATGGGTCACTCATTGAGACTCGAACTCACTTGTAAGGATTTGCTAATCTAGTTTGCTTACCATTACATCACGCGAAGTGTCCTTTCTAGTTTGTGGTAAGGTACGCCATAAACATTTTAGGGATTTTTTAAAAAATTGCCATCATCATATTTTACAGATTATTTAAAGTATGATTCTTTACAATACAATTATTCATATATTTATGAACCCATCTTGCCTATAAATAAGAATTAACTTACCACCTGACATTCATGCCGGGTAGTGGATCATAAAAATAATAATTCACTTCTAAGTACCTTTCCTCCCGGCAGCACCTGCTCCTTCCCCTAAAAGGATTAAGGGCTGCATTGATTGCCCAGAGCTAGAGGCGCCACCTGAAAAGGAACATGATCTAAGTTTACACTTTTTCCCCCTCATCCTGTTAGCTAGGTATTCCAATACACCTACTGCTACCTCACCACTCCCCCATTTTTTTAAAGTGTAGACTAGAACAAGGGGAAAGCTGTGAAGTAAATTTTACATTTTTCTGTATTTGACTCAACATTATAAATGTATTCAATGAGGTAAACGTGTTTTTTTTTATATAATGGACCTTGTTGCTGCCTCTATTTTTGGAGTGGAACTCTATTTTGGGGATATTTTATTATGTTGCAGTCCTATGACCACCTTACAACAATTAATGGCTTGAGTATTTTCTTATAATTGTGGAACAATTATGGTTGGTTAGTTGGTTGGTTTTTATGGCATATCAACCATTGCAGATTATTTAATGCCAAATCCTGTTTATACATATATATCACATATATATGATTTGTAAACACATTTTGTTGACAACATTTTCAAACAAGCGTGAGCTCATTTTGCACACAGTTAATGGGTTTCAAGTATTTCTATCAAACACAAATAATTCTATTGCTATATAACAATCACAATTCAACATCAGTCATTTGTTTGCACATATAATTTGTAGGTAATTTCCTTTTAAAATGAATTATAACTAATTTTTTGCACACTAGTATTGCTATTGTTTTTACACAGTAAAATTGTTTCAGTTATTGAAAACACTTATAATTCTATTCAATATTAATCATTTTTTTGCACATAGTGAAGTGCTTATAAGTTTTGCTATTCAACATTTATTCTTCTAGTCAACACTATTCATTTATTTGCACACAGTTAAATTGTTCTGCGGGGATTGAATAAGAGATTTTAAAAAAAGACAATGACATAAAAAACAAAATAAGCACAAAGTAAAATAAATAAATGCCAAAGTAACAGTTTCCCTCGAGGCCTCTAACAGGAAGTGCAATCTGCAAATGTTTGAAAAAATGGGCTTCCTGGCACCAAAAAGAAACTCTTTCTTTGAAGCTTTTACTATCTCGACTGAAACAGGCAAAACTTTTTCTCTTAGTTGCCAGCAGGTATGCACTTGCTTGCTAAGGCCCAAGGACTTAGCGGTGCATTATGTCTCCTGCTAATGGCAGCCTCTGCTGAATGTATCCACTGAACACTGAGACACATGATGGATCCTCAAACTTAAAATTTGTTCAAGATGATGCAATGATATTCTTCAAACGCCTTGACTGGGAGAACACAGCTACTTCTACAAGTTCAGGAAAACATTTTCTACCACAGAAAAGTTGAAAACCCAGAAAACAAAAATGGAGTCAAAAGGTATCCATGTCTTTTTCCTTTTCCGTTCATTATTCCTTTACAGCTTCAACAAACAAAAAGATAACCAGTGAATGGGGATAAGAAGGAAAGAGTCAGTTACCAATGTCAGAATTTCCCAACAATAATTAACCACCACCCAACAAACCTTCTTGTGTCCCGTAGTTCCAAATATTACAATGTAATACGAATAATTCAATTCAGTTAAAGAGTTTGAAGTATTGCTATTAAACACCAATAATTCTATTCAGCGTTATTTATTTGTTTGCACACAGTTAAATGATTCCAAGTATTACTATATATCACTAACAATTCAATTAAACATCAGTCACTTGTTTGCACACAGTTAAATGATCAGTCTGTTCAATTTCTAACAATTTAATTTAGCATAAATCATTTGTTTGCCCTCAGTTTAAATTCAAAACTCTTCCATTTGACACATAGTTATATGATATCAAGTATTCTAATCTAA
The DNA here is from genome assembly GCA_963585895.1 of Sepioteuthis lessoniana. Classification (NCBI taxonomy): domain Eukaryota; kingdom Metazoa; phylum Mollusca; class Cephalopoda; order Myopsida; family Loliginidae; genus Sepioteuthis; species Sepioteuthis lessoniana. The sequence goes on from OY757944.1 coordinate 1,158,846, forward strand.
TACAATCTTCAGCAGGAGATTAAAAAAATGTTAATATTTCTATGGGAATATCTTTATTATATATTATTATTATATATATTTTTAAACCATACGAAGCAGTATGGTGGATGTGAAGTTAGACAGATGAATCCAAAGGTGGGTCAATGGTGCACTTCACCTGATGTTGGTCAGAAGAACTGCATAGGTCAAAATCAAGGAACAAATAGTTTTTAGTCAGGAAATTACAGCTACTTATTTATAAAAATAGTTTGATTTGTGAATTGAATTACCACAACCAGAACATCTGGCAAAACACTCGCGTGCAACATATGGAAACACTGGACAGCTGTTTTGACCTTATTGGGTCTCATCAGCAGTATATACCAAGATTTCCCCATTCTGTGGTCGCTGGTTCAATCTCCGATGGGAGAGATTATGGTATACACTGCTGATGAGATCTAATAAGGTCGAAACAGCTGTCCAATGTTTCCGTATGTCATGGGCAAGTGTTTTGCTGGATTTTCTGGTTGTGGTAATTCAATCCACAATATAATTCCTCTACTTAAAAAAGAAAATGTACACCTGGTTTGAGTTGATGGCATATCAACCATTGTGGGTTTTTCAATGCCAAACCCTTTTTATATAATAAATATATTAAATTTTTGGAAGAATGCTTAGAATACCCTATAGGAAAATAATAGGGAAGACTGGGTTCTTAGCCTTGATTAGGAAACTAATCTGAGAAAAAGGAAATTTCTGAATTCAAACCAGGTTTAATCTGCTTAAAAACTGACTTAGTGTCACATCCTGTTCTTGGTAGAGAAGCTTGGGGGTAAATACATATTTATTACTAAACATTACAGCACTGAAACTAGAATAAAAAACATGTAATCCATATTTTCATTTTTCCTTCAGCGTTGAATGACATTCAGCTAAAGGAGCAACTCTTTCTTGTGGAGGCTAAATAACTTTTTGCATTTCACAAAGATGTCATATAAAACTGCCAAAAGTTATAATACATAAACAGGCTATTCAATTTCATCATCATAATCATGTCGTGCCGCCAGCACGGATATCCCTGACCCTCTCTCACCACTTCTCCCTATCATTCATCGCTTCTGGCAGGTCTTCAAGGTTACATCCTGTGTCCTCACATAGTTGCTGTATGTAAGTTCGAGCTGGTCGTCCTGCTTTTGCACGGCCATATGTGGGGGTCCATAGGAGTACATCGCTTATGAGCTTGTCCTTGCTTCTCCAGCAGTGTCCCGTGTGTCTGGTTCGTCTAACTTGTATAGTTTTCGTGATGGGGGGCAAGTGTCCGTATAGTTGGTGTCTCGTGGGGTGTTGTCACCAGGACTTGTTCAATACTGCTCTCAACATTCTTGTGTAATTTCCGTCTAGTTTCTTCTCCAGCCGTTTAGTTAGCGTCCATGTAGTGCATCCATATAGCAGTATCGACACAACCGCTGCCTGGAAGAAACTGCGTTTCATTTTATCGGTTAGGTCTGATTTCCATATGATCGAGAGCCTATCGATAGCCGTCCATGCCTTCATCAGTCGTGTGTCGATGTCTTTTTCGGTTGATGAGACGCTACTTCCTAGGTAGGTGAATTTGTCAACTAGTTTCAGAGAGGCTCCATCTAGTGTGGCAATGTTGCCTGTTTGGTTGTAACACATATATTCAGTTTTGTGTGCATTGACATGGAAGCCAATGCCTGTGGCGGCTCGTTCCAGACTATGCAGTAGTATTCAATTTACATAGAGCAAATAATCATTAAATTTGAGAAAATATTTTAATTGATAAGAGTAGGCTTTTTAAAATACTTAGTCTTTTTGTTTTTTACTAAGAAAATTAACATCTTTTTAAAAATCACTAGGGGTGTATTTATTTATAAACAATCATGTATTTAAGACTTGTTAAAGTAGGCTTGGTTTTATTTTATGGCATATCAACCGTAGTAGGTTATTTTATGCTAAATTCTTTTTTTTTTTTTTTTTTTTACATATATATTAAATATATGATTTCTAAACACATTTTGTAGATGACATTTTTAAATGAGCCTGGGCTCACTTTTTTTTGCACACAGTTAATTGTTTCACTAATTTCTATCTAATACGAATACTATTTACTATTAATCATTTGTTTGCACACTGTTAAATGTTTTCAAGTATAGCTATGTATCACAAACGATTCAATTAAACATCAGTCATTTGTTTGTACACAGTAAAATGATCAAACAGTTCATTTCAAATAATTCAGTTTAGCATAAGTCAAAGTTAAATGGTTTCAAGTATTCTAACATATCAGTAACAATTCAAATAAACATCAGTCATTTCTTTATACACAATTAAATGATTAAACTGTTCTATTTCAAGCAAGTTGATTTAGTATAAGTCATTTGTCTGCACTCATTTTAAATGTCAAACAGTTCTATTTGACCCGTAGATAAAATCCTATCAGATGCTACCACTCCAGGTCAGAGTGGACCTGGGAGCAATGGCAATGAAGGAGTACTCCACATTTTCCAAAACTCTAGCATTACTAAAGCCTCACCATCAGATTGTTTAGTGTCATATCCAGGATACTCATTGGGGCAAGTCTTATGCCTCTGCAGAGATGCAGTCAGTGTATTCTACAGCCCCAGCCAACTGATCCATCATTTATAAGAGTGGACTCTGTTGATGAGAAAAAGAAACATCCATCAAAAGATTATCCTGCCTCTTTGTCAGTATGACTTGATTATGATGATGATGTCTAATTATTGTATGGTTTTAAGTAATTATTTCTATTTAATGATTATTAGTTTGCACATAGTTATATGGTTTCAAGTAACTAGTTGTTGTAGAGAACAGATGAAACCTCTCTGTATGAGAATGGACTATTCTTGCTAAATATAAGCATTGATGATGTTTGTCCACCTGGTTTCCCTTGTGAGACTAGCCAGCAATATATCACATCCTTGTTGGGTGGTTGGGTTTTATGCATATCAACCTTTGTTGCTTATTTAATGCCAAATCCATTTTTATACAAATAATCAGTTCTATTTCAAACAATTCAGTTTAGCATGAGTACAAAGTTTAATTGTCAAAAACACTTCTATCTCAAGCTATTCAGTTTATTCAAGCAGTTCTAATTCAGCCAATTCCCTTTAGTATAAGTATAGATTTTTTTTACACACAGTAAAATGTCAAAGCATTTCTATATTAAACAATTCAGTTTAGTGTAAGTAGAGTTTCAATGTCAAAAACACTTCCATTTTAAACAATTCAGTTTGGCATAAATACACTGTTTAAATGCAAAAAAAACCCAGTAAAGTCAAGTGGTTTAGTTCTATTTAATCCATAGATAGGACCCTTATAAGGTGCTACCACTTCGGGCCAAAGGGGACCTGGGAGTGATAGCAATGAAGGGGTACTCTGCATTCCCCAAAGCTCCAGTATTACTGGAACCTCACCATCAAATTGTTTAGTGTCATATCCAGGACACTTGTTGGGGGTGGTGTCTTACCACTCTGCAGAGGTGCAGTCGGTGTGTTCAGCAGCCCCAACCAACTGGACACACTTCCTTGTATGCCTTCTAAAAAAGAAACCTTTTTCATTGTAAATTCCAATTCCAATTATTGTTCCAATAACCCACCACAGGAACATTACAACACTAATAATTATAATCTTAAGAATTTAATAATAACTTTAAGTAACTATTCCTAGTACAAATGATTTTCAGTTATTTGTTGTAAAATCTTCATATTCAATGTGGATAATTTTTAAACAGATTTATTTGATCTATAGATGGGACTTTAACAGATACAATCACTCTGGGTCAAATTAAGTAATGCAATTAATATTATACACTCTCAAAATCTCCATAACTGGAGCCTCCCTCTTAGATGCAGTTTAGTCTCATAGCCAGGACACCCCTGCTTTTTTGGGAGGGGGTCTTACCTCTCCATTGTATATACAGTCAGCTTTGCTAACAAGGCAGCAAAAAACTATGTAGAACAATCGATTTAACAATGATATCTTTTTTGAAATCCGCATCTAAGATATTGTTGTTTAATCTAAGTGGAATTTTTTAAATTCATGTATATTTTTAGGGGTGTTCTGAAAGTAACGCCTGCTAATTATTTTTATGGAAACTGTAACAGATACAGCAAATACAATAACACTTGAATAGAGCAAGTTTTCAGCTACAAAATATGGTTTTCCTCCACCATTAACACTATTGGCTATACATTTTTTAAATCTATATATTTTTATATAGATTGACGACACGGCTCTGCTGTGCATCTGTTCCTTGATTTGCATGACTCCATGCTGTCTTTATTGCATAGAGCCCTTGACAGTGTCCCCCAAAAAAGAAAGAAAAGTCAAATTCAAGGTTTGAAGGACTGGGCATGCTCACAGATGGAGGGATGGGAGGACATTCCTTTGGCTTTGTCCCTTCCCCATGCATCTGACACAAATTCTACCGTGCCAGATCCTTGCAGATCCCCCAAGCTCTAACAGTGCCACTAGAATCTGACCACATCCCTGACTCCAGTTGGTTTCTTCGACCAAATAACTCTAGAAGATTCCTCTTCCTCCCCTACATCTCAGTGTAGTGTTGTATAGCCATGACCAACTATACAAACACATCTGCATGCAGAATCATAACAACGACACAATAAAGACAAGCAACACAGTTCTTTAGAAAAATATACCTCTCACTTTATTTGAAAGGGTTCAAAAGGGTTACTAAAGGTTTTACTGTGTGAGAGGTGAGTTGGAGGCTGAACAGAACTGAAACATATCGACCCCCACTCTTATGGCCATAACAGCGTTTCTTTCCCATTCGCCTGGGCTGCTCAACTGGGGGCCCAGCCTCTCTGGGACATGTTCCTAATTCCAGTATCTTCTCTCCAACTGACTGAGGCTCTGAACTCCAACTGCTCAATCAGGGGCCTGGGGGCCCAGCCTCTCTGGGTGCTGGTTCTCTGTACAGCATCTTTTCTCCAACTGACTGACTTCCTGTCTTCACCCAGGTTATATAATTGTTCGACACCCACCTTCTTCTTGTGGGGTGTCCTCGTGGTGTAATGGGGGTGTCCTCGTGGTGTAATGGTTAAAGCGATGAACTGCGGAATCGTAGTACGCGAGTTCGTACTCCAGTCGCGCTATTACGTTCACTTTCGGGCAAATACCCTTGGGAAAGGTATGAACCCCCTTATTCTCCCTCCAGCTATGGGTAAATAGTAGGACGGACTAGGTTCTTCAGCCTTGGTGAGGCAACTAGTCTAGGAGAAGGAAAACTCTGAATTCAAAACCTGTTAAACTCCGCTTAAAAATTGACCTTGTGTCATATCCTGCCCGAGCGGAGGGGTTGGTAAATAGTACCTTCTTCTTGTGGGCGTCACAAATCGTACTCAATTCAATCCATCTAAGGTCAAGGTTATATCCTGATATTCCTCAACCGGATGCACCTGTTATTTACACAGGTGCATTTCCTATTTTGACAGCTTGGCCGGGGTCAATATGTTACAGTTGTATCTATTGAAAAGGGAGCCTTTGGGTTGTCCTCAACTACAGTTGCTAACTTTACTTTTACTTACTTGTATATATGCAAGGGTGAATATTTCCAACTTCCAGGTCTTAGCCACCCAGAGACAGGACATAAAAATTTTGCCAAACTGTATGTATGCAGTATAACAATAAAGTCATGGCTCAGTTTTATCTGACCACCTCTTATGATAATAAAGTCATGGTGTACCATTACCAGATATGGATATGTGTGAAACGTACTTTAGAATGTTCATAACATATATACATAGAACATAGGAATCTCGAAACATGAAAAAACACTTACGACTTCTTAGTTTAGGAACAAAACTTTTTATTACCTTTGAGTTTAAAGGTTCTTCGACATAAGGAGAGAGATACACATTCTTTCTATTCTGGCTTTTCCATCTGCCCCACCCCCATCCATGTGGCACCTGCCCAAGGCCTCCGTGAGCAAGCAAAAGTCAACCTGTTATATTCTCATGTGCTGTATCATAACGACACAATAATAAAGACAGACGCAGGAAGACTTTTTTAACAAAATATTTACCTCTCACTTTATTTGTAAGGGTTCGAAAAGGTTATTCAAGGTTTGCGTGTGAGAGGGAGTTGGAGATCGAACATAAACTGCAATATTTTGACCCCTACTCTTATGGCCGTCAACGTAGTGTCGTTCTCGTTCTCCTGATGCTCAACCGGAGGCCCTGGGGTCCACTCTGCTGGGTGCTGGCTTTCTTTACTGCATCTTATCAGCAACTTCTCTTGTCCCCAAGCTCCATCGTGGTTCCTCGGCTGGGTATGGTTTTACCTACCATATCTCGTCAACTCCGTCTCCAACTCTACGGCAACTAGTGGCACCTGACTTCCATCTTGACTACGTTATATAATAATTCAACACCCACACGATCACCCACTCGATCTTTGAAATCGAATGTTTAATCATCATCAAGCGGAAATAACTGTCATGCAGTTCACAGGTCACTCTCTTCCGGTGCATCAGTCTATGAGTGTACCATGGGAATTTTTTTAGCTCGTCCCATTTCATCAGCCAATTTCTGCCCACGCGATTTCCTCTCATTACTGCCATTAGAATGTGTCACCTCCTTCCGGTGCATCACCTTGGAATGGCATTTTTGGCCGGGTCAAAAGGTCAAAATACAACAAACCATCTTCTCCCGAGGCAGGACTCAACTCAACTAACTCGCATAAAACGAAATCCCTCAGCCAATGGCTCAGTTTTATCTGACCACCTCTACTTAGACGAGGAGAAGTGGATGAGACATTCACGCACAAAATACATACGGCCTCACAAACACACACACACACAACACACCAATGCAGATATATCCAGGCTCCTATATGAATACACACACATATATATATATATATGTCTGGTCAAATTGCAACCATATTTACCCAACCCCTCTGCTCGGGCAGGATATGACACAAGGTCAATTTTTAAGCGAAGTTTAACAGGTTTGAATTCAGAGTTTTCCTTCTCCTAGACTAGTTGCCTCACCAAAGCTGAAGAACCCAGTCTGCCCTACTATTTACCCATAGCTGGAGGGAGAATAATTGGATTCATACCTTTCCCAAGGGTATTAGTGCTATGTGAAATGCAATCAGTGTCGTCCAGGATTTGAACTCGTGTCGTCGTGTCCATTTCCTACGACGATAACCATTACACCACGGGCACCTCCTTGCAAGCAAATATATATGTACACACACACTCACATGTGCATACATAAATACATACATGTACCTACAACTACTTATATACGAGGTGTATACAATAAGTTTCCAGACGTTTTTTCGGATGGGCACTTTTATTGATAGTATACACATGAAACTCTAATTCCCTTCGAAGTAATCTCTTCTGGCTGCAATGCACTTGTTCTACTGTTCCAACAACTTCTGGAAGGCCCCATGGAAGTCCTCTTGTGTGAGCGTGTCAATGACCTTTATCACAGCCTCTTTCATCTCCTCAATTGTCTCATAACGACAGCGTCTGAGCTTAGGGAATAACCAAAAGTCACAGGGAGCAAGGTCTGGACTCTAGGGATGGTGAGGAACTGTCTAGATGCCCATCTTGCTCAAATAGTCTGTGACAAGGATGGAGTTGTGGACTGGTGCATTATCCTGGTGGAAATGCCACTGACCCAATTTGAAGATTGCTGGCCTCTTCTAACGGAATCTCTTCCTGAACTCCCTTAAAACTTCAACATAGTAACCCTAACCCTAACCGTTTGGCCAATCAACTCTGGTGTATTGACTTCCTTACTCCTCCCACACCTCTCATCATCCTTCACAGACTCCCTGCCTTCCTTGAATCTCTTATGCCACTCAAAAACTGATGCTCGATTCATGCAAGATGCTCCAAAAGCAGTCTGAAGCATTCCATACGTTTCTGTGGCATCATTTTTTCCAAGTTTAAAACAGAATTTTATTGCATATTGTTCTTCTAAAGTGTTAGATTGCATTTTTGAAATTCACCAGCTGTGACAATCAGGCTTTAGTAGGGCGTATTCCAATTACTGCTGTAGCTGTTCATTTGAACCTGAAATCATGAAAATTAATCAGTCATCTCATAAGATGTATAGCAATAACATACTGAATTTTCAAGAGTCTACAACAATTTTAAATGACCATACGAAAAAAGTCTGGAAACTTATCGTATACACCTCGTATCTACCGTGATATGCATATGTCATCATCATCATCATGTCGTGCTGGAAGCACGAATATCCCTGACCCTCTCTCCAGTTGGAGGCCGGGCCCGAACCACACCCCGAGGATGCGGACGGGTCCGTCACTCCAGCGGAACGGCCCCGGAAGAGTATGGTACAAAATAATTTGCCAGAGCAAACTTAGTAGGATGAATATGTGCCACACAAGCTGTATTTTTATATAAGTTATAGCCAATCACAGTGCACACAATGAACTCTACCAACTTTCATAATGGTATGTGCCAAGCATTACTTATGGAATGCTTCAATCTTCAGCAACTTCCAAGGTTGCTGCTAGATAGTGATAGTGATGGAATCAGGTTCATTTAGAGGATTTGCATGCAGGTGTCACATTGCTCGACTGTTTTGGTTCCAGTTCCACAGATAAGACCACAATAATAACATGGAGAGTGAAGAGGAAAGTAGGTAGGGAAAAGGAATCACGGAATCTATTTCTTACCGGTCCTGACTGCCTAGCAATCGAACTTCCACTTAAAAAATTATAACAAGAGAAATGGAAGTTTTTGGTAAAACTTTACATTTTTAAGAAGTATATTGTTCTATGGTGTGTTGTTCAATGTGACACAGACTTGTTGTGGATGAAATGTCCCTTTTCACATGGAACTGAATCTAGTCTGGTTTCAAGATATACTGCAGGTAAGAAGAGAAACAGGATATCATGTGCTTGCATTTATATACAGGTTTGACAATAACACTTAGTGGCCATTAGCAGAACTCCAGGCTGCTGCTGCTGCTGCTGCTATAATGTCTGTGTTAAAACGCAATGGCTTTCAAATTCTTGTTCATTTCAACCAAAAAGGCTTAGCAAGTGGAGAGGATTATGTTGAAAAATGATGTTTTGTAGCTGAAAACACGCCCTTTCCATCAGTGATATTGTGCACTCTGTATCTGTTGATGTTTCTTGGGAAATGAATAAAACAATAGCACAAAAATGCAAAAAATAAAAGTTATTAAAATTTAGCAAAAATATTATTTGAATTGATTCACAATGATGATTATTAGCAAGGTATGCCAACAGCACAGATTCCCTTTCCTCTCTCTCACCATTCATCCCTATTGACTCTTTGTAAGCACTCTAGACTGCATTCAGTGTCTGCACAGAGCTGATGAATATAAGTTTTTGTTGGTCAGTCAGTACTGGTATGTCCATCTGTTGTAGTCCATTGGAGAATATTACTTATTAGTTCATACTTACTTCTCCATCAGTATCCAACTTATCTTGCTTGCCTTTCTTGGATAGTTTGCAAGATAAAAAGTAAGTAGTTAAACAACTGCTGTTTTATAAGGTGCTACTTCCACTATTCATTCAAAACAGCACCCTTGTATGGTTTACATCTTGTTTTTTTTTTTCAAATAATTTCATTATAGTCCAAATAGTGCAGCCATGCAGTAGTTCTGACACTGCTACAACTTGGAAGAATACTCATTTTATCTTATCAAAGAGACCAAATTTCAATATGGTCATCAACTTGTTCATATCAGTCCATGCTTTACATATGAGTATGTTGACATTGTTTTCAGTAGATGAGATATTGCTACCAAGGTATATGATCTTGTCTTCTAATTTCAGAGTCTCACCATTTAATGAGGAGATAGCACCACCTTGATTAAAACACATGAACTGTGTTTTATCTGAGTTCCCATAGAGTGCAATATCTCAAGAGACACACAAAAAAATGGAGAAATATAAAGAAAGGTTGATGAAAATGTAATCTGAAATGATAGATTAACAATTTTTAAATTCTTTTAAAAGTCAAAAATACAGAAAAGAGAAAAAAAATGCAAAAATGAAGGAAGAATTAAAAATACAAATTGACGAAAAGAATGAAAGAAAATTATGACATAGCGATACTGGCAAATACACCCACCCAAGCCAAAACACTACTGCATAGTTTGGAACGAGCCGCCACAGGCATTGGCCTCCATGTCAATGCACACAAAACGGAATATATGTGCTATAATCAAACAGGCGACATCACCACACTAGACGGAACCCCTCTGAAACTAGTAGACAACTTCACCTACCTAGGAAGCAGTGTCTCATCAACTGAAAAAGACATCAACACACGGCTTACTAAGGCATGGACAGCTATCGATAGGCCTTCGATCATATGGAAATCAGACCTGACCGATAAAATGAAATGCAGTTTCTTCCAGGCAGCGGTCATATCGATACTGCTGTATGGATGCACTATTTGGACGCTAACTAAACGGCTGGAGAAGCTAGATGGCAATTACACAAAAATGCTGCGAGCAATATTGAACAAGTCCAGGTGGCAACATCCCACAAAATACCAACTATACGGCCACCTGCCTCCCATCACGAAAACTATCCAAGTCAGACGAACCAGACATGCAGGACACTGCTGGAGAAGCAAGGACGAACTCATAAGTGATGTACTCCTATGGACCCCCACATATGGCCGAGCAAAAGCAGGACGACCAGCTCGAACATACATACAGCAGCTATGTGAGGATATGGGATGTAGCCCTAAAGACCTGCCAGAGGCGATGAATGATAAAGAGAAGTGGTGAGAGAGGGTCAGGGATATCCGTGCCTGCGGCACGACATGATGATGATGATGATGATGAAATAGAAATTATACTTTCTTTGTTTAATGACATATCATCCTTCATGGGTTAAGTGCCAACCCAGTTATGGTTGTTCAGTCAGCTGGGGTGGAGTTGGGTGTAGAATACATCGACTGCTTCTCTGCAGAGGAGTAAGATCTCCCCCCTCCAATGAGTGCCCTGGATATGAAACTAAACAATCTGATGGTGAAGTTCCAGTAATGCTGGAGCTTTGGGAAATGTGGAGTACCCTTTCATTGCCATCACTCCCAGACCCACTCAGACCTGAAGTGGTTGCACCTGATAGGATTCTATCCATGGGTCAAATAGAACTGTGAACTTTTGCAAAACTGGAATGCTTGAAATAGGACTGTTTTGACATTTAAACTATGTACTTATGCTAAACTGAACTGTTTGAAATAAATCTGTTTTTAAATAGACCTAAACTGTATACTTATGCTAAACTGAATTGTTTGAAATAAAACTATTTTGATATTTAACTGCTTGTAAATAAAACCTATACTTATTCTAAACGGAATTGTTTGAAATTTAATTCAGTGTTAAATGACCCAAAAAGGGTTGATATACCATAAAATAAAACAACCAACCAACCAACCATCCCAGCTATAGGTTAAATAGTATCGCTGCTGTTCTTCTACAAGGATGTCTTGAGCATTAGATAACCTACAAATGTTGATATGCCATTAAAAAAAGAAATCAAATCAAACTTGGATAAGAGTTTTAGTGGTACTAATTAACCCATATCTAGGGGAGATAAGGGGTTCATACCCCCCCACTCCAAGGCGATCTATCTGAAAGTGAACATAAGAGTTCCACTGGAGTTGTAGAAATTATCAAAGAACTAAAAAGAACAAAGTTGGAAAAAAAAAGGCAGAAAATGTTATAAATATTTGATTTGAGACAATGGAAACATAAAACCGTAAAAAGAATGAAGAAAAAGTAACAAAAATGTATTTTGAAATTCCGTTTCCAAAATTTCTTAAAAACAAGAAATAAGTAAAATTAATGCAATATTGTAAAGAAAAATATTATGTAATTCAAATTTGGAAGATTTTATTTATTTTTTCTGATTTAAGTTACTCAATTTTATTTTTTGAGTGTTAATTATAATTTAAATTTACAAATAATCTTCTTCCATTGTAGTCTCTCCTTTTTCAACAGGCAAAAAGAGAAAGATTTGGTTTGGTTTCTTTGTTTAATGGCATATCAACCTTTTTAGGTTATTTAATGTCAATGCCATTCTCCTAGAAGAACAATAGTGGTACTATTTAACCCATAGCTGGGAGGATAAGGGGGTTCATACCTTTCCCAAGGGTATTTGCCCAAAAGTGAACGTAATAGCGCGACTGGAGTACGAACTTGCTTACTACGATTCCGCAGTCCATCGCTTTAACCATTACACTACGAGGACACCCCCCAAAAGAGAAAGAGTTAAAGCTAGGTAGCAAAATTTTCCTCCAGCAACAGGGGTAAAGAAGAAGAATAGGAGGAGAGGATATTTATCTGATTCCTCCCTCAGTTAGATTTGACAGTGGAGTGAGGGGTGCTTGCAAGAATCAAGACTCAAAAATGCTTGACCCCCTCAGCATTTGCTATTTTGGTGCCTCTCAGGTGTCAAGAGATAAATTGAGTTGGGCCAGTAAGTGAAGGGGTGTGGGTGAGAGATGCCTTCCTTGGAGAAAACTTTATAGTTCTCTACTGGCCAAAACATTCCAATTAATAGTGGTAACAGAATCCTTATAAAAAGACATTACTTTTAACCTGGAGGTTGTGAGCTCAATCTCTGTGCTGAGCAATACAGTTTACTACACCTTCTCTTCAAACCGTATTTATTTACTTTTTTTTTCTTTCTTGATGAAGTTTGATTTTTAGTAGGTTAGTCTTGAATGTTAGGATTATTATATTTAGTGATACTAAATCATATACTGAAGTTTATTGTGCTGGTGTTATTTTGCTGGTCTCTTGTTTTTTCTAATATTTCTTGTTTTGGGGATAGTGAGCAGAAAAGTATCTTTTAAGGAAATATCATACCTCTTTATTGTGCATAAAGCTTATATTTCATTTTTAATAGTACGGGGTTATTAAAAAATATTAATACCCTTATGGAAACACTTTTCTGATCTCATTTCAAAGTATCTCCACATGTTCACCATCCCTGTCAACAATTCTTGGAATCTTCTACAGGTGATGACAAAAATGTTTATATTTCTAAGGGAGTATCTCTATAAGAAGACTAGAATTGATTGTAATTTAAATTGTTTTTTGTAATTTATGTAATACACAAAAGAGGGTGGAGGGTATGCCTCCTTGACAACAAGAAAACCACGTGAAATCAACTTCTTAGTAAACAGTCCTTCTTTCTTCTGCAGCCTCTTTCCTCTGCTCTCCTGTCTCTTTCTTACTCAAAACGTTCACTGACTCAGCGTTCCCTCTCCTCTTCTCTTGTCCGTCCGAGACTTTGACGATATTGTCTAGGATGTAACTCATACCGCCTTGCTGGTACACTTCACTAATGCAGATTCTGCCTTTCAGATTCACTACATTGATATTACCAAGACCACCTGTGTAAGATATCAATAATATGTTGACAGGAGTGATGAACAGATGAAGACTTTAGAATCATAATATCATAAAGAAACTCTCAGAGAAATGTTAGCACTTTTTAAAAACATTTTAATCAAGAATTTTTTTTTTATATTACAGAATAATGTGCAATTTGGATAAGAGAAAAAATGCTTGTGTTATTACTAGTAGCATTAATCATCATTATTGTAACTGTCTGTAAATACAGGGCAATATTACCATATTATTGTCCCATTGGCTTAGCAATTAAAGTATTCGCCAATGACCTGGGAGACCTGGGTTCAATCACAGGTCAAGTCATACCAAAAATGGTACTTGATGCCTTCTTGCTTAACATTCAACATTATAAGGTATGGATCAAGGGTAAAGTGGGGCAATCCAGGGAAAGGAGTAGCGTCCTTCCCTACACCTCAGCTATTAAAAAGGGAGCCTTCGAGTCACCCTTGACTATGGTTGCCAACTTTACTTTATAACTTATTGTCAATATAATTTAAATTTGGGCAATACAATTTTTAATAAATGGAAGTATAATATATTTGCACCGTGTAAATTAACACTTCCAAGATGTCTAGGGTGGTGTAATGGTTGACAAGCTAGACAAATAAACCTGAACAAGTGAGTTCGAGTCTCATTAGGTGCCCATTCATATGGCTTTGTGCCACAACTTCGCAAAAAGCTTAGTAAATTACTAAATTAACACTTATGTTCTAATCCCCATTAAAAAAGACCTTGTATCTAATCCCGGTGAGAAGCCCGGGTCAATATCTAACACTTCCGTTTTATACAGGAAGTAACCAGGCACAATAAGAAAAATGGCTGCCTACATGGAGAGCATGCAGCGGGTATTCCAAAATTGTGGGAAAGTGAAAGATATTTTAGCCCACTCAGCTAAAGTACACTCAGTTGCTTGGAGTTGTGATGGTAGAAAGTTAGCATCGGGATCTTTTGATAAAACTGTCAGCATCTTTAGTTTAGACCGAGAACGATTGGTAAGTTTTGATTTGTTTACCTACCCGCTTCGTTTGTTTTTACTTTATAAAAATTTTTGTAAAAAAAAGTACTTTAAATTAATATTGAGGAAATTTGTTTAAATATCACTGTTATAATAATTAATATTTTATTTATACATAGATTAACGTGAAACTGAAATATTTTCATCAAAACAAAAGATTATCATTTTTAAGGAACTACGCGGTTTTTTTTTTATATTTTTAGTTTTTGTTTTCAGGTTTTCAATCACATTTAAAAGATAAAAACCTGAATTGATTATTTTCACACGTGAAATATTAGTAAAATACCAATTTATTGACAATATGATCCTTTTTTTTTTTTTAAATCGGGTAATAATTTTATCGTAAGGATACAATTTTTAAATGAATAGTTTAAAATTTTAAAAATATATATTTTTTAAAGATTTGCAAGAAATAGAGCCAGTTTACAAGTAAAGTCTTTATTTTAAAATGTAAAACATTTTTTTCTTTTTAAATTTTTTTATCATTTTGGTTTTATGGTCGTTAAACATTATTTGTCAAATCACGTTCAAATATTTGAATAATCTTCAGGACGATTTTTCGGAATATGTTGGGTTAAATAAAAGTTGATCTCTCTTTGCTTAATTAGAAAATCGTTAGCCCAGTCGCCTGGGGATATGGAATACACCGACTGCATCTCTGCAGAAGGCTAAGACTCCCTCCCCAACGTGTGTCTTGGATATAATATAATCTGATGATGAGGTTCCAGTAATCCTGGAGTATTAGGGAATCTGGAATACCCCCTCATTACCATCACTCCCAGGTCCACTCTGGCTCGGAGTGGTAGCACTTGATCTTATCTATAGGTAAAATAAAACTGTTTAACATTTAGATTGAGTGCAAACAAATGACTTATGCTAAATTGAATTTTAGAAATAAAACTCTGACCATTTAACTATGTGTAAACAAATGACTGTCTAATTGAATTGTTTGTGATATATAGAAATACTTGAAACCATTTAACTGGATGCAAAAATTAATAATATTGAATAGAATTATTAGTGTTAGATAGCAATACTTGAAACCATTTAACTGGATGCAAAAATTAATAATATTGAATAGAATTATTAGTGTTAGATAGCAATACTTGAAACCATTTAGTGTCCTGGTTATGATATCAAACTGCATCTGGAATTATGGGAATATGGAGTATTCTTTCATTACCATTACTCTCAAGTCCACTCTAACCTGGAGAGGTAATACCTGTTAGGGTCCCATTGAAGGGTCAAATAGAACTGCTCAGTCTTTTACTAAGAATTATTATTAATTCTATTATTAGTAGTTATTTAAAACCATACAATTGTGTGCAAGTTGTTTGTATTAGATAAGAATACTTGATAAATAAAATTATTAGTGTTAGATAGCAATACTTGAAACCATCTAACTGTGTGCAAACAAATGAGCACTAACTCAATTAGAAATAAACTTATCTACAAACTATTTGCTTACAAATCATATTTATATATAAGATGTACACACACTAGATAAACAGAATTTGGCTTTAAATAACCATCAACAGTTGATAAACTATTAAACACATTGACCTAACCAAAAAACTAATGTCAGTCAATAAATGAATAAAGTCTTAAGAGGCCACTAATAAAGCCCTATTTGTCAACAGTGCTTAGAATACACCAACAATGTCTCTTGCAGAGGGGTAGGTATTTGTTTTTGTTATCCATCCCATCACTGGACAAGTATGGTACAAGACCTTTTTTTAGGTGGGTCTGGGCACAGAGCCGTAGCCGATGCACCCGGCAGTCCCCAAAATACCTTGGGCCCTGTCGGCATTCCTCTAAAGAGGGGCGCCTCAGGCGCCAGGCAATTAACGTAACCCCTCCGAAGAGGGTTAAAGCCTGGGGGGACAGCCCCCTGAGGCTAGAGGGAACTTCAGTGCCAAAGCACACCCGACCAGAACCATGCCCCAGTCAAACACGGCCAGCCAAAGTGCGACCCAACAACTGGAGAGGCGTACCGCTCTGCAACACAACTAATCTGCAGAGGGGTAAGATCATGTCTCCCTACAAAAAGTGGGGTTCTAGGTATGACAATAAACTGCATCCAATGCCGAGACTCCAGTTTTAAAGCTCTGAGGCGTGTAGAGTACCTCTTCATTGCCACAGGTTTTCATGTGAAGATTTTCAAATCTAGTCAGTGGGGAGAAATTGCTAATTCTGTTTACTTGACACTTGGGAGAGTGTCAAGTAGACAGAATCCTGAAGGTGGTTAGGTTTTGGTTAAAAAAAGATGTTGAACAGTAAAAGACATATTGGAAAGAGACATGAAAGAAAAAACAGCCAAAACTTAATCACAAAAATATCACCTCAAAAATATGTCCCTCTTGTTGATTGTTTGTAACTTATTGTACTGTCTTTTTTGTATGTATCCATTAGCAACGGATTTTAGTGCTGAATAAATATACTAAGCTCTCATTTTTCTCTGTGTATCATTCACCTCGATGATATAACAAGTGTTGATTTATTTAAAAAATTTTTTTTTTTAATGCAGAACAAAGATTTTACCTTCCGTGGGCATGGTGATAGTGTCGATCAATTGTGTTGGCATCCAAGCAATCCAGATCATTTGGTGACAGCCAGTGGAGATAAAACTGTCAGAATATGGGATGCTCGGATTAATAAATCTGTGGCAACAGTCAATACCAGAGGTATGATATTGATGATAATAATGTCGTGCATCTGTTTTCTTATTCTGAAACTTTCCAGGTTGATACTGCTCTTTGTAAAAAAAAAAAAAAAAAACAAGTACCACTTACCACTCTTAAAAAATATTTGTTGTGTTAGTTTTTTTTTTTTTTTTTTTTTTTTTTTTTTTTTTTTTTTTTTTGAGTAAAAATAAGCGCAAATCTAATACAAAATTTATTTAATTGCTTAACGTTCTGGCTTCATGGAACATACCTCATATTAATTAAAATAATTTATTTTAATGAGTGTGATTTTTTTTTTTTTATTCAATATAAGATAAAGGAACAAATTATGGAATCATCTACAGGATATGACTTCCCCTAAAATGAATCTACCTGCCAGCAGTAGTAAACCTGATATATATATATATATATATATATATATATATATATATATTGTTCAGAGTGATCTCTTATGGAAATCAATAAAAATAAAAATGGTCAGAGTTTTTTTTTCTCAGCAGTTAACTAAGATTTGACTGTTAAATCTTTGTCAGTCAGAACAAGAAATTTGGTCCCTTCCATTCTACTGTTCTACAGAACAAAGATATATCAACTTCTCTCATCACAAAACTCCTAAAAGAAATGAATACTCTTCAAAAATAAAAGCATCATTCTCATCAGGATACCAAATCACATTGGTATACATGGAAATGAAATTGCAGACAAAGCTGAAAAAAAAAAGCACTCTAAACGGATATATCTAAAACAAAAATCCCATACACCCCTCTAAAACCAACAAATTTATACATAACAAATAGTAAAAATCATGAGACAATCAAATACACAACATATACTTTCTAATTTTCGACAACATGACTACAACCAAAGAAATTTCACTTGAAATATTGGGAAAAATTATAAGAACTCCATCAAAAAGTAAAGTCAACCTGAAATGTGACCCAAACAATGCGTTGTTCCTAGTCATGTGTATCAAAATTTTGCACAAGTTTTAAAAAAATGTGAAGATCTTAAAGGGAAGCCTATTGGTAGGCCACAAAAGACATCATAGCCTTGGGACAAAATGCTTAAAGCAATATGCCTTGCAAATGGAAAATAGACAACCAAGCAAATGAAAAATAGATGGACAGAAACAGGAATTTATGTCTGTCTGACAAAACTGGGGTTCAAATAGAGAAAGGTCAGGCATAAACCAGCCTGAAGAGGTAAATATATGAAAGCAAGACTTCAGAGGGTTAAAAAGAATAAATAATGGAGTGTGAATGATAGGATGAAAGTAATATTTAGTGATGAATCACAAATCTGCATTGGCTAAGGGGGATAATGCTGGAATTTTTCTCTGGTGTTGTGTCTATAAAATATATAATTATGCTTGGTGAAAACAAAAAAAAAAATTCCCCCATTCATTCATAATATGAAAATGCATGTCGAGTTAAGGACAAGAGAAGATGGTAGTCTATATGTCCAGTCGGCTGGGGCTGTAGAATTTGCCAACTGCATCACTGCAGAAGGGTGAAACCTCCACCCAAATGAGTGTCCTGGATATGACACTAAACCATTTGATAGTAAGGCTCTAGTCCTGAAGCTTTGGGGAATGTGGAGTACCTCTTCACCATTACTCCCAGGCCTACTCTGACTTGGAGTGGTAGTACCTCTTTGGGTCCCATCTGTGGGTCAAATAGAACTATTTAATCATTTACTATATTTGAAACCATTTAACTGTGTGTAAACAAATGATTAATATTAAACTGTATTATTAATATTAGATAGCAATACTTGAAACCATTTAACTGTGTGCAAACAAATAATCTCCTGCTCCTTTAAAAATGTTACCTACAAACTATTCACTTAAAAATCATGTTTCAACAGGATTTGGCATTAAATAAGCATCAAGAGTTGATATGCCATTAAACCTAATAACCTAACATTAACACTCAATACAGAAGTTTACATTCAAATTTTCAACAATTTTCTGCTCAATTAATTGAAAATATGTTTGATAAGAAAGTCATTTTTCAAGATGACAACAAATCATCTCATGGAGTGAAAGCTTTTCTTTAAGAAAGGTTTATCAATTCAAGAAAATGGCTAGCAAATTGCCTGGATTTTAATTCAATTGAAAATATATGGTGGAAACTAAAAAAACTGATCCATGACAAGACTCAAACTCATACAGCATATTTGTTGATTGCTATTTGAGAAAGTTGGAAATAACTCGATGAAAAATATTGTTTTCCATTAGTTAAGTCTATAAATCAAAGAATTGAGTCTGTCCTAAAAGCCAGGGTTGGCCAACAAAATGCTGCTGATTTTTTTTGTTAATTCAATTAATTTTTCTTCATAATTTAGTTCTCTACCTTTTATGTGTAGGGGAGGGCACTACTCCTTTCCTTGGATTGCTCCTCTTTACCCTTGATCCATACCTTATAATGCTGAATGTTAAGCAAGGAGGCATCAAGTACCATTTTTTTAGTCTTTGGTATGACTCGACCTGGGATTGAACCCAGGTCTCCCAGGCCATTGACGAACACTCTAACCATCATGCCAATGTTCGAGATTTTCTCTCAGATTTGAGCTTAGTTTATTTTACATGGAATAAAAAACAGTTTTTCTGGGTTTTTTTTAGAGGCTTAGAATATGTTGACTTTACCCCCTATAGAGGGGGTAAGACACTCCACTCCCCTAAAAAGGGAAGGGGGTGTCTTGGGTATGACACGGACTGCATATGATGATAAGGCTCCATTACTCCCAGATCCACTTTAACCTGAAGTGGTAATACCTGTTAGGGTCCCATTTATGAGTCAAATAAATCTGTTTGAAAATTATCTGTATTAGATAGGAATACTTTATACCATATAACCATAAATTTCTTGAGACCATATAATTGTCTATAAAATGTTAGATAAGAATTCTAGAAACTGTATAACAGTGGGCAAATTATTTGTATTCTAATACTTGATATTATATAACTGTATGCCAAAAAAAATTTTTAAAACCAACCACAAAAATTATGAATATAAACCACAAACGCCATTAATATTGATCAATCAACCAACAATATAAGAAAGAAGACAGTTTAGAAAATCATGTTTCATTCGTAGTCTAGTGTCATCAGAATGCAATTGAATTTATTACCAAAAACAGAATCTACATTACAAGGGAGAGAATTTATACTAAGTGCATGAATGCTCACTTTATTTGGAATTATAATTGACTGTACGAGAAAGATGAAGACAATTTGAAAAATCAGATTGACATGTTTCACTAGTGGTCTAGTGTCATCAGAATGCTCATGAATTTATTACTAAATCTGCTACTAAAATATTAAGAAAAGGAAAAAAATGAATCATCCACACACACTCTACATAAATGATCATGTATTTAATTTAGTGGTTATTTATCATAGGAAATAAAAGCTGTGACTCAAGTTGAAATCCTAGTGAAGCAGTTTACATTTTATTTTGAATTAATGCCTTTGGGGAAATCCATGAATTTATTTGTTCTCCCCAACGTCCGAGTAAATAGTAAGGCAGATTGAGTTCTTTAGCTGTGATATGCAACCAGTTTAGGAGAAAGAAAACTCTTAATTCAAACAGCATTACTCTGCTTAAAAATTGACCTTGTATGCATGCAAAACATTAGTCACTACGCCATGGAGACTCCTTATCGTTAGGACTAAATGTTGTGTCTGTAGGGTTCTCTTTTTTTCTTTTTTTTTTTTATAAGATGCGTGTTGGCCATATTCTTTGTACCTCATTTAACATTATCAGTGTACAATGTATGTAATTCCTTAACCTCTAGGCATAAAATAACCCGGGATGGGTTGACATGCTGTTAAAATCAATATAGTTGTGAAAAAAAAGCAATGAAACAGTTATGACAAACATTAATTTTAATTTGTGTCTTCTTACATTTAAAAAAAAATTCTTTTTTTTTATTTGTTTTATTATATGTACACGACTCATTAAAGACTTTTTTTTACCAATCTAAAATGAAAAACAAAATTATCTATCTTAGGTGAAAACATAAATATCTGTTGGTCACCGGATGGCAGCACCATTGCAGTTGGCAATAAAGAAGACCTTGTCACTTTCATAGATGCAAGAACACATAGGTCACGGGCTGAGGAGCAGTTCAAATTTGAAGTGAATGAGATCTCTTGGAATAATCAAGGGGATCTCTTTTTCTTGACCAGTGGTCAAGGAAGTATCCACATACTCAGGTAAATTGCTATCTTTTGAAATTAATGTCTTGTTATATAAGAATCTGTAAGATGCAGAACATTTTTTCTTTTTTTTTTTTTTTGCAGGTCAAGTTTACATTTGAAGAATTAGTTGAAAGTAATTGATTTATTTAACTAAAAAGGAAAGATATTTTCATTGCAGTCTTGAAATTTTGTGAATCTTTAATAACAATAAGAACAAATTTTGTGATCTTATGGACAAGACTTTCTTCGCATCAAATGAGTATCAGTCTCACAGTTTCAAAGTTTTTTAGACTCCGTCAAAGTGAAGTGTGTCTTTATACATGCCAATGTTCCTTCTGATGTATCTAAATTTATCCATGAATTTTTGAACGTAAATGATTTGCAAGAAAGAAAATTATGGAATGATCACCATCAAGTCCTGATCTGAATCTAATCAAAAATCTATGATCACTTGTGAAGATAAAATTAGGAAACAAATTTCACAGTAAAGCAGAAGCAATTAAAATGTTTTTTTTCCCTTAAATGGAATATGATTCCTTTTTATTATTTCATATCCAAATGTTTCCTCTTCATTTTGTCAGCTATCCAGACCTGAAATTACAATATGTGTTGAATGCTCATCCTGCCAACTGTATCTGCATTGAATTTGATCCAACAGGAACTTATTTTGCCACTGGTAGTGCTGATGCTCTTGTGAGTTTATGGGATGTTGACCAATTAGTTTGTGTGAGAACATTTGCTAGGTAAGTAAAAAAAAAAATTTAACTTAGATGTTTTTTTTTTTTCTTTTATATCTGCTGTTTGTTCTCTGTATTATCTGAGGGGCTTAGAATATGCTGAGGGATAAGACTCCTCTCCTGAAATTACAGCTCATACGTCCCAATTAAGAACTAATTCAACTTATGAAAAATATCCCAGATGCATAAGATAAGGTTGTTAAACATCTTTACATCATTGGATTATAATGACATATGCTTTTATAATACTTCTGCCACTTACTGGATTGAAGTAGCGACAGCCCAGTAATAAGTATAGCAAGATAACTGGTGACAAACAGCAGGTATCATTTCAGAATCACTTAGATTTTTACTGTTAAAAGATTAAAAGATAACTACAAGTCAACAGAGATTTGATACTGGAATTTCCTTCACCAGTTTTGATTTTGGAGTCACTTCTCTTAGAAGGATTGCCGTCACCACGGTTTATTTATCTATATATATAATTCATATAATTAAAGTCCAAGAATGACTTGTATGGGATAATTCATATATAGAATATATGAGAAGTTTCATTTAATTCTAACTGAATACTCAATGTATGGCTATAAATGTATAAGAATATATAGAAAAACTCTCATAGAGTTAATATATATCCATAATATCAAAGAAAATTCAACATCTCCGTCTATAATTATCATTCAGTTCATGTTTTTCTCCATCTATAATTATCATTCATTATCATATATATATATATATATATAATTATTAAAGAGATTATGTCAGTCTGTAACCAAAACTGTCATCATATTTGCCATGATTTTTTTATTGAAATCTCAATTATTAAGAAAAATATTTTATATTAATAATACTGTTGGCCTTATCAAAATAACCTGAAATTGTATTTATATATACAACTAAATATCAGTTTACAGTGTAAATGGGAAGACTTCTTTGCATATTGATCTTAAAAATTTGATTTTAATAAATATGAGAAAAAATTTAATCAAATTTCTTAAAAAAAAAAATCCATTAGCAAACAAAAAGAACTTTTTTTATTTTTACTAATTTAGTTGAATAGTTAAATTAGGAAAATTTAGCTATGAAAGCTGAGAGTGATGGGAAGAGTTAACATTCAAGCAGTTCTATTCTTTGTTTATACCACCTCTGTTTGAAATATGTTAAACTTGATTATTTAATTTTAAACGATATTGTTTTATTCTCAAATGTATTTAAAGAAATCTTATGAATGATTTCATATAAAAATATAATCTTTTTATATACAGGGCAGAACGATAAAATTGTTGTCCTAAAGAAAACAACACTACAGCTTTATTTTAAAACTTTTATAGAAAAAAATCAATTCAGGTAACTTGATTATGTAGTAGATCTGACATCTATTCAATGTAGCCGCCTTCAGCCTCAATCACCGCCTCGATACGGATCTGGAACTAGGTGCATGCTTTTTCCACAAGCGCCTGCGGGAGCTCGGTGAATACTTGGTGGATGGCGGCGATCAGGCTGGCTTTGGTGTTGTGGGAGGTCATGTTGGTGATGTTCTCGACGTATGACCAAACGAAGTAATCCAGTGGGTTCAGGTGGGGGAGGAGGGGGGGGGCAGTGAGAGAAGGGTACAAAGTCATAGCACTCCTTCTGAAACCAAGCCTGGGTCTCTTTAGACTTGTGAGCCGGCGCCGAGTCCTGCTGTTATATTGTCATATGCAAATTCATGCACATATATACATATATATGCTGGATACATACTAACGCAATGAATAACAACGAGTGAAGACTTTAGAAAAATATGTACCTCTCACTTTATTGTAAGGGTTCAAAAAGGGTTACTCAGGGTTTTACTATGAGAGGGAGTTGGAGACCGAACAGAACTGCAATATTTTGACCCCCACTCTTATGGCCGTCAGCGTTGTGTCTTTCTCGTTCTCCAGGGCTGCTCAACCAGAGGCCCAGGGGCCCAGCTCTCTGCTGGATGATGGCTTTCTTTACTACATCTTATCACCAACTTCTCTCCAAAACTCCATCGGGGTCCCGAGGGCCCCTTCGGCCGGGTGTGGCTTTCCCTACCACATCTTGTCGGCAACTTCTGTGGACCCCAACTCATCAGGGGCTCCAAGGGCCCCTCCCGCCTGGCATGGCTTTCCCTACCACTTCTCGTCTCTATAACTCCAACTGTCTGATTTCTGTCTTGACTGAGTTATATAATAGTTCAACGCCCACTCAATCTTTGGAATGGCATGTTTGATTGTCATCAAGCGGAAATAACTGTTATGCAGTTCACAGGTCACTCTCTTCCAGTGCATCACTCTGAAGTGGGACCTTCACCTTGTCCCATATTATCAGCTGAGCTCACCTGCGTGATTTCCTCTCATAACTGCCATTGGAATTTGTCACTTCCTTCCGGTGCATCACTTTGGCATTTTTGGCCGGGTCGAAGGTCAAAATACAACACAGCTGCCACACCTAAGGTCTGCCACCAGCCACCTGATTGCACCAGGAGATCACCACACTCTTCAGCACATCCAGGTACACTTTGGTGTTGACTTTCAAGTCAACTTCGAAGATGTGAGGTGGCATGATGTGGCCCTCACTTGAAATCACACCAAAGACCATAACCATAGCTGGAAATTTTATTTTCATCACCCTGGGTACATCCCTATTATTCGTGGCAATCCAGATTTGCATTTTGAGGGTGCTGGCAATGGTCCCGTTGTTATAACTTGGATCGGTAGAGAGCATGAGATGTACAGCGGCGCATCTCCGATCTCGCTCGTTTAACATTGTGTCACTTTCAGACATGATAGAAGGCTCCTATCGCTCTTGGGATTTGTACACAACTGGCCAACTAGTAGATGGTCTGCAACAAAAAAAGAAAATCGGGTTTTCATTAAATGGAAATGGAATGATGTCATCTTTTCTAGGGTGTCAATTTTATTGTTCCACCCTGTACATTGTTATTTAGCTTTGTTAATCTTTCTAATTTGATATGATGTTTAATCGCATTAAAACTTAAATACTTGTAATTGGATGTTGTATATTTTTTTTGTCGTGTGTGTAATGTATGAATTTACCGAAAAAAGATTGTTATTTTTGTTTTTGAATTTAAATTCTTTTCTTTCAGGCTTGACTGGCCCGTAAGAACTTTGAGTTTTAGTTTTGATGGTAAAATGTTGGCAACGGCATCTGAGGATCTTGTTATTGATATTGCTGAAGTTGAAACTGGTTTGTAATCATCCTTCTTTTTTTTTTTTTCCCCTTCAACTTTAAAATTGTCAACAGCTCTGTGTCCCCTCCTGTATTTATTTATGGAATAGAAAATTTTTTAATAGAAGTTTGTGTAAGGCCTTTCACTTTACAAAATGATTATTGTAGAGCCCCATTATCTACGATTCCAAGATTCATTCAAGTTAAATCTTGCTCCGATCAGACCCTAATGTACTAAGTATGTCCTCAAATTTTCAGCAAGGGAAATTAACACTTCATTCTAAAAACTTAACTGAATTTCTTTGGTATATCAAAATTTTTGCTATTAATGTTGCTATGTTTTGATGTCATAAATTATAAAACATCTCTTAAGTTTTTAAATGAAGACAAATATTATTATTGCAATAGTAAGTAGTAAAGTTGTCTCCCTTTAGTCGAGGGGGGCGACCAGAAGGCTCTCTTTTCAATAGCTATTACACGGAGGTATAGGGGAGGGCGCTACTCCTTTCTCTGGATTACTCCACTTTACCCTTGATACGTACCTTATATTGCAGAGTGTTAAGCAAGGAGGTATCAAGTACCATTTTTTGTGTCTTTGGTATGACCTGACCTGTGATTGAACCCAGTTTTCTCTGACCATTGGCAAACACTCTACCCCAGGCTGAGCGCTATTTTACTAAACATAGTAGGCCCATTTGATGACAGAAGTTAGGTAACGCTTTTCACTATGAATTAGCTTTTTACTTAAGTTGCAAACCAACTATTAAAATCAATTTGATATAAACATTTCCACATTCAGTAAAAGAAATTTTTTTTATTTTTTAATTTGAGTTTTTCTCCGTCTTGAAGCAGCACTTCACAAAACAGCAGTTGTAGGGCCTCTTACCTCCCATCTCACAAACTATTTAAGTAAGACAAACAAGACATGCTGGAGAAGCAACGATACACTCATAAGCAATGTTTTCTAATGGATTCCTATGCATGAACATACCAGTGTTGGCTGATCAATAAAAACTTTTATTCATCAGCTCTGTGTAGACACTGGATGCCGTCTAGATGACTAGATGGTCAAAAGGGAGGGATGGCAAGAGAGTCAATGGAGTTTGTACTGTTGGCACACAATAATAAGGATAATAACTTGCAGAATTGTGAACTTTGCTGTGCCGGCTGACCACAGGATAAAATTAAAAGAAAGTGAAAAGAAGGATAGATACTTGGACCTTGCTAGAGTACTGAAGAAACTATGGAACATGAAAGTGACAATTATACCAATTGTAATTGGTGCTCTTGGTACAATCACCAAAGGATTAATAAAGAGACTGGGGGACTTGGAAATAAAAGGACAAGTGGAGACTATGCAAACTACTGTATTACTGAGATTGGCCAGAATACTGAGAAGGGTCCTGGAGACTTGAGGAGATTTGCTGTCACTCAAACTCCAGTGAAAGACCATCAGTTAATGCTGATGTGAAAAACTCACTAGGAGTAAAAAAGGAATATTATTATTATTATTCTACTACTACTACTCCTCCTCCTCTTTAAATAGTCTATAAATTCTATACATTCTTCTGTTCTCTCGATTCTACACGATCTCAGCCCTGTTGAATCTCTTATCCCTTTAGTCTCCTTTCCAGTTTTTTCTGGATTGTTCTAAAGGCTCCTACTATGACTAGTATCACTATCACCTTCATATTTCATAATTTTTCAATTCTCTAGTAAAATCCAAGAAGAATCTACTCTCTCTCCTTTTAATATCCAATTCACCATCTTTTTTTTTTATTTATTGATTATTATTATTATTATTCATTCATATCATTTTTTTTTTAATTTTTTTATTTATTGATTATTATTATTATCATTATTCATTGATTCATATTAGTTTTTTTTGTTTTTTCTTTATCCTCTTCATTTTCTGAGGGAGTTACTATGGTGTAGTGGTTAACATGCTGGACTGGACCATTTTGTAGTAATCAAATTGGAACTCCAATCCCACTATTATGTTCACTCTGAGACTAATACTCCTTGAACTCCCTTATCTCCCCACTCAATGTTCTTCTTTGGCAAGGATTCCTTTGGCTTTAAATAACCCATGAAGGTTGTTGCCCAGTCGGCTGGGGCTGTAGAATACACAGACTGCATCTCTGCAGAGGCTTAAAACCTCCCCTAAAAAGTGTCCTGGATATGACTCTAAAAATGTAGTGGTAAGGTTCCAGTAATGCTGGAGCTTTGGGAAATGTGGAGTACTCCTTCATTGCTATCACTCCCAGGACCACTCTGGCCCGGAGTGGTAGCACCTGATAGGGTCCTATCTATGGGTCAAATAGAACTAAACTGTGTGTTTATGCTAAACTGAATTGTTTAATATAGAACTGTTTTAACATCTCATTGCATACTTATGCTAAACTGAATTACTTGAAATAGAACTGTTTTGACATTTAACTGTGTGTGGACAAAAACTATACTTATACTCTACTGAAGTGTTTGAATTAGAACTATTTGACTAAACTGAATTGCTTGAAATAAAAATGTTGTTGACAATTAAACTGTGTACTTATGCTAAACTGAATTTTTTAAAATAGAACTGATTATTTATATAAAAATAGATTTAGCATTAAATAACCTACAAAGGTTGATATGCCATAAACCCAACCCAACCCAACAATGAAGGTCGGTATATCATTAAACAAAGAAACCAAACAAAATCATTTTCTTGTTATTTTTATTATTACCATAATTATTTGTACATAACATGCATTTATTTCTCAGAATTTTAAGCCTAAAAGTTAAGGGTGTGTATTAAATGCAAGAATTAAGCCGATTTTAGTATAAACTATTTAAATGCTGTACTGACGTTATTTTAATTGTAGTTGCATAAAAAATTCTCATCCCTAACAATTAAAGTGTTATCTTTGTTAATTCTTCATTACTTTTTTTTAGAATTTTGATTTTGAACATTATATGCCCCTAATCATAAACAGGAAAAAGAAAGTGATGTATTCTTTTTTTTTTCTTCCAAATAGATTCAAGCTTGTTATGAGTTCCACATGAATTCTATGAAAGTCAAAGAGCTTGACATTTTGAAGTGTGTTCAATACCGTTTCTGTAGAATTCAAATGATCCATTTTTTGATTGAATAGTGTAACAAAAAATGGATTCTTTATGAAAATCATAAATGATCAGCTGAATGTTTTGATCATGACAAAGTACCCAAACACTTTCCAAAACCAAAATTGACTGAACTGAAGATTATAGTGACTGTCTGATGGCCTGCCACTAACATTGTCCATTATTGTGGAAGTTTACTTGCCAGTAACTGGATAAAAAGCATCTTCATTTAAGCAAAATGCGACCGACACTTGTAAATCAATGAGGTCCAATTTTGCTTCATGACAATGCTCTGCCTCATATTAACAGGATGACACTGCAGAAGCTCACTGACTTGAGATATGAGACTTTGACACATCCACCATATCATCCACATCTCTCACCCACCGACTACCATTATGACCCATAGACAATGCTCTGCCTCATATTGACAGGATGACACTGCAGAAGCTCACTACCTTGGGATATGAGACTTTGCCACATCCACCATATTCTCCTGATCACCAACTACCTTTTTTTTTTTTCCCAAGCATCTGGACACTTTTTATGCCCAAAATTATTCCATTTCGAAAGAGAAATAAGAACTGCATTTAAAAATTTCTTGTCTTCAAAATCTTTAGAGTTTTATTCCACAGGCATAAATAATCTTGTTAATCAATGGTTGAAATGCATAGATGTTCGGGGATCGTATTTTGACTGATTAAAATACTGTTTAAATTCATTCATTTAGGATTAAAAGTTTATTCT
The DNA here is from genome assembly GCA_963585895.1 of Sepioteuthis lessoniana. Classification (NCBI taxonomy): domain Eukaryota; kingdom Metazoa; phylum Mollusca; class Cephalopoda; order Myopsida; family Loliginidae; genus Sepioteuthis; species Sepioteuthis lessoniana. The sequence goes on from OY757944.1 coordinate 1,187,969, forward strand.
AAAATTGGACGTTATTTTCTGGACAACCTAATATATCTACAGTTCAAACTAACTAATGTGTAACAAACACTTTTGTTTTAAACGTTTTTACAGAGAGAAAGCCAATGGAATCCATGTTTGTTTATAACTTTTTTCTTCTATTGTAAATTTTTTCTCATCAAAAGTTTGTTACATTTTTTTGTGAACACGTCTTAGCTTTTGCTCGAAATTCTGTGTCAATTTTGTATCAAGACATTATATAAACTATATAGATTCTTATTTTTAGTTGATACAAACCAACTAAAAAGTTAAACAAAGGTTAAATTTAGTTGTTACTAATTCCAAAAAAGCAATGCTTATTATACACAGTCAGGGAGACCAGGGTTCAATCCCAGGTCAAGTCATACCAAAGACTTAAAAAAAAAATGGTACTTGATACATCTTTGCTTAATACTCAGAATTATGAGTTACATATCAAGGGTAAAGTGGAGCAATCCAGGGAAAGGAGTAGCGCCCTCCCCTACACCTCCATGTAGTAGCTATTGAAAAGGGAGACTTCAGGTCACCCTCGATTACAATCACCAACTTTATTCATTATTATATATATTATTTATTTATTATAATAATATTATATAATATTATCATTATTATAATTATTATTATTATCATACAAAAGATTTTTTCTTCTGTATTTGTAGATGGGTGTGTATTATACAAAAAAATTTTTTTTTTCTGTATTTGTTGCTGGTTGGGTTTTGAAATAACCCAGATGCTGGGTTTTGTTGGTTTGGCCGTTTGTCTAGTGGTGTGGACCCCATTGTTTATTCTCACACCCGGCTATGTGGGCATTTCACAGTTTGTATAAAAGTGAAGTGGCACTCTTAAGTATTCCTGTATGTATTTATGTTCATGGCTATCTCAAGAACTCTGTAAAAATCTCACAGCTACCAAAAATGCTAACTCATCTGGTTATTGTCCTAACTTCCGGTCTCGCAGGTTTTTGCGGTCACAGCTTTTTGGGTGGTCTTCACACCAAAGTAGACAAAGGTGGTCCCTCTAGACACTCTGACGCTACTATAAGATCCCCTTCTTGGCCATTGCCCAGTCGGCTGGGGCTGTAGAATACACCGACTGCACCTCTGCAGAGGGGTAAGACCCCCTCAACGAGTGTCCTGGATGTGACACTAAACAATCTGATGGTGAGGTTTCAGCAATGCTGGAGCTTTGGGGATTGAGGAGTACCCCTTTATTGCCATCGCTCCCAGGTCCACTCTGGCCCGGAGTGGTAGCACCTGATATGGGTCCTATCTATGGGTTAAATAGAACTAAACCGTGCTTCTTTCACTATACTGATTTTTGCATTTAAACTGAATATTTATGCTTAACTGAATTGTTTAAGATAGAACTGTTTTGACATTAAAACTGCGTACTTGTGCTAAACTGAATTGCTCGAATTAGAACTGTTTTGACATTTAAACTGTGTACTTATGCTGAACTGAATATTGAAATAAAACTTTTTGACATTTAACTCTGTGTATTGCCCAGTCGACTGGGGCTGTAGAATATACTGGCTGCACATCTGCAGAGGGGTAAGACCCCCCAATGAGTGTCCTGGATATGACACTAAACAGTCTGGTGAGGTTCCAGTAATGCTGGGGCCTTGGGGAATACGGAGCACCCCTTCATTGCCATTGCTCCCAGGTCCACTCTGGCCCGGCGTGGTAGCACCTGATAGGGCCCTATCTATGGGTTAAATAGAACTAATGGCATACTTATGCTAAACTGAATTGTTTTATTAAACTGGATAGCTTGAAATAGAAATGTTTTTAACAATTGAACCGTGCTTACATTTAAACTGCCTGCTTATGCTACACCAAATTATTTCAAATAGAACTGTTTTTTGACATTGAAACTATATTTACACTAAACTGAATTTTTTAACATAGAACTGTTTTGACATGTAACTGAGCGTAAACAAAGTCTGTACTTATACTAAACTGAATTAGCTGAATTAGAACTGCTTTATAGACTGAATAGCTCGAAATAGAAATGATTTTCACAATTAAACTGTACTTACATTTAAATTGCATGCTTATGCTAAACTGAATTATTTGAAATAGAACTATTTTTTGACATTTAAACTGTACTTAGACTAAACTTAATTGTTATATATAACTGCTTGAATAGTTTGAAATAGAAATATTTTTGACAAACTGTGTACTCATGCTAAACTGAATTGTTTCAAATAGAACTGATTATTTACATAAAAATGGATTTGGCATTTAATAACCTACAAAGGTTGATATGCCATAAAACCCACCTAAACTAACCTAACCTCCTTGACCAGCCATTGATGAACACACACAGAGACCCACACATGTACATTCATATATATGTGTAGTTGGGTAGCAGTCTTTCATTTAAGCATGTTTGATTAGATAATAAAAACACATTTTGTCTATATAATTTTATTAAGATCCTTTCAAGTTTCCTGAAAAGGGTCTTGGTTTCAGGTTGGAATTGGTGGATGAATTTACCAAAATTGTCCCAAGCACTTTCGGACCTTTCATAGGCCATCAATTCCAATACTTTGACACTGTGCTACTGAGGTATCATTTTATGATCCCCATGGAAATATATTCATCCAAAAAAATGGAATTGCAATGGGATCAGTTTTGGGACCCATTTTCAGTAACTTTTACATGTCAGCCCTGGAGAATTAGGTTTTTAATACCATCAATAAACCAAATATTTATTTAAGGTATACTGACGACATTCTCCTTCTTACCAATAGCACTGATGAAATTAACACAATACAAGAGACCTTTCAAAATAATTTTATTCTCAATTTCACACAAGAAATCAATTAAATCCCATTATTAACCGAATTACCACCTCCACATATAAAAAACCTACTACCATTAATCCCTTCACCCTCTATTTCCATAGTGAATAAAAAAAGAACAATCATAAAAACACTCATTTCCAGAGCTGTCCTCGTCTCAAACTATCTTCCTTAATGAACTTAAAAATATAAAACAAACCCTTATTAACAATGGGTTTCCCAACTACATTGTTGATACAGAAATTTAACATTTCATTAATAAACCTGAACTTTATAACATAGACAATATCCTAAACTATATAAACAATCAATAAACCTTTACTACAAAAAACAATTTCATTGTAATTATAAAATAGATGAACATATATTAAAAAACCTTATCCAAAAAAATGTTCTCCCTACCGATGCTACCAAAAAAGTAAGACTTATCATTTATATATTACAACAAATCTAAAACCTCCAACCTAATTATTTCTAATAACACTTCTGCCTCCACTGAACTTCTTTTATAGGACAGATGTGTATATATGTTCAAATGTCCCTTGGGAGATTATGTCTCCAAAGAAATTACTACATATGTTGGTCTTACCACTACAACTCTTTCTAGACGACTTACAATGCACCTTAATGATTCTAGCTCCATAGCCTTACATCTTAAAACCCATTCTATTCCCAAATCCAAAGTTTGAAAAATTCTTGTTGAAAACATCACTATAATAGCACACGAAATAAATAAGCTACGACTACATATCCTAGAAGCCCTACATATAAAAACAAAAAAACCTAAAATCAATAGAATTCATTTTGAAAATAGCAACAATATTTTGAAATAACTTGAGTTTTTTTTTTTTTTTTTGTTTTTTTTTTTTTTAAATATTCCATATTTCTTGATAATATTCTATTTCCGTTGATAGTGTTCTGTTTTTAAATTCATCAGCATCTCGGTTTTATCCAACTCTGTTTACATAATTTTGTTATGTTATAAAACCTAAAAACTTTCAAAACTCTTTAAAAACACTCTTTATACATGCAATGATGATAATGGCCTATAAAAGGTCTGAAAGCGCTCGGGACAATTTGATAAATTTATCCACCAATTACAATCTGAAACCAAAACACTTATCAGGAAACTTGAAATGATCCTAATAAAATTATATAGACAAAATGTGTCTTTATTATTTAATCAAACATCCATATATATATATATATATATATATATATATATATATATATATATATTACTCATTATCAGGCCACAGGTATTATACCCAAGATTTTTTTCTTTAGTATTTGTAGCTGGGTGTGTATTATATACAACTAATTAAAATACTTGACTCTTTGTGGATTTTTCTCATCAGTTTTATTTAATGGTTTTTCCATTAAAGTCTGAATGAAATACTCATTGTTAACTATTTATAAAGTACTGTGCAAAACTACCAACGCCGACTATGCAGCGATGACATAGCGGTTCTGGCAAATACACCCGTCCAAGCCGAAACACTACTGCATAGTTTGGAACAAGCCGCCACAGGCATTGGCCTCCATGTTAATGCACACAAAACTGAATACATGTGCTTTAATCAAACGGGCGACATTTCCACACTAGACAGAAGTTCTCTGAAACTGGTAGACAAGTTCACCTACCTAGGAAGCAGTGTCTCATCAACTGAAAAAGACACTGACACGTGGCTAATGAAGGCATAGACAGCTATCGATCATATGGAAATCAGACCTGACCGATAAAATGAAATGCAGTTTCTTCCAAGCAGTGGTCGTGTCGATACTGCTATATGGATGCACTACTTGGACGCTAACAAAATGGCTGGAGAAAAAGCTAGACGGCAATTACACAAGAATGCTGAGGGCAATATTGAACAAGTTCTGGAGGCAACACCCCACAAAGCACCAACTATACAGCCACCTGCCTCCCATCATGAAAACTATCCAAGTTAAACGGACCAGATACGCAGGACACTGCCGGAGAAGCAGGGACAAACTTGTAAGTGATGTACTCCTATGGACCCCCACATATGGCCGAGCTAAAGCAGGACGACCAGCTCGAACATACATCCAGCAGCTATGTGAGGATACGGGATGTAGCCCTGAGGACCTACCAGAAGTGATGAACGATAGGGAGAAGTGGCGAGAGAGGGTCAGGGATATCCGTGCTGGTGGCATGACATGATGATGAAATTTCTACAAATTGCCAAATTATAAGTGGATGTTTTGTATTGCGTTTTTTACAGATGAAAAATTGGCCCTTTTAGATTCATTTCCATACCTCCTTATATTATATTGGAGGGGTTCTGAATCAGAGGAGAAAATGTGAGACCACCCCTAAAAATGGCTGTGTAAAAGTTTTCACCCACCTCACATGAACCAATCAAAATGCAGTGTTTTAAAACAGCAAAATGTCAATAATGAAAATTTATTAAATAATGTTCATTTCAAGAAGTTAATGTACATTGTTAATATTTCATGTAGTTTCTCTTAGCTTGAATGATTGCTTCAATTCACCTTGGAGGAGGGGGTCCTTGTGGTGTAATGGTTAAAGCAATGGACTACGGGATCGTAGTAACCGAGTTCGAACTCCAGTTGTGCTATTGCGTTCACTTTTGGACAAATACCCTTGAGAAAGGTATGAACCCCCTTATCCTCCCAGCTATGGGTTAAATAGTACCACTACTGTTCTTCTAGAAGGATGGCTTTGGCATTAAATCACCTTCAAAGGTTGATATGCCATTAAAGCAAAGAAATCAAACCAATGTACCTGGGAAGAGGTGCAAACGCATCCTTCACCATCTTCACGGATATGAGATGCCATTTTTTAACTGAACTTCCACATCTCTCCAAGATTGGGTTGATTCTTTTTCTGATTTTAGATTTAAGAATCTTCACTGTATTTAAGAAAGAATCTGTGTGCTGTTGTGGATAAATAAATATTTGCATATTAATGGTGGAACATTTTTCTCTTTTTAAAACGCTGTATCTTGATTGGGTTGTGAGATGGCGTTTGATAAAAGTTTTTAGCACAAAAGTTTTTCTGATTGGACCACCTTCAAATAAGTGAAATTACTGTTGTTAATTCCAAACATGGTGAAGTTTTACTATAAACTAAAATTAATCACTGCCCAGTTAATGGGGCTTACGATATGATGACTTTATCCCTTGCGGAGGGGGGTAAGAACCTCCCCACTCCCACCCCAGGGATCCTAGATATAACACTAAATTGCATTTGATAGTGAGGCTATATTTCTAGAAATCTGGGGATTATAGAGTACTACTTCATCGCCATTACTCCCAGGTCCACTCTGGTTTATACTTGATATCATATAACTGCAGAAACCTCTTAAGAAGTAAGTTATAAAGTTGGCGACCGTAGTTGAGGGCAACCAGAAGGCTCCCTATTCAATAGCTACTACACTGAGGTGTAGGGGAGGGTGCTACTCCTTTCCCTGGATTGCTCCACTTTACCCTTGATACATACCTTTATATTGCTGAGTGTTAAGCAAGGTGATATCAAGTACCATTTTTAAAGTCTTTGGTATGACACAACCTGGTATTGAACCCAGTTCTCCCGGACCATTGGCGAACACTCTACCCACTAGGCCAATGAGCCGGTACAAAAGATATGTACAAGTAATGTACATATTCCCTAACCTCCTGGCATAAAATAACTCTGGACAGGTTGACATGTCATTAAAATCAGTCAATCATTTAATTTCAACTTTAGGTAATATGAATTTATTTTTATTTTTTCAGGTCAAAAAGTTACAGAAATTCCTTGTGAAACACCAACATTTACAGTTGCTTGGCATCCCAAAAGATATCTTTTGGCATTTGCCTGTGATGACAAACATGAAAGAGGTGACCGTGATTCTGGTGTTGTTAAAGTTTATGGTTTCCCAAATGATTCTTGAAGAAAAAAAAATCAAATTTCAATGTTAATAAGTCAAACCAAAGTTTGTATATTGCAGTTTTTTTTCATATATAAATTCATTTTCATTTTCATCACAAGAAATTTTTTTTTTTTTTTTTTTACAATAAACATCTGAGTTGATCCTTGTTTTTGTGAATGAAAAATGGACTTTTAAATCCATTTTATTTTCATTTGTTTAAAGGGTTGCTTTCATCAGACTTTCAGTTTAATGTCCGGTCAAATTCTGTTAACCCTGTGTTAGTCTCCTGGGGGCGTTTTGGCACTCCACTTCTTTTTTTTTTTTTTTTTAAATGCTCACAATTCCTCACTGATAAAATGATTACTTCTCTCCTTCCCTGTCCTCTTCTGATTAAATGAGGAGAGAGAGGACATAAAGCACTGAGTGGCATAGTCCTGGCTCTTTCCTTCTTTCACTGTGCATTACATAAAATATACAACAGAGATTTATCTAACAAATTTATAGTAATCATCATTTTATTTGATAATTATAGTTTGGGTTCAACTATTAATTTGTATCCTGTGAGTATTTTCCAAATGAATTTATCTAAATAATATATAACTCAAATACCAACCCTATAAAGAGACAAATAATATTCCCCGAAAATCCCACTTCCACCCTAATTGAAAAAAAACTTGAATCACTTTAGCATAAAAACCACTACCCGCACAACAAAAACTATAAAACAAATAGTAAAGAACAACTTCAAAAACACAGATTCCCAATCCAACGCAGTTGTTTAAAAAATTCACTGCCAAAATTGCAATAAATTTCACTTTGGAGAAACAAACAAAAATTTAAACAAAAAAATCTACAATTATAAAAAAAGACTTTAAAACTAGTAACATAACAAAATCTTTAGTTTTAACTAACCACACTTTGGATTTTCAAAATTCTGCCATATTTGCTTTCATTCATGACAAAAATAAAATAATAATCGAACCCTGTTCCATAACACACCACAACGCAATAACACAACAAATTTTTTTTTTTAATTTCACCATCTATAGGGAAAATAATATTAAAGGAATTCAAAGTTCACACTTATAAATTATCTCCCCTTTCTGTAAACATTCAAATAAAACGTCACAAATCCGTTTCTCAAACCACAAAACACCATTTACTTATTCAAAAAATTCCATCACGTGACATGACGTAGTTTGAACACATCAACCAGTAATAATCCATTTTTTCGAAAAGTAAAATCTACAACTCCTGATGAAAACTTCCAATTGAATCAAAATTTATCAATCATAAATATTTCTCATACTAAAATAATTGTGATAAATTTTTTTTGCATTCTAAAAAGAGTGAAGTCAAAACGCCTTGGCAAATAAACTAACCATCAAACATATTTTTCTTCCATTTTTACCTTTTCTACATATATATATATATATATATACTGGCCCATTAGCTTAATGGTTAGAGTGTTTGCCAATGGTCCAAGAGACCAGGGTTCAATCCCAGGTCGAGTCATACCAAAGACTTAAAAAAATGATACTTGATGCATCTTTGTTAACTCAGCATTAAAATGTACAAATCAAAGGCAAATGGAGCAATCCAGGGAAAAGAGTAGCGCCCTCCCCTACACTTTGGTGTAGTAGCTATTGAAAAGGAAGTCTTTGCATCACACTAGACTACAGTCGGCTAACTTATATATATAATTAATATATTTAAAAATTTATTTTATCATAAATATACTTGATGAATAACAACCAGCGATAAAGCAATCAATCTGTTGTTAAACAACTGCAAAAATATATATTGAAGCAGCAGTATAAGAATATATCCACTCCAACAGATGAATCAACCATATTTGATTATTAAAAGGTTTACAGAATTAAATACTTTAATTATTCAAGTATAGATATGGAGAATTTTTTTTTTAATATAAAAATTAGGACTCCATATTTTACAATAGGACTTTTTTTTTTCCCGCCATGTGCATTGGCATATTCAAGCCACAAAAATAAGTATCCTTTTAATATGTTCATAATGAATTTAGACCCTGTGTATAAGGAATGTAAAAGTTGTTGGCAACCTTAGTCGAGGGAGACCTTTTCAATAGCTACCACACTGATGTGTAGGGGAGGGCTTTACTCTATTCTCTTGATTGCACCACTTTACCCTTGATCCTTGCCTTATAATGCTGAGTGTTAAGCAAGGTGGAATCAAGTACCACTTTTTGAGTCTTTGGTATGACTTGTCCTGGGATTGAACCATGGTCTCCCGGACCATTGGCGAACACTCTACTCATTAAACCAATGACCCGATTGTGTATAAGTATAGGATTAATACTACTGTTTTTTCTACTACTACACTGAAGTAGCCACTATTCACTGGAACATGTGATTGTTTATGATTTTATCTCTCTTTGTGTAATTTTTTTTTTCTGTTGCAAATTTGTTACATTCTTATTTGAACATTAGCCCAATTGGCTGATGGTAGTCGTAGGGCTCTGTTGAAAATGCCACCTGCATCTTGGCAAAAGGGTAAAACCCCTTTCATTGTGTGTCCTGGTCGTAACACTAAACCATTTCGTGGTGAGGCTCTAGTCTTGAAGCTTTGGAGAATGTCAATATTCCTTCATTGCCATTACTCCCAGGTTCACTCTGACTTGGAGTGGTAGAACCTGTTAGGGACCCATATTTGAGTCAAATAGAACTTTTTAATCATTTACTATACTTGAAACATTTAACTGTGTGCAAATAAATGAGCTCTGGCTTGTTTAAAAGTAATGCTACCATTAAACTATTTGTTTACAAATCATATTGAATATATATGTATTAACAGGATTTCGTATTAAATAACTGTTATATACCTTACCTATAAACATTAATGAGTATGTCCCATTCCTCATGTATATGTTGAACACAATTGTGAAGTGGGTTAATTATGCTCATTAAGTAATACACCACTAGCAGTGGTTTACCTTCTTCACGCCTCTGGCGAGTATTGTATTTTGTTAATATTATAAAGATTTCCGTTTTATTTCCAACCTCCGTTTTGATTATTTCTCATTCAGTAACCTTTTGTTATGTTACGACGATAACCCTCAAGGGTTGATTTACCATAAAATCCAACCAACTAAATAAAGTTAGTTATTGGAACATCTGCGTGTTTGCTCTTAATATTATAAAAACTAAACTGGATAAAAAAATTTGAATAAATGTTAAATTCACATTAAATTTGTCTGTGACAAATCCTAAAAAATTAGTGCGTGTTATATGAATTCTTTTTTCTTTCATAATTTTGTAGCCCCAAATCTCGAGTTTATCCTCAACAAATAATTATAGTATTCATGGACTTTTAGATTGCTTTTAATTTATTGAAAAGCTTCAGTAGTTGATCTCAGGTCAAATGAACCTGTTGGTTTGTAGCAGTAATTCATAATTTAGAGGCACGAAAGGACTGACGGATTTTATTTAGCATTTCTTAGTTATCTCCCTTACATCGAGAATTTTGACGATTTAAAAGAAACTGAATGTCAACCTCTTTCCTGACAGTATGGATTCCTTTGACTCTCGTCCTCTGTCCCTATTAGCGATGGCTCTTGAGAAGTCCTCTAGACAGTATCTAGTGTTTTCACAGAGTTGATGAATGTGAGTTTTTGATGGTCAGCCAACACTAATGTGTCTATGTATAAAAACCCATTGGATAACGTTGAGTGGATCCTTCAGCTGTATCCAGTATGGCTTACTTGGATGGTTTGTGAGATGGGAGGTAAGTAGCCGTACAACTGCCAATTAGTAGGGTTCTGCTTCCTAGTTCATACAGCACCCTTGTGTATTTTTATGTAGCTTTTTCTCAATGGATGTTGTTAAAATCCAAGTAGTGCAACCATACAATAATACTAACACAGCTACAGCTTAAAAGATTTCCCATATTTTATCAGAGATTAGATTTTAATATGGTCGTTGTTAATAGCAGTCCAGCTTTTACCTATGCAAATGTTGACATTGTTTTCAATTGATGAGATATTACTAACGAGGTCTACTAATTTCATTTTCATGACAATATGTATAACCTAGTTTAAATAAACTACAAAATATAAAAATTTTTTTACTAACCTAAAAATGGAAAATATAAGATTTTCAAATCACCATTTAATTTCCATTGAACAAATCATTCATTGTTGAGATTGAACTCAAAATTCTGACTTGAGACATTTGAAATATTTTAACTTAATAACATTTATTTTTTTGTTTTATTTTTATGCCTTGAAATTTTGATTTTTAGATAAATTTTGCTAACAATATTCATAACATCAAGAAAAAAAAGAAATTGTTGCAAGTTCAGGCTCATAAAAATCACGGCTAAAAACCAACAAAATTCTTTTAAAATGTCTCAGCAAATTGTTTTTATGACTAAAATAATACAAATAATCTTCTGTGTGTGTGTGTGTATATGTATATATATATATATATATAACAACTATTAATTCTCGATCACAATACCTTGAACAAGAGAAGAAAAATATTTTGAGTCACTATTTATTTATTTTGCAATATACACCACCCCTCTGATGATGGTCCAAGATGGGTCCAAAAGTACTAATTCATTAATTTTCAGAAGGTTTCTCAGCCAATTCTGGCCAGAAATTATAACATCCACACGCCAATTTAAAAGGATTAATACAAAAATATAAAGACAAAATATGTCTATATTGTTTAATCAAATTTTACAGCATATCTCAAAATAGATGCAACCCATTAATATGATAATCATTTATGACTGAGACAAGAAACTCAAAAAAATATTGCATGTCCTGGAAGCTTATATAATAACAAAAAAAAACCCATTGATTTAATGCCTCTAGCTCAAAGATTGCATTTTTTTTACTGGACGTGTTCGAAATGACTGCCATTGCACTTGTCTAAGTAATAAATGATTATCATATTAATGGGTTGCATCTATTTTGTGACATGCTGTATAATTCAAGCCAAGTCCAAAACCTACCTGACTATATATATGTGTGTGTGTATGTGTGTATATATGTATTTGTTGTATATATATATGTCTGTGTCTGTATATACATATTGAAGGTTTTTTAATACGATTAAATGTTTTATTTTCAAGGTTGGACATGTAGAAATTATTGAAGATTGGGCCCAGTAAATATTACCAAGGTGTTTATGAAATGGAACTTCAGTAGTGCATGTTCCATTTCACGACCACCTTGGTAATATTTACATTCAAAGAGACGGTGTATCTATGGGATCCGTCCTTTTTCGGAGATTGTATCTCTGAAAGCAATAATATATATGTCGGTTTAACCTCAACTACCCCATCGAAAAGACTTACTATTTATCTTTCTAGGTTAAATATGTATCCATGATGAAATGCTGCTTATATACGTGTGTGTGTGTGAAGGTTCTGTGAGTCCTGTTAAAATTTCTTTTTTTCTTTTTTACACACATGAGGATATATGACATTAGACGATAACATTACATCCGAATTTGACATCAATTTCTAACCTTAAGAATTGCTTAAGAATGAATATATAGATACGTCGTTACATAAGGGTAGGATTCCTGAAATGTCAGCCTGTGTAGAACACCTAGGATTATTCAGACGGTTTATCAGAGAAGCAAAGGAAGGTAAAAAAAAAACGACTTAGTAGCTATATGGTTAGATCTCGCAAACGCTTATGGGTCCATCCCACACAAACTGGTTGAAGAAGCGTTGCGAAGACACCATATACCCAATAAGATTCCCAAGCTTATAATGGATTACTACAGTGATTTCAGTAGAAGAATCGCTAATGGACAGAAAACATTGGCATTATACAAACTCGAAAGAGGAATCATCACTGGATGCACCATTTTAGCCACATTATTTATCATAGCCATGAACATGGTAGTCAAGTTGGCAGAAAAACTGCCAAAAACCAGAGCACGGCAGCCCTCCCCCATAAGGGCTTACATGGACGATTTGATTGTTACTACATCTTCAGTTCGTGGAAATAGATATTAAAAGGACTTAAAGAGATTATATCATGAGCAAGGATGGAATTTAAACCAGAAAAATCAAGACCATTAGTTATAGGAAAAGGAAAAGCGACGAATTCCGGTTCAAAGTAGCACATACATAAATCCAATCAATACAAGAAAAACTAGTAAAAAACCTGAAGAAAATATTTGATAGTCGCGTATGAAAGACACTTTGAAGGCCAGAAATGCATCAGTGGATATTAGTTTGTACTTCAACAATTGGACTTATAAGTAAAGTTGGCGACCATAGTCGAGGGTAACCCGAAGGCTCCCTTTTCGATAGCTACTACACCAAGATGTAGGGGAGAGCGCTACTCCTTCCTTGGATGGCTCTACTTTACCCTTGATCCGCACCTTATAATGCTGAGTGTTAAGCAAGGAGGCATCAAGTACCATTTTTTGAGTCTTTGGTATGACTCGACCTGGGATTGAACCCAGGTCTCCCGGGCCATTGGCGAACACTCTAACCGCTAGGCCAATGTCCAATAATTCAAATTCAGAAAGAGAGTCCGTTCTCTGTTTATTTTAGAGGCGGGGAACATAAAATTCTAATCCGTGCTTTAGCACCAATTCCTCGGCGTCATTAAGAGAATAATTTGAAAAGTTATTAATTTTTAAATCAAAGATATTAGAAGAGGAGCCATAACGCTTTTTAATGAGTCGGACCAATAGTATTTTATGCTTGGTCTGAATAAATCGATCTGTTTTTGTTTTTTTTTCATCTAGAGCACCAAGTTATCGGCAGAAACGTATGGTGTCAAATAGAGATAAGAAAACCAATTTGTCGCATTGTAGAAGACGATAATGGCGTCTTAAAGTGGCAAGTTAGTTGATTTTGAAAAGACGTTCATCCAGAAGGAACGCCTTTTCAACATGGCTGTTTATTTTGGTCCGCGATCTTATAATGCAACAAACTATTTGATTTGGGTAAAATCCGTTGTGCTAAACATTCCTCTAGAAACAAATTACAATTGTATTTTTTGCCGGAGATGAGAGCACAATTGCAGAAGAAACGCAAGATCAATGCAAATGTTGCAATGTAAATTGCTCCATCAAAACCTAAGGAATCAGCGTCTATGCCTCTACAACCAGACAACCCTTTCCAGTCACAGACATTTTTCATATGCTCGGGCGTAAGTACATCAGATGTTCTGGTTGGACTGAGGTAGAATCAATACATCAAGATACCAAAGTCTCTACAGTTGCGTAACATTCTACTTCATTAGCTTCGGTGTTCTGGGGGAAGTTTTTTGTGACGGAGGTCCGTCACACACACACACACATATATATCTATATATATATGTCTATAATTATATATAAATGTTGTATAGTAGAGAAAGACACCATCGCTGATGTATAAAAAATATAACCTGCTTTTTTTTCTTTTCTTTTTATTATCCGAAATGTAAGAATGGATAGAGCAAGAGCTGGTCGAAGATGGCTGAGCTTGCACACACAGGAGCCGGAGACACGCCTCCTTATAGCATGCCATCACTTAATTTACGTGGCACTTCTGCTGGTAACAACCTGTGTCCTGTTTACTTTAGGCAACAGGTACATTTCCTGGTATGCCACCCACGCGGCTTACGTAGCATGTCAAAGGGATCTTCTTGACAATATCCAACATAAATACATGTATATATACACACACATATATATATGTATCTATATACACACACACATATATATATATATATACATGTACATATATATATAAATATGTATATATACGTATATATGCGTGTATGGTCTTAAGTATATATATATATATGTTCGTACAAGTGTATATAAATATAGACATATATACGTACATATGTGTATTGGTATATATGTACACATACATGTGTATAAGTATATATACATGTATATATATATATGTAAGTATATATATATGTGTGTATTACCTAGTTTCCCCCCTCCCGAAGAGTAGACTTTCCCCAAAATATATTTAAATTCATTAATAAGTAAACAGCAAAACAGAACAGAAAGAACATAAACTCGCAAATGCCAGCAGAAAAAAATAGCTTCAATATTGGTTAGTATGTCTTTAAGTCCTACTAATTTAAAATGCCGAAAATTTTACAAAATTGTATGCTGTTTTATTCTTTGTAAAATATTTGCTTGAACTCTGTGTTTTAAATGTAAAGACACTTTTGACTGTAAACCCAAATTGAATATATGACTCTGTCCAAATTGTCAGCGTACACGGCAAAAAAGTTTTGACTCTTTTCTAAAAGTTTAAAA
>OY757944.1:1207967-1390467 GCA_963585895.1 Sepioteuthis lessoniana
CTGGATCTTATGTGTACATGATGGATGCCCTCTTGAGTGGAATACGGTTTTGTAACAATCCCATGATATCCAGCAATACCTTTGTTCGAAACTTTTCATTGTGAGGACTGATAATACATTAATCAATCCCAACTCACTTAGCTTTAAGAACATGCACCTCAAAAGAAAGAGTCAGCTCATGTCATTGGATATTATTGAAGTCGCTGGTTTTTATGAGAATGTCCTTCACTAATATGGATACTTTATCAAAAGTTTGAGGTCCATCACTTTCAGTTTTATTTCAATGTCGATTTAAGAGATAGATGATATATCAAATTTTTATGGTTCATCCACATATACATTAAAAATTAGTATGGATTGCAATCCAGTTGCCTCAAAACTAGAGGAATCTTCTGAGATAGAACAAAGATTTGCTTATTTTCAGATTCAATGGCGTTCTTTTGAATAATTACGAAACAATTTAGAATATTTAGGCCCTTCGAGTTAAAGGAGATCTTTAAAATTTCATAAAGCCTTTTGAAGAGTCCCCATAGAGATTTTTTTATATATAATATAGATATTTGATGTAGCTTTTTAGTTTTGTAAAATTTCCTACTTTTCTCTGTTTTTGATTACTTTTACATTTCATTGAACACTGATATTTAATAAGTATAAAATTGTTCAGTATTATAAAAATTAGACCAAACAATTGAAAACAAGCTGAAAAGTAAAGAAAATAGGAAAATTGTACACACGGGGCGGGGGACATACATAATGAAGGGACTCCAAATTTCATTTGCCCAGAGACCTCTTAAAGCTTAAATCCGGCCCCCGGTCCTCATTCCCAGTGGTCAAATAATTAAATCTAGCATCAATATTAGGGATATCTTTTTCGCACTTCACAGCATGAGTATGTTAGATAACCGTTGTTTCCCCATGAGATTATTGCCCCCCCCGACTGTATTTACAAGTCTTATTTTTCGTCCTCTCATCTGGGTAGAAGAACCGGTTTAGTCGCTGATCACCTGACCATGCACCTGACCATCCTGATCTACACTATACCCGCAGCACTCTTCAAGTGATCGAACATTAACACACACACACACACACACACACACACACACACACACACACACACACACAGAGGGTAAAATAACCTTTATGTTTGTATACGGAAGAGGACCTTCTATTAAACTAATAAAGCTAAAGTTTCCGAGCCCCGCGAATCCTTGAGAAACCCCTGAAGTTATTTCATTCCACATTTTGCTTAAAAAGTTGGAATCTACTGTATCGGAAAAAGGTGTTTAGAAAATGATAAAAATAATATCGTCTAATTCAATATAAATGGATAATTAAAATAATTGTATAAAGATTCAAATTGCAAATTTTCCCTGTTCAAACTTCAGGGCCTCCATTGTGTGTGTGTGTGTGTGTGTGTGTGTTTATATATATATATATAATGTAATAAAGAATGCTCTATATCGGTGATACTGTCAACGATGCTTGGTGACGGTCAGTTTCTTCCCTATGCATTCATAACCCTTATATATATATATATATATATACACGCAGAGACGGCTTTAGGAGATGTGGGCCCAATTGGGAACATATATATTGCAATGTGTTATTGTATGTACTTGACGACCCGAAAGTAGATTAGACTCTACAACGGGATCGAACTGGCAAGTCTTAAGGTCATTTATGCGTATCACTGACCAGAACTTTCATTCTGCTTTTGTCATAAGATGGTATGACAGGAATTTAGTTATAATTCCATTAGAATAATTTTTTGAAAGTCACCTTTGAGTGTGACCTCCAACGCTTATATATTTTGAATTCAATTCTAACAATGAATATGAAGGAAAATAAAAAGTATTTTGGGCTAATTGGAGTTTTACAAAATTCTAATAATATTAAAAATGCAACTTAAACTAAAAAAGTAAAAAGATGAACAATTCCCCGACCAAAAAAAAAAAAAAAAAAAAAAATGTGCAATTTAGCGCGAATGCTTTTTGAAATGAATATTCGTTGAACGATACATTACACCAATATTTCCCAAGGGTTCCACAAGAAGTCGCTAGGGGTTCTGCAAAATCGTTAAAAGATACAATTTTACATTCTCTCTTTCAGGGTGCATGTTACGTTTCTATTTATATTTCGTTCTTCTATCTCAGCGTCTATCTTTCCCCGTTCATTTTATTGTAATGTCTTTCTGGCTTGCTTTTTATCATAGCGTCTGTTCTTTTTTTTCTTTTCTCGTCGCCATTTTGTCGTCGTCGTCTTCTTGTTCGCCGCTTCGTCACCAATTGCTTTAAATTCTTCTGAGTTGGGACGAAGGACAACTCGGAAACAATTTCCGGGGGCGCATTTTTTCTTTATTTCATTGACAACACTTCCATCACTCGTCGCGATCTTACGGAGAATTAGCGAGCAGAGATGAAACTTACAACCGCTCGAGTGAAGAGGTCAACTGAAGTTTCTCGCGATCTTCTAGACTTTCAAAAACCATGTGATCAAGCGACCATCTCACATCCAATGAAAGCCAAACTTTTATTTGATTTCGAGGTTACCACATATCACGCCCCTGGATGACATCCAACAGTCTTTTTCTACTACCGTTTTATGTAACTTACACCTCATGGCAAACAATCAATTACGCTAATAGTTTAACGATAGTTATTAATAATGGTAAATAATAATTATTATGCAGGGATTCTCCGAGACCTAAAAATCATTTCAAGTGTTTCATAAGGGTAGAAAGGTTGAGAAATGCTGTTCTAAAGTCAGGTTGTATTTATTTTAGCTCTCAACGAGGCCTGAATATGACACAAGGTCGATTTACTCTCTCCAGTCAGGTAAACCTGTTGAAGAAGTTGATAGCGATTTAATAACGTAACTTGAGAAGTTCTACAAGGCAGCTACTCCAGCAGATGGTCGTCTGCAAACAGAAAAATATCTGAAATGCTGAAAAAATCATTTGCATCGTTGATCGCTTTGATGTGTGACTTTCAGCAAAGAAAAACTCACAGGTGGCCTGAAGTTCCGTTTGCGAATTGCTTGCTAAACAGGACGAAAATGGTTGGTTTTTTTTAAAAAACATATTGATGGTTAAAAGTGAATCTCATACAATTCAAAATGGAGAGGAGAAGAAAAAAAAAACAAGATGGTGGGGCAAACGAAATGAAGCATCCAAAGGTTGGTCTTCATCCAAAGGAAATGATTCCCTCCAAACGACTCTGATTTGAATAGATTTTATTTACATGATTCTCATTATTGGCCTCATCTTGATTGTTATAATCATAACGTTTCAGCCGATGTACTCTTCAGCCTTCTTCAGGTGTCTTTTGTTATTGGTAACCTTGTTAGTAACCTAATTTCAAACAAAATTCTTATATTTATATAACCCCTCCAACATGAACAGAATGCAACACAAGGTTAATTTTTTTGCGGGATACAACCGGTTTTCCCTTTTCCTAGACCATATGAACCTCCATAGCGTAGTGGTTAATGTGCTGGGCTGCGACATCGAACTCCAGTCTCGCTATTACGGACTAATACCCTTAGGAAAAATATGTACTCCCTTACCTCACCAGCAGTGCGTTTAATAGCACCACTATTGTTTTTCTACAAGGGTGGCTTTGGCATTAAATAACCTACGAAGGTTGATATGTCATTAAACAAAAAAACCTATGTGTTCTCCTAGATCGGATGCCATTCTAAGTTTAAATGGGAGATGGAGTGTATAGTTGGATTCATGCCTTCTGAAAGGTGTTAACGTTCTGTAAAATACAAACAACCTCGTCTATGACTGGAACTCGGATCACCGGTTCCATTTCCTACGACGATAACCATTATACCACCTACGCCTCTACTGTTTGTGACAACATTCTAATGGATATACACACTAGGAGAGAGAGAGAGAGAGAGAGAGAGAGAGAGAGAAGGGGTTGATTGTTTGGATTTATGGCATATCAACCTTCGTAGGTTATTTAACGCTAAATCTATTTTTCTGCAAATAGTTTTATTTCAAACAATTCAGTTTAGCATGAATACACAGTTTAATTGTGAAAAACATTTCTATTTCAAGCTATTCAGTTTAGTCAAGCAGTTCTAATTCAGCTAATTCAGTTTAGTATAAGTACAGATTTTGTTTACACACAGTTATATATCAAAACAGTTCTATATTAAACAAATCAGTTTAGTGTAAGTAGAGTTTCAATGTCAAAAACAGTTCCATTTCTAAACAATCAATTTTAGCATAAGCACGCAGTTTAAATGTAAGTATAGTTTAATTGTCAAAAACATTTCTATTTCAAGCTATTCAGTTTAGTCAAACAGTTCTAATTCAAACAATTCAGTTTAGCATAAGTATGCAGTTTAGTTCTATTTAACCCATAGATAGGGCCCTTATCAGGTGCTATCATTCTGGGCCAGAGTGGACCTGGGAACAATGACAACGAAGTGGTTCTCCGCATTCCCCAAGGCTCCAGCATTACTGGAACCTCACCATCAGATTGTTTAGTGTCATATTCAGAACTCTCATTGGTTGGGGGGGTATTACCCCTCTTCAGAGGTGAAGTTGGTTTATTCTACAGCAACCCAAGCCGACTGGGCAAGAGAGAGTGAGAGATGTTCTGTTTATTTGCAGAAAGTGAGATTGTTGAGATTCTTTCTGTTGCTTGCAACTACCGTTTGCAGGAAGTGACACCACCCATTGCCATAATACTGAATCTGATAATTTAAAAGGAACGGCATTTCTGACATAAACAATCTAAAATTTATTCAAATAATTTTAATGTTTTCTTTGAAGTTTTAATTTCTGTTTTAATTGCAAAAAAATAAAATCATATTATTTACATAATTCGTATGATTATCCTCATCTCCAGCCGTCCGGGGATGTAGAATATACCGACTGTATCTCTGCAGAGGGGTAAGATCCCCACCCACGACGAGTGTCTTGGATATGATACTAAACAATCTGATGGTGAGGCTCCAGTCCTGGGACTCTAGGGAATGTGAAATACTCTTTCATTTCCATTACTCCCCGGACCACTCTGTCAAGGATCTGAAGATCAATTAGAACTGTTTAACCATTTAACTATGTGCAAACAAATGACTGTTGAATTAAATTGTTAATGTTACATAGCAATACTTGAAACTATTTAACTGTGTGCAAACAAATGAGCTCTGGCTCGTTTAAAAATGTTATCTACAAACTATTCGCTTACAAATCATATATATATTTTTTATTGGAACCAAGCCTGACTGATTAAAAAAAAAAAACAACATATCAATCCCTTCAGATAAACGTTCTTTTTTTTCTTTTTCCCCCAGTTTTCTTTTTTTTTATCATCTTCTTTGTCGTCAACCTCCTCGATTTATTCCTCGCTATTGGTTGCTTGTCACGGAGTTTCTCTGACGAGACGTGACCGAAAAAAGGGGTCCTTTTTTAGAACTAACAATGAATGCTCAAGATAAAGCTATTCTAAAATTATGCATGTAACATAGAATTTATCGATATATATATTCATAATGTATATACAAGATTTGGCATTAAATAACCTACAAGGGTTGATATGGCATAAAAACCAACCAACCAATCAACCATGCAATCATATTAGTTGTTATGCTGACAACGTTTCTTCTGCTACATCCTCCGATTTTTTTAAAAAACAATGAACATACATGTTTTCTATAGAGCTGTTTGCATTTCCCTTCGTGCAAATGGCTTTGGAAAAGGCATAAACCCATCTCTTTTCCCATCCCCAATTATGGGTAAATAGTAGAGCAGCCTGAATCCTTTAATCTCGGTAAAACAACGAGCAGCCAAGGAAAAGGACCTTGACTTTGTGTCACATCCTGACCATGGTGAAGGATTTGATTGAATGCATATTCAAGATGCATAGGATTTACACTCCTATATTTTAAAATAGCTGTGATACCACTTGTTCCCGAAACAAAGATGGTGGACGTCGCTAAAGTAATCAGTCTCGGGAACCTATTGGTCAGGAAAGTCACGTGATTTGTGCTCACAACTACGCCCGTACCTTTGATCTTGTCCCGCGCATTTGGAGCCAACTGCATGACAAGGATTGCCTATATATACTCTCTCACATTTTGACTTCCAGAGACAGCTCTCTTTCTCTCTCTCTCTCTCTCTCTCTCTCACACACACAGACATTTTGATTTACAGAGGCAGCACTCTCTCTCTTCATTTCGACTTCCAGAAATAGCTTGACCTTGTCAATTAGTCAGACACAATTCAATATGCGTAACATGGGTGTGTATACATTCTACAACCTTTTTCTTTCCTGTTCTGCCTTTTCGGTTAGACTTATTCCGGCCTCAAACACAGCCTCAGAAATTTCGTCAAATCCCGAAAGAGACAAACAACCAACATTGGAGAAGACACATTCCTCCTAGAATACATTGCTATATTTCTGTATATTGATACCTTGCATGAAATACTTAGTCCACATACATTTTATAGTCTGCAGGACACTTTTAATATTTAGTCTTTTTCTATAATATCCATGTTAGTTACATACATACACGCGCGTGCGCGCGCGCACACATACACAGAGGGATATTTAACAGACTATATTAGAATATTCGTAATGTTTTGTAATGTTTCCTTTTTATGTATTTGTTGATATATTAATTAAATTTTGTTTGTATTGCTTTATTTTGAATGTTTTTTGTCCGCGTCGTTTTACTTCGTTTGCTTTTCAATAATAAACACCAAAACATTCACCACAACAAATGTAATATTTCAAAAAAAAAACAAAAAAAAACAGTTTCATTATATTTAAGACTTGGACACTGTTTCATAGGCAAACAATTTTCAGCCATTAGAAAGATTGTTTAGCCACATGAAACTTGTGTTACAGTGAAGAGAGTGTTGTATTCTAAGTGATTGTTTTACTCAGCTATGGGTAAATAATAGAACAGACTGGGTTCTTTAGCCTCGGTAAAGCAACCGGTCTAGGAGAAAGAAATGTCTGAATTCTAACAACTTCACCAAAAATTTGACCTTATGTCACATTTTGCCCATGGTGGAGGGGTTGTGTGAATATGTGCATAAACCGTGTAAACGGTGAACTGCGGCATCAGTCTTCAGTTATCAGCTCATCCCAAAAGTGTGGGGCAGGTTCTACAAAGTCTTTCACTACTATAAACAAATTACTGGGGTAACCTATCTAACGGTTCACAACCGGATTGTTAGACACTTTTATGTCGTGCAAGATATATATATATATATATATATATATATATATAAATCAACCTCAACTACCCTATCGAGAAGACTTACAATACACCTTTCTGATACCAATTCTATAGCACGGCATTTAAAAAAACATTCATGCTCAACAACAGAATTACGGAAATTCTTACCGAAAACAATATTAAAACAACAAAAGAACAAGCAAAAACTACAGATTCTCGAGGCACTAGATATTAAGAACATACAACCCAAACTTATAGAATTAATTTTGAAACCAGTGCTAATGCACTTAAATGTCTTTGGCTACTGATTCTATTTATAAAAACAAATTCGAAAAGAAAACGCTGCACAATACAACAGTACAGACGCTCTTCTTCTTACAAAGTAGTAATGTACAGACAAAAGTTACATCACTTTTGTAATACATCACCCCCCCTGATGATAGCCCAAATTTGGGCAGAAAGTAATTAAGTATGGAAGTTTTATCAACCAATTCCCGCCGAATATCATAAGATCGATACGGCAATTCGAAAGAATTGACAAAAAATATATAGACGAGAAATGTCTATTATGGTCAATTACATTTATATATATATATATATATATATATATATATATATATATATATATATATATACTCTACCCATTAGTCCAATGACTCAGTTAATGAATATATATATATATATATATATATATATTAACTGGGCCATTGTCCTAATGGGCAGAGTGTTCGCCAATAGCCTGTGAGACCTGGGTTCAATCCCAGGTCGAGTTATACCAAAGACTTAAAAAATGGTATATGATACCTCCTTCCTTAACACTCAGCATTATCAGGTCCGTATCAAGGATAAAGTGGAGCAATCCAGGGAAAGGAGTAGCATCCTCCCCTACACATCGGTGTTACAGCTATTAAAAAAGGGCCTTTGGGTCGTTCTCCACTGCGGTTGTCAACTTTACTAACTTATTTTATGTGTGTGTATATATATATATATATATATATAGAGAGAGAGAGAGAGAGTGGGAGAGAGAAGAGATGCAAAAGTAGGTATATTGTAAGTATCACAAAATTCACCAAAGTTATTCGCACAATAAAATTATCGGCTTGATTTTTGATATTTTCAGAGTCATTATTCATGAAAATACTTTTATCGTAACTTAGATTTTTTTAAATAAAAATAAATGTTTTATAGGTAAAGTGGTAATTTAAATTTGGCTGTTAGTTTGACGGACGAGGAGAGCCAATGGATTTTAAAAGTTTATTGGAAGATTGAGAATAATGAACGTGTGAGAGAGTGGTGGAGGGAAAACTGCACTTGTTATTATATCAATATGAAATATTGATTTGTTTCTATAATAAATATGAAATATGGATTTGTTTCTATAATAAATATGAAATATTGATTTGTTTCTATAATAAATATGGATTTGTTTCTATAATAAAAATGAAATATGGATTTGTTTCTATAATAAATATGAAGTATTGATTTATTTCTATAATAAATATGAAATATGGATTTGTTTCTATAATAAATATGAAATATTGATTTGTTTCTATTATAACTATGAAATATTGATTTGTTTCTGTAATAAATATGAAATATGGATTTGTTTCTATAATAAATATGAAATATGGATTTGTTTCTATAATAAATATGAAATATTGATTTGTTTCTATAATAAATATGAAATATGGATTTGTTTCTATAATGAATATGAAATATTGATTTGTTTCTATAATAAATAGGAAATATTGATTTGTTTCTATAATAAATATAAAATATTGATTTGTTTCTATAATGAATATGAAATATTGATTTGTTTCTATAATAAATATAAAATATTGATTTGTTTCTATAATAAATATTAAATATTGATTTGTTTCTATAATAAATATGAAATATGGATTTGTTTCTATAATGAATATGAAATATGGATTTGTTTCTATACGAAATATGAAATATGGATTTGTTTCTATAAGAAATATGAAATATTGATTTGTTTCTAGAATAAATAGGAAATATTGATTTGTTTCTATAAAAAATAGGAAATATTGATTTGTTTCTATAATAAATATGAAATATGGATTTGTTTCTATAATAAATATGAAATATGGATTTGTTTCTATAATGAATATGAAATATTGATTTGTTTCTATAATGAATATGAAATATGGATTTGTTTCTATAATAAATATGAAATATTGATTTGTTTCTATAATAAAGATGAAATATTGATTTGTTTCTATAATAAATATGAAATATGGATTTGTTTCTATAATAAATATGAAATATGGATTTGTTTCTATAATAAATATGAAATATGGATTTGTTTTTATAATAAATATGAAATATTGATTTGTTTCTATAATAAATATGAAATATGGATTTGTTTCTATAATAAATATGAAATATGGATTTGTTTCTATAATAAATATGAAATATTGATTTGTTTCTATAATAAATATGAAATATGGATTTGTTTCTATAATAAATATGAAATATGGATTTGTTTCTATAATAAATATGAAATATGGATTTGTTTCTATAATAAATACGAAATATTGATTTGTTTCTATAATAAATATGAAATATGGATTGGTTTCTATAATAAATAGGAAATATGGATTTGTTTCTGTAATAAATATGAAATATTGATTTGTTTCTATAATAAATATGAAATATTGATTTGTTTCTATAATAAATATGAAATATTGATTTGTTTCTATGATAAATATAAAATATTGATTTGTTTAGATATAGTTCCACCCAAGTCGACTGGAGCTGTAGAATACACTGACTGCAGCTCTGCTGAGAGGTAACCCCCCCCATCAACAAGTGTCCCGAATATGACACTAAATAATCTGATGGCGAGGCTTCAGCTTCAGAGCTTTAAAGAATGTGGAGTACCCTTTCATTGCCATTGCTCCCAGGTCCACTCTGACCCAGAGTGGTAACACTTGATAGGGTCCTATCTATGAGTCAAATGAAAGTGCTTGACATCAAACTGGGTGCAAACAAATGACTTATGCTCAATTGAATTGTTTGAAATAGAACTGTTTGATCATTTAACTGTGTGTCAACAAATGACTGATATTTAATTAAATTGTTAGTGATACATAACAATACTTGGAACAATTAACTGTGTGTAAAAAATTGTAATATAATAGCCGAGGGATTTCGTTTTATGTATCTTGCGTTTGGGTTTAGTTAGGCTGAGAACCTTTCGGCTCAGCACATGGGTTAGTTAGGTGCAAACTTGAGCGCAGGTGTTAACGCGTGCGCAGTGAGGATGTGTCGTTCACAGATGTCAAAATAAAAATCCCAGATAGAAAATTTGACCATGGGATGTGAATGACGTCATGCACCGGAAGCGCACGCGGAGGATTTGGGGGATTTTGAAAAAAGTCAGTTGAGTTTAGTCGAGTCTTGCGGTCCGAAGAAGAAGGGTGACTTTCGCTAGCTCACAGTGGCCTTGTGGCGGGGGCCGCACGAGATGGGGGGGGCAGATGAAAAAGCCAGAATAGAAAGAATGTGTATCTCTCTCCTTATGTCGAAAAACCTTTAAACTCAAAAGTAATAAACAGTTTCGTACCTGAACTAAGAAGTCGTAAGTGTTTTTTTTTTTTGTGTTTCGGGATTACTATGTATATATGTTGTGAACATTCTATGTACATTTCACATATTCATGTATGGCTATGTTACAAAATGACTGATGTTAATTTACATTGTTAGAAATAGAACTGTTTGATCATTTAACTGTGTATAAACAAATTACAGATGTTTAATTGAATTGTTAGTGATACATAACAATACTTGGAATCATTAAACTATGAGCAAATGAATGAATATATTGAATAGAATTATCAAAGTTAAATAGTAAAACTCGATACTTTTTAACTGTGAACTTAAATTGGTTTATTGACAATATTTTGGAAACATTTGACTATGTGCAAATGAATAAACAGGTTGAAAAGAATTAGTGTAAAATAGCAATACTTGTAACCACTTCACTGAGTGCAAAAAATCATTAATAGTTCATAGAATTATTCTTATTAGATAGGAATACTTGAAACCATTTAACTGTGTGCCAAAAAATAAGCTCAGATTCATTTAAAAATGTTACCAACAAAATGTGTTCACAAATCATTTATATTTGATATATACGTATAAACAGATTTGGCATTGAATAACCAGTAAAGGTTGATATGCCATAAACCCCGACCCAATTAAACCAAATGAAACCAAGATTTTGTGTGTATGTGAGTGTTTGTGAATTTGTATAGGTATGTTTGAACCTGTTTAGCGTGTATGTATGTATGTATGTACACGGATGTGAGTATATAATAGTATCTAAAGGATAGCAAAACAAGTGAAGAGAAGTCGACACATTTTATTGGATGACATAAGAAAGAAAGATTTCTCGATGGGGATGAAAGGATTAGTCTTTTAAAGTCTATAATAAACAAAAGTCTTTCATGCTAGTACGGTCAAAAATCAATAGACAAGAGTATTATTTTTTAAAGTACCTTTTTTTAATGTACTTTATTTTTAAAATACTTTAGTTGGAGAAAGGGGGTCCGTGCGGGAAAACAGTAAGGAAACAATACGGAATTAGATGAGTGGCAACCCGACTAGTGACGGTTGGGCTGACCACTGACAGGGGTCCTTTACCCTATTCATCACAGCGGAGGAAGTGTAAGTGGAGCAGTGGCTAATAGTGGACAGCGACATTGTAGTAAACGAGTTCGAACTCCAGTCGCGCTTTCGGACCAATACTTTTGGGAAAGGCATGAACTCTCTTATCCCTGCAGCTAGGCGTTAAATAGTATTACTCCTGTTTTTCTTCAAATATAGCCTAGGCATTAAATAATCTACGGTTGATATGTCATTAAATAAAGAAGCCGAAATAGAGCGGTGTTCGTTTGACAATAGAATTGGAAACTGACCAAGTCTTTGTATTGCGATAATGAAGTATAAGCACCCCACCCCAAGTCCAAATTCCAAAGTGTCATACGTCCTTCGCCTCCGACCAGAATAAACCAGGAGAAAAATTGTCATCAATCATCATCATCATCATCATGTCGTGCCGCTAGCACGGATATCCCTGACCCTCTCACACCACTTCTCCCTATCGTTCATCACCTCTGGCAGGTCTTCAGGGCTACATCCCGTATCCTCACATAGCTGCTGTATGTATGTTCGAGCTGGTCGTCCTGCTTTTGCCCGGCCATATGTGGGGGTCCATCGGAGTACATTACTTATGAGCTCGTCCCTGCTTCTCCAGCAATGTCCTGCATATCTGGTTCGTCTGACTTGGATAGTTTTCGTGATGGGAGGCAGGTGGCCGTATAGTTGGTGCCTTGTGGGGTGTTGCCGCCAGGACTTGTTCAATATTGCTCGCAGCATTCTTGTGTAATTGCCGTCTAGCTTTTTCTCCATCCGTTTTGTTAGCGTCCAAGTAGTGCATCCATATAGCAGTATCGACACAACCACTGCCTGAAAGAAACTGCGTTTCATTTTATCGGTCTGGTCTGATTTCCATATCATCGATAGCCTATCGATAGCTGTCCATGCCTTCGTTAGCCGTGTGTCGATGTCTTTTTCGGTTGATGAGACACTGCTTCCTAGGTCGGTGAACTTGTCTACTAGTTTCAGAGAGCCTCCGTCTAGTGTGGAAATGTCGCCTGTTTGATTATAGCACATATATTCAGTTTTGTGGGCACTGACATAGAGGCCAATGCCTGCGGCGGCTCGTTCAAAACTATGCAGTAGCGTTTCGGCTTGGTCGGGTGTATTTGCCAGAATTGCTATGTCATCGGCGTAGTCGGCGTTTACGGTTACATTTTGTTTCTTTAATTACCCCTTGGTGGGGCTGGTCCGTGGCTTGCATGGTTTCAACCAGATCCCAGCGACTAATAGATCTCCTTTTGGAAACAATCACAACGTGGGTTTCGGGGAGACATCAGCTCGCTGGCGAGACTGGGTGGTCGTGATGTATAATACCACAACTTTCTTTCCGGAAAAATCATTAATTAAATCATTTTGGTTAATACGACTCGGTAAATACCTACTCCTATATAAGCTATGCAAAGTCAACAGTTATGGAATCCCCAGTGAGGATTAAAGGCACTATACAAGCAATAGTTTCTATGGTAAGAACCCCAACATACTCATTCTGGTATCAGAATAAATAATAACAGTAGAGGGTGAGCGTCTTGTGGTGTTATGGTTAACAAAATAATCTTGCATTTCAATGCTATTGAGTGTGTATTTACCCAACCCCTCCCCCATGAGTAGAATGAAACACTGTCAATATTTAAGCGGAGTACAGTAGGTTTGAATTTAGACTTTTCCTTCTCCTTGACTGGTTACCATAAAGAACACATTCTGCTCTACAATTTACCCAAAGCTGGGTGGGGGGAATTCATACTATTGGGCACTTAGTCGTTGGAAAGATGTTTTGGTCGAGTTTCCACCCTCCAAGGATCTATATGAGCATTAGTATATCCGTGATATACTAACAATGAACACAGCGGAAAGAAAGACTAGATAAACAGATTAAACATTCTTAATATGTACTAAGAACGTTAACTATTTTATATCTGCAATATATCTACATCATCATCATCATCATGATGTCACGCCGCCAGCGCGGATCTCTCTGACCCTCTCCCGTCACCCTTCTCTATCGTCCATCGCCACCGGTAGGTCTTCAAGGCTACATTTTGTATCGGCACAGAGCTGTTGTATATAGGTTCTAGCTGGTCGTCCTACCTTTGCTCGCCCACGTGAAGGGGTCCACAGGAGTATGTCACTTATGAGTTCGTCCCTACTTTTCCAGCAGTTTCCCGCATGTCGGGTTCGTCTAACTTGGATAGTATTCGTGATGGGTGGTAAGTGGCCGTACCGCTGCTGCTTTGTGAGGTGCTGCCTCCTTCAAATGGTATTAAATACCATTTGTAGATATATTGTTGGTATAAAACAGTAAAGAAAATACAAACGTGTCCTAATAGCTAGAACAATATACATATTGTTCTATGGACAAGCAATGTGTAAAAAGAGTATCATATAAACAAAAGTCTCACTTGATAAGGGTAGAAAAGACACCCATGTAGCTTTATTGTTCCCTGGCAGGGACAGAGACAACATCCCTACTGTTCAAAGACCAGAGGTGAAAAGTAATCGAGGATGGGCTTTTGAAATTGTCGTATGAACTTGTAGAGAAGAGGAAAATCTCGTATTTTGTTTTGGTGCGCAATTTAATTCAACACTGAATTTCACCCAATCAGGATGACATATCCTATTCAGCCTGGACCTTCATTTCCGGCTAGCAAAACGGGTGAGCGGCCAAACACACTCTCTTCAGCTTGAGACGGCGACCAGAACAGACGTGTCTCTGGTCGTCCCTGCTTAGCGATGCTTTTTAGCTAAACAAGCCACCCAGTGGGACATCTCACTGTGGCTTTAACCCTAGCAGCAGCAACATGGACACTCAACGAGGGAACCATCTAATTTATGGATTCTTTGCGTCTAACATATTTTAGACCAAGGAATCCCAGTTGAATATGAATTAGATACATTCAATATGCCTCGCACAGGCAAAACTTTATGTCACCCCAAAATGGGCTATGTCGATCTGAGCGTAATTCCGCTCTCGACACACTAGCTCCCATTTCACCTCTGGTCCACATTAATTGAGATAACGCCCACTCTCCCCAATTACCAGACACACAAAACTACACGGTGACCTTGAATACTTCCCTCACACGTCCAACAACACGCTGCCATCTCAACATCCCGCTAAACCATTTCGTCTCAAACATCCAACAAGCCTAACTACCACGAGTCTTGCAGCACCAAGAACAAACCGCCTCAAAGCTGCAAATAAAAACTTTCGTTGTTGTGTGTTGTTAAAGAATAGTTTCGCAATTCATTTGTTGCCTTAAAAAATATAGCGTTAAACAATTAACCATTTCACCACATCGCTATAAACTGCTATAGAACCCCTACTGAACATGCAAGTTATTTAAGAGATATTTATTGTATCCCTACGATACCTTTCCCAAGGAGATTTGAGCTATAAGTTCTTCAATCCAGGGTATTTGCGCGATTTAAAATTAAGTCTCGTTCAGGATTTAAACTAGAGTCACCGAGTTCATTTCCCACAGCGATAACCGTTACGCCACGAACGCCTCCATTAATACCACTCGATGTAGCTTTGTGCTATAACTAGGCTAAGCTTAGTAAACAACAAGGGAGTGTCGTCGTAGAATGATGGTTGAGAAGATCATTAATATTGAATAATTCGATTCTCATTGGGTACTCGACACATGTAACCTTGAGTCATAACTTGGTCAAGTTTAGTAAGCAACAACTGAAGGTACTTTTTCTGCACATAAAAATTTCAGCTTTTTACTCGACTCAAAGATCCCACCGGAAAACCCCACCCAACCAACTGTTTGATAATCATCAAAATAAGAAGGTGCATTTGATATTTCGTTTCATCAAATTTATATTTTTATATATGTAGGTTTTGTCAATGTTTTTTTTCGTTTTGCAGATAAAAAATATCAGTTGGAATTCGTGTTGACAAGAAATTATTTTTTATCTCTTTACACACACACAAAAAAAAAATGTCCAGATCAGATTTTGAGAGAAATAGACTTTAGACGAAATAATTTAAAGGGCGGTGGTTATTGTGTTGGTATTGCAAGCTGTTGACAGTGAGTTCGTTCCTCGTTGCTTCATTACATAATTTGTCGGAATTGTCAAACACTCACGTATATATACATATAACCACACAGGTAGGTGCAGAAATAAAGAAAGACAGAAAGAAACAAAGAAAGAAAGGACTTATATGGAAAGAAACAATTTGGGAAAAGCTAAAAAGAAACGAGTCATTGAAAGAAAGAACTCAGAAAGAAAAAGAAAGAAAGAAAAATAAATAAATAAAAAAACCTGAAAAGAAAAAAGTTGGATAGAAAAAGAAAGAAAGAAAGAACATATTGAAAGAAAAAAACTTAAAAAGAAAGAAAATCAAACAAAGAAATAGGAAAGAAAAATATAGAAAGAACGAACTTGGAAATAAAGATGAAAAAGAAACGACAATGTTGAAATGGAAGACTGCTTATGCGTAAACAAATTAGTGAAAAAAAAAAAAAAAAAAGATTGAGAAAGATGAAGAATGAGTGGGTGAGAAAAATGGTGAGGAAACGAGAAATTTCTCTCACCCTCTAAAAATAGTTTGTTTTTTTTGTTTTTTTTTGCTGGCAGTGGCAAGGCCCCCCTGCCGTCCCGGAATGTTTATGGCAGGCCACCACCAAACCATCAAAAAGTACCCAATGTTGTTCACATGAGAGAGCGCTAACTTAAACTAGTTGTGGTGTAGATTAGTTATTTGCGCACAACGCTGCAACTGATTCAAACTGTTGGCACCTATTTGCCAAGGTTACCATTCCATCTTTGTTTTACTGTGTCTGAAGTCTCGTTTGTTCTCGTCGATTATCGTCAAATCTCGTCTATCGTTTCGTTTCTTCTTATTTACGCTTTCTGCTTATTTGTTTATCATTGTGTAAAGTCGCAAGTTGGACGACGGGTGTGAATTCCCTATAAACAAACAAAACAAAACAAACAAAAAAAAAATATCGCCTGGACAGAAAATCGAGTTTGTTCACCTGTTACATCGGCACTAAAGAAAGGAGGTGTTGTTTTACAGGTGAGACGATGCTGATGCACAGGTGAAAAAAAGACTTGGTGAAGTGAAGGTAGAGACCATCATAAACCAAACACTGTTACACTCCTTCGAAATTGCTGAGATGATGCAATGTATTTATGGACTTCATTCCAAGAATGCTGTTAGCGTAAATCAAATTCACAAAGAAAGAGAAAACTATACTGGATTTAAAATTAAGATGTTTCTTATAAGGAAATCACCTGTATGGCCAATTGTTCTATCTGGATTTTTTTACCACCTTGACGACAGCATCATATAGAAAAAGAAAACAAAAAAAAAAAACAAAAAACAAAAACAAAAAAAACAGAACATCTTCGTTGTTATTATTCGGAAATAACTCCGTTAATTGTCATTTTACGTTTAAACTCCAACAAGCAAAATGCAAAATTCGGAGTCAGCCAAAACAGTTGCAGAAACGCGGATCCCAAAAGCCCCCTTGACTGTGGCCATAGCAAAAACCACCAAATTACAATCGCCAGTCAGCGAGACAAAACTACCAATGATTAAACCGATGCCAAAAAGTTCTAAAATGCAAACGACAGCGGTATCACCCACATCAACAAACCCCACCCTTCCGCTAACCCCACCTAATCGTGGTGCAGGGGTAAAATTACGAAGAGCCAATTCTTCATTGGCAGATTCAAGCATTACAAAAACAAGTGCAGCGACTAGCGAAACGAAATTAAGAAGAATTAAATCAACCGTGTCGGAAACGAAACGACCTAAATCCCAAATCCTAATGACCGGGACAAAATTACCAAAACTACAACAAAACGTCAGCGAAACGAAATCTTCGAAAATCGGAACGATGAAGCTGCCGCAACTCGAACATGCAGGCTCTACGCCCAGGGAATCAAAAGAAAGGAAAAATCCGAAGTTGAACGTCGAAACGAAGCTTCCGCGAATCCAAAATCTAAATTTGCCTTTAAAAGAAATCAACACTGATGTACCGGCAGTTGAATTTTGTAAAGAGTCTCTCCAAAAATCAGACGATTTAAATCTGTCTACAGAACAGGTGTCAATAGTGAACCCAACAAAAACACACGTGACATCTTTACCGCCAAAAGTGTCAAAGAAAACAGAAACGGATTCACTAAAGACACTTGTGGGTGAAGCCAAGGCAACACACCCGAAAGTCACAACTGGTGCAGCAACAAAACTACCCAAAGCTCTTCCGGGTTCGAACCCGTCACCAAAATCTTCCAAGATTCTTTCAACCGACGGGGAAACTCAAACCTTAAAAAGCCCAACAACACCGACGGGCGTTGGGGAGAGGAAATTACCAAAAACGCAATTGACTCTGACTGGATTAAAATCGACAAAATTTTCCGAATCGAAACTTCATAAAAGTCCAACCACTCCAGATGAGTCAAAACTGCCAAGGGCGTTGGGCGCAGGAGCAGGTTCGAGTGCCGCTACAGAAAATCGACGTCAAAGGCCAGCGATTCGTCGTTAAACATTTAAGACAAAAAAAATATGGATACCAAAGTTGATTTTTCGAAACATTTGATTTTTCATTTTAAAATTATTTGCTTATTCTTCACTCACCTTTTTTTTTTTTATCTTATTCTCCAATTCCTTTTTTTTTTTTTTTTTTTTTTTTCATCTAATTGACTTTTTGAATCGTCTACCAAATTCTTTTTTTTTTAATATATATTTTTTGGCTTGTTGCTAAATTGTTCGCTTAAATGAATTTTATGCGAAAAGATAATAATAATGATGATGATGATGATAACATGGAATATCGTATTGAGGGTTGGAATAACCATTAAGGAAAAAGGGGCACCTCTGAGATTTTCCATCGTCGGATTTACATCAGGGCATAGAGGTCCACAAAATGTGGTCCACTTTATAATTAGGGGGCACCATAATCTTCCAAGTGCTTAGGATTCTTATAGGACTTTATCCGGCCCTGATCAGACACTTGTAACTGGCTCTTAATCAAAAAATAGAGATCGTCTGTATCTGTCATAAATTCAACAAAAAAGACAACCAGTATTAATGGCTGTTTTTACCAAATTAATTATGCTACAAATGATTTTATTCTAGCCTTTGTGTGTGTGTGTGTGTGTGTGTGTGTGTGTGTGTGTGTGTGTTAATGAATATCATCTCGAACATCACAGCTTTCAGTCTTTTTGTATCCCACATTCGCAGGAACCCATAATTATAAAGGAATTTTCAAAGGATCGTCCTTGATATTTATTTAAAAAAAATGAATCAGGAACTATGAAAATTCCAAGATGGATCATATAACTCAAAATATCTAGAGAAGTTATTCCAAAAATGGCAAATAAAAAAATTCTGCGTTTAATAATGGATTTTAAAAAATCCTTGTAAAAAAAAAAATAAAATTCTTTTATTGTCAATTTATATGACTTTCTTGATATTATTTTTGTATTTGTATTAGACTGCAGGATTTAGACTTTAACGATACTTATTCAATTCTTTAACGCCACATTTAAACGTCTTCTAATCAGGCAAAATCAGTCGTTTCTTTGTTTGAGCATTTCCTTCAAATCCATGTCTGATACCGAGTCTCTTTAGTCAACAGCAAAGAAAATCCGGACAATGAAAGAAATTTGGGGGAAAAATCAACGGTTTGATCATAATTTATTACTTTTATTGGCTTCCATACTTTTTGGAGCTTTTATGTGTGTGGCGGGGGGGGGTCCTTGCGGATTGTGATTCCATAAATAAAGCTTGTTAAATTGATCAGCAATTTGAGGGTCCTAAAAAGAATGCAAATGAAGCCACACTTAAATATGCACTCTTTAGAATATCAACCCCACACACACGCACACACACACACACACAAAAGGGTGGGGTCGCGGGCCCACTTATCTCCGCATATTTAGTGGGGGTGTTGTGTTTGAAATGGAAAAAAAGGAGATTGGGTACCGTGAACAGCATTTTTTCTTGCAATAATTCAAACAAAACAGATAATCAAACAAGCAAATTTATTTTTAAAAAAATAAGCAATTTACCGCATTTATTAGTTAATAAGACGCGCTTTTCCCCAAAGTTTTTCGGCCCAAAAGTTAGGAGTGCGTGTTATACACAAGAATTAGATATTACCTTTTTTTCTCGATCACATGAATCCCCATATTGCAGACGACATAAGCAAAAGTAAATTATATCTATGGTCCAAACTGTTTAGATCGTAAAAGAGAAATAGCCATTGAAATATGTTTTTTTATAACTTTTTTTTTTTTTTTGTGAACTTATTTTTGCCAAAATTTCTTGTTACATTTTCGTGTAAATACGTCTCTGCCTTTCATCTTAATATAAATACTGTTTTAGATTTTTTTATCAACTGTATAAATTCTTATTTTTAGTCGATAAAAACCGGATAAAAAAGTTGAACAAATGTCAAATTTAGAATAAATTTAGCTGTTACAAATTCCCAAAAGTCATGGCGTATTATACACGAGAGATGGTTTTTTCTTATTTCGGCAGCCGAAAGTTATTGGTGCATGTTATATGCAACGAAATACGATAATTTAGAGCAAAGCCACTTAATTTTAGGTGTAATCTATTTATGAGAAATGGACGATAATATAATTCCAAAAATGTCACCAGATTTTCATCGATGTTACACTTATTACATAAATTCATTTAAAAGCTCACAACTTAATATGGCTTTAAATTTTTCCTTATGATTGATTGACTTTAACGCGTTCATATGTACATTTTAGTGCAGTTGTTTCGGTTTCTTTGTTTAATGGCACATCAACCATCGTGAGTTATTTAATGCCAAATCTATACTTGTAGAAGAACAGCAGTGATATCATTTAATCCATTGTTGGAGGGATAAGAGGGTTCATAGTTTTCCCAAGGGTATTAGTCCAAAAGTGAACGTAATAGGGTAACTGGAGTTCGAACCCGGTTACTTTGTGGTCGCTGGCCAGTACTTTAGCTATTACGCCACTTTGCTTGAGGAATCGCAATCCACAAGCTCCCCCATCCACCCCACAAAAATAATCTTTGGTGAGAATTTACAGTAATTACTTGTGTTTAACGCGTACCCCAAACTTTGGACGACGAAATTCTGGAGAAAAAATTCTCGTGTATACTGTGCACAGATTTTTTAAAAGAATTTGTAGCCGCTAAATTTAACCTAAATTTTATCATTTGTTCAGCCTTTGTTCAAGTGAAAATAAGAATTTTTATAGTTTACATTTTGTATCGAAACACAAAATTTACAAAGTATTTAGGACAAATACACGGACATGTTCATCCAAAAATGCCACAAGTTTTCGGTGAAAATAAGTTGATATTAGAAGAAAGAAAATTATAAACAAACACACATTCTTATAGATATTTCTTTGGTAACGGAGTAAAATATATCAGTTTGGACCGAAGATATAACTTACTTTCGATCATCCTGTCCCGAATAGGATGAGGCATGTCGACGGGTAAAAATGTTGATTACATAGTGTTCGTGTATAATACGCACCTTAACTTTTGGGCGGGAAAAATAGTGCGTCTTGAGCAAAAATGATGACAGTATTTTCATTTATTTTTATTTCTGTTTTTCTTTTTTACAAAGGGTATCAATATATCACTTCAAATGTCCAACACCCAAACTAAATTTGGCACTTATTCCGTCTGTGAAATATTTTTGTTTTTCTTCCACCTTATCGTTCTTTTCTCTTAATTTTTTTTGGCATTTTACAAACAAAAAAAAAAAAAAAGAAAAAAAAAGAAAAAGGGACTTGAAGATCGATCAAATTTGATGAGAAGCTTGAAACAAAAGAAAAACTACGAACAGAAACAAACAGTCTTGATTGATTGAATTTAACGGCATGTCAATCCATCAAAGATTATTTCATGCCAAGAGGTAAGGGAATCGCATTCATTTTACATTTATATTTACTTCTTTTGTATAGTTGTTTCTTAAGAATTTTTTGTACACAGTCATATGATATCAAGTATTCCGATCTAACACAAATAATTTGCTAACAGTTGTATAGTTTGAAGTATTCCTATCTAAGTAATTATTTCTATTTAATAATAATCATTTATTTTTAGTTATATGGTTTCAAGTCACTAATAATAATCCTTTGGAAGCAATTATAGCTTTGAGTAACTATTCTTCATATAAATAATTTGCATACGGTACCAAGTTTTTTATATAATTCAAATAAAAAAGTAAAGTTGGCGACCATAGTCAAGGGCGACCCGAAGGCTCCGTTTTCAACAGCTACAACACCGAGGTATAGGCGAGGGCGCTACTCCATTCCCAGGATTGTTCCACTTTACCCTTGATCTTCACCTTATAATGCTGAAGGCTAAGCAAGGCGGCATCAAGTACCATTTTTTGAGTCTTTGGTATGATTCGATCTGGGATTGAACCCCGATTTCCCAGACCATTGGCGAACACTCTACTCATTAAGCCAATGGCCCAGTAATACAAATAATTTAGTGTTATACACCGGACACTTGGTGGTGGTGGTGGGGTATGGCATATAAACCATTGTAGATTATTTATATACCAACTCCTCTTTATGTATATTATATATGATTTGTAAATGTATCGATAGTAAATAGCATTTTTAAACAAGCCAAGGCTTTGTTTGCACACAGTTAAATGGTTATACATATAATCTGTAAGTCAGTAGTTTGTAGGTAATCTTATTTTTAAATGAGTCAGAGCTAATCTGTTTACATAAAGTTTAATGGTTTCAAATATTCTAACATGAATAGTTCGTATTAATCATTTGTTTGCACTCACTTAAATGGTTTCAAATATTGGTATCTAATATAAATAGTTTTATTTGCACACAGTTAAATGGTTTCTAGCATTGTGATGTAACATTAACAAATCAGTTTAGGTTGACAGTTAAAGAGGTTCAAGTATTGCTAATCAACACCAATAATTCTATACAATATTACTCATTTTTGCAAACAGTTACATGACATTAAACCATCGGATGGTGAGACTCGAGTAATGCTGGAGGTTCGGGAAATGCGGAGTACGCCTTCATTGCCTTCGCTCTCAGATCCACTCAGGCCCAAAATTGTAACACCTGATAGGGTTCTATCTAAAGGTCAAATAGAAATGTTTGACATTTAACTGAGTGAAAACAGATGACTAATGCTAAATTGAATCGTTAGAAATAGAACCAAATCAAACCAAACCAATTCCTCAGTGTGAAGGGTGGGATTCATTTTTAGGTACTATTTATAATCAAACTTTACAGCATTGAAGTTTTCATTGATTGATTTTAACAGCATTTCAAACTGCCTAGGGTTATTTTATACCTAGAGGTTAGGGAGTTCCGTTCATTGTTCATATTTACATATTATGTGAAGTAATTTCTTAAGATTTTTTTTGCACACCGTCCTATCGAATACAAATATACTTTGAACAGACTTATTTGAATCATAGGACCCTATCAGGTACTACCACTCCGGGTCAGAGTGAATCTGGAAGTAAATGGTTATGAAAGAGTTCTTCACATTCCCTATACCTTCGGAATAGGGGCCTCATCATCAGATTCAGTTTAGCGTCAAACCCAGGACAACTTATACTGGGGGGGGGTGTCTTACACCCCAGCAAGAGATACAGCGTATTCTAAACCCTGCCCCCTCTAGAGCTAACGATATCCTTGAGACTGAGTTATTTTTTGAATGAAAATATCTACATAACTACACACTCAATAATTTTTTTTATAAAAATCAATTTTCTTTTAAACTATAAGACATTAGGATTTTTATTATTTTTAGCGGTACATTATACAATCAAAACGGATATCATTAGGGATTATTTATTACCAAAATCGACAGCATTGAAGCCTTGTAAATAAAAATATATGGAGGTTGATTAAAAAAAATGTTACCATCCTTATGGAAGCACCTTTATAATATAATTTCAAACAATCTCTACAGGTCAAGCAAATTTATTTAACAGTCAATTCCGAGTAAAATAAATGACATCTCTATCCCTGCCAACACATTCTTGGAATCTCCCACTGGTGATAAAAAAACTTTAATATTTCACTTAAAACATATTTATTTGAAAAGCAGAACTGATAATACGCAGACCATCGAGGGAAGATTCTAATAACGTGTTGACAGGGATGATGAAATGGTGAGGACTTTAAAATCATAATATCATAAAGAAACTCCCATAGAAATGTTAATATTCTTTAAAACACCCTGATTATCACCTTTGAATATAAACAGCCATAATTTGGTTTTTTAATTGAAATCTCATTTTTCTTTTAAAATAAAGATATCAGGACTTTTGTTTTTCTAGAGGGAAATCATACAATCAAAACGGATATTATTAGATATCATTAATAACCAAACTTTATAGCATTGAAAATGTTGACAAAAAATGAAATCACATAAATATAAGTAAGTAAAGTTGGCGACCGTAGTCGAGGCTGACCAGAAGGCTCCTTTTTCAATAGCTACTACACCGAGGTGTAGGGGAGGGCGCTACTCCTTTCCCAGAAATGTTCCACTTACCCTTGATACGTACCTTATATTGCTGTGTGTTAAGCAAGTAGGTATCAAGTACCATTTTTAAAGTCTTTGGTATGACGTGACCTGGGATTGAACCCAAGTCTCCCGGTCCATTGGCGAACACTCTACCCATTAGACCATTGGTTACTGAGTTTATATGCTGTCGAGACCCAAGAAGACCAGACAGAACAAATCCACCCTGAAACTTTTGATGATCTCTCTTTTTTGACAGCACTGGCATGATCTACATGCACTGGGTTCCCACTGGACAGACAGTCAACAAGGAATACTATGTTGAGGTTCTAAGGGAGTTCAGGAAGAGATTCCTTGGGAAGAGGCCAGAACTCTTCAAATCGGCTCAGTGGCATTTCCACCTGGACAATGCACAAGTCTACAACTCCATCCTTGTCACAGACTATTTGACCAAAATGGGCATCAAGACACTTCCTCACCGTCCCTATAGTTTAGACCTTGCTCCCTCTGACTTTTGGTTATTTCCTAAGCTCGGAAACTGTCGTTATGAGACAATTGAGGAGATGAAAGAGGCTGTGACGAAGGTCATTGACACACTCACACAAGAGGACTTCCATGGGACCTTCCAGAAGTTGTTGGAACCATACAACAAGTGCATTGCAGCCGGAGGAGATTATTTCGAAGGGTATTAGAGTTTCATGTGTGTATTATCAATAAAAGTGCCCATGAAGTGAATTAAGAAGATATATATCCGACAAGCCAAACGATTAACGGATTAGAAACGGAATCAACCCCATGTTTGGTGAGGGTGGTTGTACCGTCACAAATTGTAACTTGACAGTGGAACCAATGCGACTGATCGCCTTGTCGTGGTGGTGCATTTCCAACTGCATCGTATGACCCTGTGACACTATACAGGTGTGTGCGCCGGGCAGACGATCTCTTTGTCTGTTTTGACACGAAACCCAAACAAAGGGCTTGAGCTCGAGACCGGAAGTGGACGAGGAGAGGAAGGTCCGAGAGAAAGGATAGAAGGGCAGTTGACAAAGGAACCCAGAGAGAGAGCAGTCGACAACGGAGAGCAGAGGAGGACGGTCGGATTGAGATAGCAATCCAGGGGAAGGACGGTCAGCAGAAGGAGGCAGTGAGGGAAGACAGTCAAAGATGAGTCAGCATTCCTTGTGGCTTTGTAGAAGTTTCGCGCAAAATACACGCCCACGATAGTCAACAAATGCACGAAAACCTGCACAAAATCGTCACACAAAACTCCCTTTCTTGCACTTGGAACTGACTCAAGTCCATATTGTTCGTTTGTTCTTCCTTCCACCCTCTCGGTTGTATTTTTTATGGCCGTAAAGAAATGTGAAATACCCCGGCGGAAACCACTAGATGAATCACTGGCCATGAATAGTAATGGTTTAAAGAAGTTGATGAGTTGGGGCCCGACTGCTAGGGGTAGTATCACACCCTATGCATTGTTTATTGCACAAAGCCAGAGGTTTTGTCACAAAAGACAAAGGAAAAAGAAAAGTTGAATACAAAGTTTGAAAGACTGGACTTGTTCACAGATATGTGTGTGTGTGTGTGTGTGTGTGTGTCACTTGGAACCTTCCTTGGGCTCTTCCCCCACCCCGTGCATCTGGGGCGAGTTCTAACTTACTTCTAGCCCTCTAACATATCACTCTAGCAGACTCACTGACCGTATCTCTGACTCCAGGGACGCCAGCAAAAAAAAAAAATTCCTTCTAATTTTTAACCTTTACCAGGGTAACCGAACCGTCGAAAATATTTTGGTTCATTCTACCCAACTCGAGAAACAGGAAGTGCTTGGTCATTTCCTGTTTCTTTGTGTCCCTTTTTCCAGCAGTTAGCCTCACACTTACCCAAAGTCGCTGGGTCACTTCATTCAAACCCATGTTGACCTACTGGCAGGCCAGCCTGGTGGTGGGTGGATGAACTGCTTTCTCCTTCCTTGTCGTGTTACATATCCCGTGGATACCAAAAAATGATGAACAACTAAAATCTCGATTCAAGATATCATAACACTCTGAAAGACAAGTGAGAATGTTGGGATAACATCTGTTGTATCGCCGTAATACAAATATAAGCGGAAACATAATCAAACATAATTTACGAACTTCAATGAACGAACGAACGAACACACTTCTTTATAAAAATATATCTCTCATTTTATTCTCAAAAAGGGCCCAGAATTTGTTGTTAGTTGAGAGATAGATGGAAAGACATATACTCAGAGAGGGGACTTCTTCCTATATCTTCTTCCGGGAGCCAGTGGTACCAACACTTGCACCCCCTTGCAAGCTCGTCAGAGACGATCTGATCGCCTGCGTGTCCCACGCCGAACTCCGATTCTCTGCACTCTCTCTAGATCTGACCGCGTGGTTCTCATCACGTGGTCTCCTTCTAGTTACACACCTGTTGCACCCAACTGCCCTGATGTGCTGTCATATCTCTGTCTACTCATCACAGCGTGACAGCTTGTCAAAGCACACGGGGTCACTAGGAACGAACCGAAAATCCATGTCATATGTTATATAACACATCCCTTGCCTGCCGAATAGTACAACTAATGGTCATTTGGTAGTGTGGCCAAAGTACCATATAAAAGAACGGCGCGGCAAAGTCAAATTCTCCTCGATCCCAGCCGAGAATTGGCCAAGTAACGGTAATGTCGATTTGCTCTTAACACCTCCGTTGTGCCTTGATGTAAGTCTTCACATAACAACCTTTATTTCTCATTGATGTACATACGCAAAAGATTTTCAACCATATAAGGACATTCCTTCATGCAACTTTCAATTAACTCTTTCTTGTATATCCTTGTCATTCTATTATTTCTTTTATTAACTTTGCGCAGGTAATAAAACATGTTGTTGCTAATACACCGTGAATTGTTCTTGTTCAGTCCAGTACAAAGAAATATTAAACTATAATATATACAGTGTCTCAACAACCGACACGCGGCTCACAAAGGCATGGACAGCTACCGTAAGGCTATCGATCATATGGAAGTCAGACCTGACCGATAAAATGAAACGCAGTTTCTTCCAAGCTGCAGTCGTGTCGATACTGCTATCTGGATGCACTACATGGACGCTAACTAAACGTATGGAGAAAAAGCTTGACGGCAACTACACAAGAATGCTGCAAGCAATTTTGAACAAGACCTGGAGGCAACACCCAATTAAGCACCAACTGTACGACCACCTACCTCCCATCACGAAAACTATTCAAGTTAGACGAACCAGACATGCAGGACACTGCTAGAGAAGCAGGGACGAGCTCATAAGTGATGTTCTCCTGTGAACCCCTCATATGGCCGAGCAAAATTAGGACGACCAGCTCGAACCTACATACAGCAGCTCTGTGAGGATTCGAGATGTAGCCCTGAGGACCTACCAGAAGTGATGAACGATAGGGAGGAGTGGCGAGAGAGGGTCAGGGATATCTGTGTTGGCGGCACGACATGATTAAGTAGAAACCATGCAATCATTCATTGGAAATACTTGATATCACATTACCGTACACAACAACAATAAAAATATTCTTAAGAAACAATAATACAATAAATATGAACATACAATGAATGCGATTCCCTAACCTCTAAGCATAAAATAACCCTAGACAGTTTGGCATGTCTTCAAAATCAATCAATTTTAGAAGGCAGTTCCCGTGGCGTAGGGACAAGCAAATTGGACTACTAGTTTTGGATATTGACTTGAAGACTCCTTTGACATCGGTCGATGCAGCTGCGAAAGTCGGATACTTGGAACAAAAATAACAGGAAATTCACCTGGTACCTAAAGTAAACAGGATGTGGGTGTTCTCGGCGGAGATGCCGTGTGAGTGGCATGCTAGAAGGAAGCGTTTACACGTGCAATGTGTATGTGGCAGGCTGGAGATGTGACTACGAGAATTTGCGTGGACATCCGGGATATTATATAACCATGAAGATTTCAACCCAGACAGGAGACAAAGAAGAGGTTTCACCGAAGATTCGTACCTCGACCCCTGTGTGTGCGGCTCAGCCGTCTCTGACTTTCTCTTACTTTACCCGTTCGTACATTTTGGGTAATAAAACAAAAAGAAAAAAATTTTTTTTATATATTTGTATTGTTGTCTTATTCTGCTTTCCAACACAAGTTCGAACCCCAGTTCCACTATTAGATTGACTTTCGGACTTGGGAAAGTTATGAACACCCATTCCTCACAGCTACTACTGTCCTTTCACAAAAATGGCTTTGACATTAAATAACCCGCAAAGGCTGATATACCATTAAACAAAGAATCAAACCAAACCAATCTATTTTAAAAGTTATCACAAACTGTGTCTAAACGGCTTTTTGTTTTTTTGTTTTGTTTTTTTTGTTTTGTTTTTTTTGTTTTTGCGTTTTTTGTTTTTGTTTTTTCGCGAATTATCACAGATTCCCATCTGCGTTTAAACTTGATTTTTATTTTTATTTTATATGTATGACATAAAAAACTGATATGATAAATTCGCTATTCCATTCATTCCAGAATTAAGTAAGGGAGATGCTTTTTTTTCTATGTATTACAATTTTCTCTCCCACTCTCTCTAACCTTTTCGCACCCCCTCTCTCTAATCTCTTACTCTTACACTCTATTATCTCTCTCCTACAATAATCTCTCTCTATCTTTCTCTCTCACTGTAACCTCTTTCCACATACCCCACTCTAACCTTCTCTTTCTCTTTCTCTCTCTCATCCCTCTCTCACTCTGATATCTCCCTCCAACTTTAATCTTTCTCTCCCACTGTTACCTCTTTCTATACACCCAACTATGACCCCCCCTCTCTCTCTCTCTCTCCCTCTCTCAAACTCTCACACCTTCTTTCTTTCTAATCTCTCCTCTCACTTTAATATATCTCCCACTGATCTCTTTCTTTCCAACTCTAATCTCTCTCTGCTTCTTTAACATCTCTTTCTATATATCCCACTCTATCCTCCCTCTCTTTCTCTCTCTCTCTCTCTCTCTCTCTCTCTCTCTCTCTCTCTCAGAGACCCTAACCCTATCTCTCACGCTAATATATACCACCCACTTTATCCCCTCCCCGTCACTATAATCTCTACACCCCTCTCTTC
The DNA here is from genome assembly GCA_963585895.1 of Sepioteuthis lessoniana. NCBI lineage: Eukaryota > Metazoa > Mollusca > Cephalopoda > Myopsida > Loliginidae > Sepioteuthis > Sepioteuthis lessoniana. The sequence continues at coordinate 1,237,473 of OY757944.1, forward strand.
TTACACACATACATATGAGGCAATAATATCGAAATAAGTGATTTTAAAATATATTGGAATGTATCCTGCTTCCCGCCTCCTAGCAGGTGAATAAAGACTGCATCTTCTTGAAAATCCATCCACCCAACAATGCGAACTATTTTTTTGATCTTAACCCATAAACTCTTTTTACACGCCCCTCGCTTGTACTCTCCCACTCCAAATTCAGTTGAATGGAATCCATAGAAATATTCTTCAGATTGGTATACGTTGTCGGCAAAGTTTAGAATATGTTGACTTTATTCCCTTCTGAGGAAGTAAGGCCCCCTTAAAAAGTGGTGGTGGGGGGGTTCTAGCTATATCATTTTTTTCTATTCCTATTTCTCATTCCTTCATTGAATATTTACCTCGATTTTAGCTCCAAAGAGCGAGGTTCGAAACCAGTTCATTAACTTTTTAGTCTTTTAGACGTAAATTTTTAAAACAATATTTCATAAATATAGTCTCTTTATCGAAACTATCATTAATTAATGCACCACGAAGAAAAACAAACACACACACACACACACACACACATATATATATATATATATATATTGCTTTGATGGAAATACATTGTTGCTTTACTGAGTATCAGTAGAAAACTATTGTTTTTGTTTTAGATATTAAAGAATATTAGTTACTATTGTTACCAGTGGGATTGGTATCATCTTTCTCCCATTCTCCCAGCGCCCATGCAAGAGAGAAAGAGAGAGAGAGAGAGAGAGAGAGAGAGAGAGGAGAGGGAGAGTTTGTCTGGGTGTGTATGCATGTGAGCTTGAGTATGTTAATATATATATATATATATATATGTGTGTGTGTGTTTATACGGGGGTTGAGCACTCTGGCGAAAGAATTTACGGCTGCTACTCGCATAATGCAAAGCTCTTCGAATGAATTGAGCACTCTGGTACCTGGTAAGGCAAAAATGTAAATAAACCGAGGCTACGACTTGATGCCTTATAATTCCTGAGCTGACGTGGTTCGCTTGCTGACTGAGGGATATGATACAAAGTCTAACGTAAAGTTGGGCGGGTTTCGATCACAGTTTCAAGTGTCCTACGTATCTAGCCACACGGAAGAGTTGAGATACAACGAAACAGTCTGCCCATATATATATATATATACCGGCTCATTGGCCTAGTGGATAGAGTGTTTACCAATGGTCCGGGAGACCTGGGTTCAATCCCAGGTTGAGTCATACCAAAGACTTTAAAAATGGTACTTGATACCACCTTGCTTAACACTCAGCAATATAGGGTACGTATCGAGGGTAAAGTGGAACAATCCAGGGAAAGGAGTAGCGCCCCCACCACACACACACACCTCGGTGTAGGAGGTATTGAAAAGGGAGCCTTCTGGTCGCCCTTGACTATGGTCACCAACTTTACTTTATATATATATATATATATATATATATATATATGTGTGTGTGTGTGGTTAGGCAGCAGTCATTCATTTATGCATGTTTCATTAAATGATAAAGACGAATTTTGTCTGTATAATTTATTTAAGATCCTTTCAAGTTTTTTGATAAGTGTCTAAGTTTCAAGTTGGAATTGGTAGATGAATTTCCCAAAATTATCCCAAGCGCTTTCGGGTCCTTCATAGGCCAATCGATAAGCTACAACTACAAATCTAAGAAGCCTTATATATAAAAGCAAAAAAACTAAAACCAATAGAATTAATTTTGAAAATAGTGACAATGTTTAGAAATGCTTATTTTTTTATCCCGTATTCCTATTGCATTTTACTTCCGTTGATAGCGTTCCCTTTTTAAAATAGCGTTCCCTTTTTTAAATACATCTGGTACCCTGTTTTATCCAACTATGCGTTCCTATATTTTTGTTATGGTATAAACTTTTAAAAACTTTCAAAACTTTTAAAAACAAGCCCACCTTACACAAGCAAGCAACTCCTGATGATGGTTTTGAAGGATCTGAAAGCGCTTGGGATAATTTTGGGAAATTCATCCACCAATTCTAACCTGGATCCAAGACACTTATCCAAAAACTTGAAAGGATCTTAAATAAATTATAAAGACAAAATTTGTCTTTATTATTTAATGAAGCATATATATATATATATATATCATGCCTGAGGTTCGTGAACGAATATATATATATATATAGAGAGAGAGAGAGATGAGACCCACACGCAAAAGAAAAAACTTATTCCAAAAAAAAAAAAAAATAAATAAATAAAATAAATAAGTTGTCATGGCGTAAAAAACAATGAACACATTGCGCGTTGTAATGATGAATTAGGCAGGTTTGCCGGCCATTGTTTGAGTTCGATTCGCACAAGGCGCTCCCATACTACTGGTTATGTACCAAAAGGAATTAAGATTGTTAATGTTTTTTGTTTGCACCTCATCCTGGTGAGTGAGGCTAACAAAATACTGTCAATGAATTTGATTCTCACTGGGTGCCCTATACTTTGCTTTTGGGTAAACTAAGCTTATTAAAAGGTTTTTGAAGGCGTCTCGTATGATGCGAGCTAGGTTAATAGATCTTTGTTAATGAGTTTGACTCTTACTGGGTGCTCCATACTTTTGCCAGCCCAGTCGGCTGGGGCTGTAAAATACATCAACTACATCTCTGCTAAATGAGTGTCTTGAATATGACATTAAACCATCTTTGACTCTTTCCTCAAATGCATCTGGGGCGAATTCTAACTTACTTCTTGCCGTCTAACATATCATTCTAACAGACTCACTGAGCGTATCCCTGACTCCAGAAACACCATTACTGGAGTCTCACACTCCATTAATACTGGAGATTTGTGGAACGTAGAGTATCACTTCATTGCCATTGCTCCACATCCACTCAATCTCGGAATGGTAGCACCTGATAGGGACCTATCTATGGATCAAATAGAACTATTTGACATTTAAATTGAGTGCAAACAAATGACTTAGGCTAAATTGAATCTTTTGAAATAGAACTATTGAACCATTTAGCTGTGTGTAAACAAATGACTGATGTTTAATTAAATTGTTAGTGATACATAGGAATACTTTGAACTATTTAACTTAGTTGATTTAAGTTTACAAATCCGATACATTTAATATATATGTATAAAGAGGATTTGGCATTTAATAACCTAATATGTTTGATATGCCATAAAACCCAACCAAAGCAAATCAGATATAATTAATATGTATGTTGTTACGGCCACCGGCCACGGTAGGATTATAATGCAAGGACTACTATGAGAATCGGAAGTGGGGCAGGAGATTGGCGAGTCTTCGAGCCCTAGCAACAGTGGAAGAAGCAGCCGAGAAGGGGGAAAGGTCTTGACCCAGATAAGGAGAAGACATGCCATTGGTCGAGGCAGGGAGGGGGTTTTACCGCCAAAAAGAAACGAAACCCAAAAAGTCAGCTTCGAGCTTCGCCAAGGAAGAGAAAGGTCGCCTTTTCACGGGGTCCGGTGAAAGGGGAAATTCGGCCAAGAGAAGCCGTGGCTCCGTTGAGTAAGAACTTGAGGTTCAACGTAAAAGAAAAGGAAAACAAAAACTGGTGCCTTGCAACTCGTTAATAGGAGATTAACGAATATAAGAAAAAAAGAAAAAAATTAACAAAAGAAAGGAAAGACAAAAAAAAAATAGGTTAGTCAAAATTTTTATCAAGAATAATATACGTAACCTAAATAAAGGTACGTATCAAGACTATTCCAAAGAAACATTTTTGAGGCTGTTCATCAGCAGCTAGTTTCGGCGGAAAACCTATTTGTTTAGAATTTGTATATCCACATTAAAGACGAAGAGGAGAGACTTTTGTTCTTCGGTAAAAGAAAAAAAGAAAGAAAGAAAACGAGGAAGTTCCCTCCCTTTAATTGTAAAGGGAAAAATAAGATGTGGATATAATTTTAAAACAAGTTGAAAAAAGAAAAAAAAAAGAACTTTGTCTTATTGGAAGGACCTAGGCAGATACTATTGGGAGCGACTCGCCCTCCATATTTCTGTACATTTTTTTTTGTTGTATTCGTTTTGCTCTTTTTTTGTCTGTTGTTACAGTTGTGCTTTCTTTAAAATAAAAAAAATGTAAGAATGATACATATATAAAGAAAAGGAGAAAACCAACTACGCGTCATATTGTTTGTCCGGTTCAGAATTCCCCATGTGTTCAATCATATCACGTCGACCTCTTTAACCTTGAAACACCCTCATTCGTCCGTGGTCTATAGCAACCGACACATAGGACATCGTCCATATCTCGAAAAATTAAAAATACGGGTGGAAACCCGTTACAAAGTATAAAGAGAATTTAGCATGAAATAACCTACAAGGGTTGATATGCCATAAAACCCAACCAAAGCAAATCATACATAATTAATATATATGTTTAAAGAGGATTTGGCGTTAAATAACCTACAATGGTTGATATGCAATATAACCCAACCAAACCAAATTATATATAATTAATATATATGTTTAAAGAGGATTTGGCATTAAATAACCTACAATGGTTGATATGCCATAAAACCCAACCAAAGCAAATCATATATAATTAATATATATATAAAGAGGATTTGGCATAAAATAACCTACAAGAGTTGTTATGCCATAAAAGCAAAGCAAACTATACTATTGCCCTCTTTCCAAACTAATCTAAGTTTTATAGTGTCCTATACTTCTGGTCTTTTATAAAGCTTAGTCTGACGTTGGGAATCCAGCCATGGCCGATGTGTCTAGCTTAGCCTGGGAATTTTCACCGACATCAAAATCCCTCGGTTTTCCTTGTTAATCTGAGATAATTGCCACCATTCGCCACGTTTTGAATTTTTGATCCGAATGGCGGTGTTTAAGCTACCTCAGATCGTTTCCCCTGAGGGAGTCGATCTAATTTTGGCTGGAATCCACGCCGAAGAAGAATCGCTGTGGAGAAAATAGTTCCTGTCGCAGTTCACAAAAACACACAAAAAAAGGAAACACAACGCTTTCGATTTTTGTATAATACAATTTTCTTAAAGCTATTGTCTTTATCTAGCTATAGACGTATTTACAGAAATATGTAGAATACAAACAGAAGGAAAAGGTCACACGAAACTTATCCGTTCGTTTGAGAATGTGACAGAGAGATTAAACAGAAGATGTAAAGGAAACAATTATTGTTTCCTGATTATCTAAAAAGAATATTTGCTTATCTCGGCTTTCATTGACTTAACGAACGGGAATTCGTAACGTTCTTATGTTTAATTATCGGTTGTAATCGGACCAGGTACAATTCACAGAGTCATCCAGTCTCATCAAACTTTTGCTTCGAACTCTCAGTTCTGGACTAATCTTGACTTCGCCCGCAATTCTGGAACTACCCTCAACTCTGAACTTTTCTTGATTTCCGATTTCACACTCTCAGTCTCCCTTTCGTCTTCTTCTTTGGACCCGGTTCTCTGATCTCTCTGATTTGCTCGTTAATGGGCGCTGCACACTGCTTATATAAATTGGGGGCGAGGTCTCAACAATTTTGGGGTACGCCAATGAATAATGATATGTAAATTACTCAGTTGACCAAATTTTAAATTCCACAGGTGGCCGTCGTTTTTAAGAAGTACTAAAAATGAATCTTGGTCGCCCTGCTGATTTTCACCAGACAAGAGACCCTTGAAACGGAAGAAATCCACTTTTACTGTCTCCATCCCGGGCTTGAACTTTTCCTATCTAGACCACACAGATTTCATTAACCCTTTCATCACAAGATTCACTCAACGAATCTATCTCTCCACTCCCCGAACCATTACCTTACTCACTAAAGCCTCAATTCCAGGACATCGGTCAAAGAAAAAAATAAAAAAAAAATAAAATAAGATAGAAAATAAAATGATAGATGAAAAAAAAAAAGGAATTTTCTCTACTTATTCCCGGTATTAACACCCCCAACTTATTTCCAAATCCATCCTATCGTCCATTTAATTAGCAAATTCGTTCTAATCCCTTAAAATCGTTAATTAATTGATGGGGGGAGTCTCTCTGTCACATAGACAACTATATAAAAAAGCATTCAGAGAGGATGACACGAGCAAATCGTGTGTCCTGTAGAGAAAAAGTCATTTTAGTAGTTGTAGGAAGATGTCAAGATTCACCTTTTGGTTTTTCAGACGCTATTTGGAGGGGGGTCAGTGGTTAGAGAATATTTATCATAACGGTTATCGTCGTAAAAATGAACTCGTCGATCCAAGTTTGAATCGTCGACGAAGCTGTTTGCGTTTCATACTGTACTAATGACCTTGGGAAAACCATGAACTTATATATTCTCCCATCAGCTATGAGTTAGATAGTTAGGCCCACTGAGCATTTTAGTCAAGGGCACCAATGAGCCGATAGAAGAATGAACATTTTCTGAAATCACTTATGTTGTTTAGGAGAATCTGTGGCACAATAGGTACGCCATTTTTCTGTCAATGATTAATCCCAAAATTAAGGATGGTTCTTCAAATGGTCTTCACTGGTCTAAACAAATCTCCTAAATTGGTAGGAGTAGAGTTAACATTTTGTTGAGCCCTCATTGCATTTCTTTGTTTCTTGGCATATCAACCTTTGTGAGTTATTTAATGCCAAAGCCATCCTTATAGAAGGACAGCAGGGATACGAGCTGGAGGGATAAGGGAGGTCATACCTTTCCCAAGGACATTAGTCTCAAAGTTAAAATATTAATAGCACGAATGGAGCTCGAACTTGCTTACTTCGAGGTTATAGTCCCGTACTTTAGCCATTACGCCATAGGAACTCTGCCTGCTGACGGAAGAGTGTCCATTATATATATGTATATATAATGGACCCTCTTATATATATATATATCTTATATATATAATGGACCCTCTTTATATATATATATATATATAAAATCACCGGGCTATTGGCCTAATTAGTAAAGTGTTCACCAATGGTCCGGAAGACCAAGGTTCAATCTCAGGTCGAGTCATACCAAAGACTTAAGAAATGGTATTTCTTATAAGGTACGTATCAATGGCAAAGTGGAGTAATCCCGGGAAAGGAATAGCGCCCTCCCTTACACCTCAGGTAGTAGCAATTGAAAAGGGAGCCTTCGGGTCACCCTCGATTAAGGTCGCTAACTTTACTTATATATATATATATATATATATTGTTTAGCGACATTAATATCCGCCCCGTCCTCGGAGTAGCAGAAGATTTCTTGTATGGGTCAATCGGTGAATTGACTTTTATCGAAAGTTGGTTACAAGGTATAGACGAGATCCCCATTTCCACTTAATCTAAACCGGTTTCTTGGAAAACAGTAACTGAAATCATTTAAATATGGAAACTGATGTTTGGATGAAGGGTGTCACGTGGCAAATTCATATCTTAGCGCACCAGAAAGACGAACTGCAGATAAGTCAGTTGGCCCTCGACCTTATTTGCCCTGGGGAAAAGAAAGGAAAATACATAGCCAACGCATTCAAAGTTGACATCCGTCAAATATTCTATGATGGAAGAAATCAAGAGGAAAGAAAAAGATGAGAAAATCCTAAGATTTCTCCAGACGCAGTTGATTATCGTACCGATGATAATCAATGTACACGTGAACTCTGAAAAGAGAAAGTTGAATAAACTTTCTGTCGACTACAGAAATTGAAAGAAGAGAAAGTGAAAGAAAAGACAAGAGAAAAGAAAAGAAAGACATTTATAAAATCTCCGATGCGATAATGAACTCAAATAGAAGCATCCTATTTGAGATGAGTAAAGATTGTACTAATTCCTCTGCTTTAATGTTATTAGAGCACACAGATTTGAAGCTGTCTTATCTTTTCTGCACGCATCATTTCATAAAAACAAATAGTAAGTAAAAGTAAAGTTGGCGACTGTAGTCGAGGATGACCAGAAGGCTTCCTTTTTAATAGATACTACACCGAGTTGTAGAGGAGGGCGCTACTCCTTTCCCTGGATTGCTCCACTTTACCCATGATACGTACCTTATATTGCTGAGTGTTAAGCAAGAAAATATCAAGTACTATTTTAAAAGTCTTTGGTATGACGCGACCTGAGATTGAACCCCAGTCTCTTGGACCATTGGCGAACATTCTACCCACTAGGCCAATAGAGCCGATTGAACCATTTGAGGAATTGATATTTGATCCTCTTATCATTCTATTTCATTCGCATTTGGATAAATAAAAATTCTTATAATATAAAGTAAAGTTAGTGACCGTAATCGAGGGCGAACAGAAGGCTCCCTTTTCCTTAGCTACTACACCGAGGAGTAGGGGAGGGCGCTACTCCTTTCCTAGGATTGCTCCACTTTATCCTTGATACGTAACTTATAATGCTGAGTGTTAAGCAAAGAGGTATCAATTACCATTTTTTGAGTCTTTGGTATGACTTGACCTGAGATTGAACAGTGGTTTCACGGGTCATTGGCAAACAATTTAACAATTGTCTTCGGTTTGTCTTCTTCTGGATTTCTGGCTCATTTTTTTTTTTATCTTTAATGTGTCATGAACGATTGCGTGCAGTGTTAAAAATGTGAACGATATATTTGTGCTTAACATATTTGGGAACTTGTTTGATATGGATTTCTAATTATGGGCCTAATCTGGGATTATAGATATTCTATGTAACCGAATCCAGACATATTTGGTGGGTCATCCGAATATTTATATTTGGGAGCTCACTCTAGAAGATTTAGTATTCGAGAATTTTGTATATTATAGACTTATCCTTAGATTTTGCATGAAATATATCGTTCACACATTCTGACAGCATTCCAGTTCGTAACACTATATATATATATATATTGTTACGTGTGTGTGTGTGTGTAGTTTCAAAAAAAGCTGCCGGAGACCAAGTGACAAGGAGAAGATAAAAAGGAAAAAGTCAGACACCAGGTCACAGAAAAAATCCCATTTATTTTATTATTGACCAGTATCGAAAACACCTATACGTGAAGTGGTATTTTCAAATCGATCCATTCTTTCACAAATTGTACCCCACACCCAATAAAAGAGTTGGTTCAACTTTGCCCCAAAATTTAGGTCGTTACCTACCGCACTCCATGTAACTGACTGACTCTTTTAAAAAAAATCTCATCTACAGCGAAATCTCCTATAACTGAACTTTTGTTGTTGGTCACACAATTAGGTTTAGGATCAATGCTTATATGAGGTGGCCAATATATGTAAGATAATTAGGGTTGTAATTTTATTGATAATTGATTATATTGATTATTTTATAATTTAGTTTCGTGAGGTTGTAGACTGGTTACAGATCTTTGAATGTAAGTATAGTTCCTCGCAAAGGTCAAACGCGTGCACAGATAGGGACCTGGTTTAAACACCTCACTTCAAAATAATGTTGGGGAAGACAAGATATGGATTAAAAACAAATCAAAATTTGTCGACCGGTGTGCGTGAATAAAAGTTAATGACACATGTTCTAATATGACTTGCTGATGCAATAATTAATATATTATATAAGAAAAGATAATTTTGGATTTGAGAGAGTTGAGATTTGAAACCCAAAGAGACAAGTTGGGTTAGACGTTGGGTCGATGGTACGTGCCTCTTTGTAGCTACAAGTGAGATACGTTCGAAAATCCTTACAAGATCTTCCTCTTCCCTCGTGTTTGCGTCGGTCTGCTAGAATTTGAGGCAGTCTGAATAAAGATTTTTCGTATATCTAGATAACAGAGTAGCTTTATTATTTTCGAAATTGTAATATTCAACACGGACCATCGTGTTACATCTTTCGATTTGGCGCTATTACCAGTTCATGTCCACATGGTATGATTTTCAGACCTAGTTACCTTTTTATTGCACTAGACGATCAAGGAAAACGGCCAAGAGAGACGAAAATGTAATACGGGTGGAGGAGAAAGAGAGAGGGAGGAAGAGACAGACAAAAATGAAAAACTCAACTCCAAAAACACGAAGAATGCAGCATCTCACCCGTAAAATAAAAACCCCAAAAGACGACCAAAACGAGAAGAGAAAGAACTTTTCGTATATCTGAATAGCAGAGTCGCATTATTCCTTTTGAATTATAATATTCAATCTGGCCTATAGCCTTACTCACACACACACACACACACACACACACACATATATATATCTTCAAGTCATGCTGATAGCACAGTGTTCCCTGACTCTCTCTCTCTCCCTCTCTCTCTCTCTCACACACACGCGCGCGCACACACACACGTACGCACATATACAACCCGCCCAATCATCCATCGCTCCTGATAGGTCATCTAGATTGCATCCAGTGTCTGCACAGAACTGATCGGCCAACACTGGTGTGTCCATGAGAAGAACGTCGCTTATGAGTTCGTTCTTACTTCCTCAGCAGTAACCAGCATGTGTTGTTCGTCTCACTTGGGTGATTTGTGAGATGGGAAGCAAGTGACAAAACAGCTGCTGTTTTATCGGGTGTTGCTTCCAGGATTTATGCGAAACAACGCAAGGCATACTTGTGTAGTTTTTCATCTGCCTTTTTCTTGATGCGTTTCGTTAGAGTCAAGAGACCACTTCACATACCTCGGCATTAATATCTCATCTACTGAAAGTGATATCAACATAAACACAGAGAAGGTGTAAGCTGCTATTAACAAGTCGTCTATCATATGGAAATCTCTCGAATAAAATAAAATGGGATTTCTTCCAAGCTCTGGCAGTACTACTGTATGGATGCACCACATGGACTCTGGATATATACATGTTATGACCGATTATTAAAGGTCAATAAATAAATAACTGAACACGGAGATATGAGGTACCACACAAATATATCCAAGTCTCTGAGGAGGGTTTCCTTCGTTCAACGTACACGCAGACAGGCAAGGTGCTTATAACAGCTGCTGCTCCGCTCTACCAGCTTAGTTCTTGATTAATATACCCTTTGGGTAAATCCATTATTCTGGTCATAGGTGAGTCACCTACAACAATATATATATATATATATATATATAGTCATCCATAGACAGACTGAGTCGTTTAATACTTTAAAGCCTTTTCTTTTTCATTGATTGGTATTTTTATGCTTGAAAAGAAAATATAAAATTTTAAACATAGAATTTTGATTTGTTTCTCCATTTAAACAAGAATTGATCAAATTATTTGATCACAAAATGATATCAATTTTTCTCAAAACACTCTATACATCTCAAATGATATCAAATTCCGAAAAAGCCGTTGAAGGTCGTTATCAATGACGAGGGAATCAGAACTGATTCAATAAATGTATCCCCCACTTGGTGATCAGTAAAACTTACACAGCCAATGAAAAAAAAAAAAAAAAAAAATGAAGTATATTTTCGCTAATTTTTATTTTGACTACACTCACCAGTTAAAAAACAAAAACAAAACTAAAATTCCCGAGCCAAACAATAAACTGAAAGAATCTTTCCGTTAAATCTATATGGGTTGATTAGTTAAACAGGTACACTAGCAGACCAAACCGCCTCACTCTGGCATTCAGCTGATGCCCCTATCCACCTGACAGAGCAGAACCAACAAACAAGCGTCCATTTTCGTCGATATAGTGCAGGGATACAACACAACTGAATATTTTACATCTTTTTACTCATTTGCCAATGGAAACAACATTATCTTCATCCCTCTCTCTCTCTCTCTCTTCCTTTTCATTCCCCCCCAATTTATTATCTTCATTTCTCTCTCTCTCTCTCTCTCTCTCTCTCTCTCTCATTCTGTCTGTCTGTCTGTCTCTCTCTCTCTTCCTTTTCATTTCCCCTCCCAATTTATTATCTTCATTTCTCTCTCTCTCTCTCTCTCTCTCTGTCCTATTTCGTTTCCTGCATTTTTTTCTTACCACCTCTCTCTCTCTCTCTCTCTCCCCTCTCTCCATATTCCTTACTTTTGTAGGGTTTACATTCCTTGCTTTCAAAAATAATACTTCAAATAGCCGCTAGGTGGCTTGACCAAAGTTGCATAATAAAAAGCATGCTAAAATCATTCCTGCTTCGATAGCTACGCATGAGTCTCGATTTGTGGGTGGCTACCAACTATGGAACGACCTCGTGTCATATATCGACTTGGTGGGGAGTCGATTAAATCCAAGTGTGTGTGTATGTGTGTGTCTCAGTATTTCATGCAACACTCGTCCCAACAATCTTTGTGTCGTACTATGCACGGTAACATGCTTTGACGTAAGTTTTTATAAAACAACTTTAAAAACGTTAGAATTTTCTCTCTATAACAGACTCTCAGTATTTCACGTAATTCTTTTATCCTTTTTATAAAGAATCCTTCAAGTTGAGAGAACTTTCTCTCTATAACGGACTCTCAGTATTTCACGTAATTCTTTTATCCTTTTTATAAAGAGTCCTCCAACAAGTTGAGAGAACTTTCTCTCTATAACGGACTCTCAGTATTTCACGTAATTCTTTTATCCTTTTTATAAAGAGTCCTCCAACAAGTTGAGAGAACTTTTTCTCTGTAACGGACTCTCAGTATTTCACGTAATTCTTTTATCCTTTTTATAAAGAGTCCTCTAACAAGTTGAGAGAACTTTCTCTCTATAATAGATTCTCAGTATTTCATGTTAAACCTTTATTGTTTCAATAAAAAAATTCTTCCACTACTCGATTGGACTTTCTACAATGGACTGTCAGTATTTCATATAATTCCTTTATTCCTTCTATAAAGGATCTTTCAACAAGTAAAAAGAACTTTCTCTCTATAATAGATTCTCAGTATTTTATGTAATTCCTCAGTCCTTTCTATAAAATTTGCTCATGCAATATGTTTTGTTAATTCGCCGTGAATTAATTTTCACGTTAGAATATTAAACCATAAAACATTTTCTCTGTCATAGATGTCCAAACTGTGATCCTCATTCTCTAAGAATTGTGGTGATGAGTCTTCATACCCAAACCCGACAAATTAACAAAGACCAACCTTCAAGTCATCGATATCAAGGCCTTCTCGATCTTATCTCACACCTTCATTTCACTCTTTTTTCTTCTCTTCCCTAATTACGTTTCTCTCATTTCTTTTTCTTACTCTCATTCCACCTCTTTTCTCTCTTCATCTCTCTTCTTTCGTTTTCCTAATTATTTCCCCTCTCTATTCTTTACCTTCGTTTCACTCTCTCTGCTTCTCTTCCCTATTTCTGTTAGCCCAGACAGCTGAGGCTGTAGAATAGACCGACTGCATCTCTGCAGAATGGTAAGACCCTCACCTCCACCCCCAATGAGTGTCCAGGATATGACACTAAACAATCTGATTGTGAGGCTCTAGTTTTTAAGCTTTGGGGAAGGTAGAATATCCTTTCATTGTTTTTGCTCCCAGGTCTACTCTAAGTTGGAGTGGTGGCACCTGATAGGGTCCTATCTGTGGGTCAAATGACTTATGCCAAATTGAATTGCTAGAAATAGAACTGTTTGATCATTTTATTGTGTGTATATACAAAATGTGTTTACAAATCATATATTTGATGTATATGTAAAAGCAGGATTTGGCATTAAATAACCAAAAATAGTTGATATGCCATAAAACCAAACCAAACCTATTTCCGTTTTTCATCTTAATCTCTTTCGCGAACGCTTTTCACTTTTTCCTTTTCATTTCCCTGTCCCAATTCCTTTCATTTCTCTCTCCCCCCCCTCTCTCTCTCACACACACACACAGAGAGTATCTCAATTTCTAGCTTTGTCATCTCTATTTAATTCTCTCTCTCTCTCTCTCTCTCTCTCTCTCTCTCTCTCTCTCTCACACACACAGAGTATCTCAATTTCTAGCTTTGTCATCTCTATTGAATTCTCTCTCTCTCTCTCTCCCTCTCCCTCTCTCTCTCTCTCTCACACACACACACACACACACAGAGTATCTCAATTTCTTGCTTTGTCATCTCTATTTAATTCTCTCTCTCTCTCTCTCTCTCTCTCCCTCTTTTTCTTCCCTTCTTTCTTTTATTCATCGACTCTTTCTCTCTTTTTTTCCCGCTTCTACGATTTTCTGAAACGTTGTTACATTCCAATCCCGCTAATTCGTCTGGATTACTTTTTACATTTCTTTAATTTTCTTTTTTGCTGTTTGAATTTTTGTGTTTTATTTCCTCTCTGCACAGCGTTTCAAAAAATTCGATATTTCATAATCAAATAATTTGTTCAATTCAGTCTTATTTTATTTTATTTTTAAATTCTTTTTAGTATAGAAATGCCGTTCACGGAAAAAGAAAAATTCATCTCAAATGACATAAAATTTATTCGTCGAAATTTAAACGAGAAATTCATCGCCATAACAAAGTTTTCGACCATCTCTTCCAATATTGGTGAACGTCCAATTCATTTTGCCATGAACTGACAACGCCCTTTTATTTTTATTTTTTTTGTGCCATATTCAAATGTGCAATGTAGTTGATACATTTCTAGTAAATTCTTTGAAAATGAATGTTGCCCAGTCTTGTTCGATTGGGTTTGAGTATACTTTAACGCACAAAATAACTTTTCCTTGACAGTAAATAGAATTTCGATTTTGAGTAATTTCCACACTTGATAAGATTTGAGATGATTTGAACGAGAATTGGCCAAGTTATTTGTTTACGAAAGGATATCAATTTTTTCGGAAACAGTCTGTACTTTACCAACTTAGAAAGAATCTGGACTCTACAAGACACAGAAAGTGTATATAAGTCACTGTATGTATTCACCCAACTCCTTCGTACGAGCGGGATGTGACACAGAGTCAATTTTTAAGTGGAGTTTTACAGGTTGGAATTCAGTTTTCCTTTTAGACTGGTTGTCATTCCAAGGTTAAAAACTCCAGTCTGCCCTACTATTTATTCATAGCTAGAGGGAGAATTATTGGATGTATACCATTTTCAACGGTATCAGCTCTGTTAAATGAAATCTGCCTTGTCCTGGAATTGAACTTTTTTCACCGTGCCCATTTCCTTTATTAGGTCATTTCAAACAGTATGTTCCGCAGTTTTCTAGTTCGAATACTGATTTAAAAAACGATAATACAGACGACAAAATTTTAGAAAACAAATTTTATATAAGAAAAACAAAAGAAAAGATAAAAAGGATAAAGTGTTGCAATCTTCAGGTTTACAGGAATTTATTTGGGAGAATCTGTTTGGTAAACAAAGTTCTTTGAATTTTAGTTGTATTTTGTGGTTTCGTTGAATCTTTAGTTGATTTTTCACGTTTCGTTTAATTTTAGTTGAGTTTTCTATTGACTTTTAGTGGAATTCTTGGGTTTTATTGATCATTTGAGTCTTAGTGAATTTATGGAGTTTCAAAGGTGATTTATGTTGTTGTTTGCTATCTGACTCCATTTTGGGTTATTGTATTCTTATTTGCTGGTTTAACTTCTTGGATAAGAAGGCTGTAAAGGAATTACATGAAAGAAAAAGATAGTAAAAGATAGGAGACGAAGATATCTTTCATATTTGGCCTTTATTTCTTGGTTCAACAACCATTCAGTGGGCGAGGAACTTGTTCCTGAATACAAATGAAATGGTTGAATTTCCCAGTCAAGGTGTTAAAATGTGTCAGTCGTTCTTGGGAATATATGTCCAAAACTGGTATTTAAAGCGTTAACAACATGTTTGACGCTTTTGGGAGATATGTCTAAATCCGGTGTTTTCAGTTGTAGTCATTAAGTCCGTTGTCGGGTGTCTTAATTGTGATTCTAACGAGTTTATTATTTGGTGTTTTTAGTTGTGGGTCGTTAGTAAAAGAGGTGGCTGCTACTAGTGGAAAGGTTACTCAACGCGTCGTCTAGAGACGGACGCATGGCGCCTTCCACCACTAACAAGAAAGGTTTAGGTGTTGTCACTCCGCTGGTCACTGCTGAAAGAGAACGAGATTCTTTCTTTTGTCGGGACAGTTCCTTTTCTTTGCGCATGCGTCACTCCTCTTCCTGGCAGGGGCTTCTAGGAGTTTCTGCATATTTTTAGTAATTATTTTTAATTTAATTTAATTTTTTTTAATATTTCTATTCCTTACAAATGTTCTATTTCGTAGATTTTTAGTTGAATTTGCCCATTTAGTTACTTTTTAACAATTAAAAGAGTGAGTGACAAACACCATTCTGCTTGCTATCATGTTTACTGCTTCATAGGCCGGCATCCAAGCGCGCAGTAAAGTTTCCTAGTTGCTGTCGATCAAAAATGGTGGATCAGCTCTTCATATCTTGTTGTCTCGGCCCACTTCTCAATTCTGAAAGCGCCAAAGTTGCTGTTGATTTGCCACGTCGTGGTCAGTCTTATTCTTTTGTTTGAAATGAATTTTTTTTGCCTCCGACGATAATCTTTATGTCACTGCATACTCGGATGGAATATGGACAGACTCCCACTTTAATCATTAAGTCATACTCTTAAACTGGATACCACTGACTGCCATACTTCCATAACCCCAGGTATGAACCCAACCCCTGTCACAGAGAGATCAACCACCCACAGAACACGCCTATACCCTCGTGAAAATCCTTTCAAACCGCCCTTTACCTTCTTAGATTGTTACGTACTCGCATTTACAGGGACAATCAGGTCCTCTTTCCTGGTCGGCCCAGTCGGCCAGACTTAAAATGTGCCGACTGTATCCGCGCCCCTCCTCCTAAAAGAAGTGCCTTAAGTATAACACTAAAATCCACCTGATAGTAAGGCTCCTGTTCTGCAACTCTGAGGAATATGAAATACTTCTCCATTGCCATTGCTCCCAGGTCTACTGGAGTGGGAGTATCTAAAAGGCACCGATCTATGGATCAAATAGATCTAGTTGAGGTAATGTTTAAAATAGTAGTGACTTACATTAATATACTGGCGCGCTTAGCACAACGGTTATCGTCGTAGGAAATGGAATTGGTGACCCGTGTCCAAATCCAGGACGAAGCTGTTTGCATTTCTCATAGCGTTAATACTCTTTGGGGAGGTATTGTTGGGATACAATAAATAAGGATCTCCTTTACATAACTTGTATGTCCGGTAGAAGCCCCCCCACCCCAGGGATCACATGACAGTCCCAAAAACTCATTCTATAGCAACATAGCTTTCTTAGCTATACTTATCAAGTAAGCCTTTTGCCGTTTTATACCCCCTTTTACATACTGGTTGTTCATGGAACACTCTCTATAGTTCTCGCTGTTAGAACACGATTGTATATTCTTTCCCTTTAATACCACTTGTAAGAATATTGTGTATATGAAAGGTTAAATGCTTTGGTGTGTACAAATGAGTTTATCTTGTTTTTCTTTCCGTTGTGTTCAGCGTTAGTATATCACAGATATACTAATGCTAATATTGATCCTTTGAGAGTGGGAACACATTGAAAACATCTACCCAGACAAAGTTTCCGATACATGGTGCATTCAATAAGTTTCCAGACTTTTTTTGTACAGGCATTTAAAATCGTTGTAGACTTTTGAAAATTCAGTATGTTATTCCTATACATCTTATGACATGACTGACCAATTTTGTTAGTTTCCATTCAATAATTACCAGGTATAACACTATGGACCTTTGGGTTGGTAGTATATTGGGTTAGATATATGTGTGTACATGTGCATATTTACAGGATGTTGTCCAGAAGACCTGCCTGAGGCGATGAACGATAAGGAAAAGTGGCGAGGGAGGGTCAGGGATATCCGTGCTTCCAGCACGACATGATGATGATGATGATGACATATGCATATCACGGTAGATACGAGGTGCATACGATAAGTTTCCTGACTTTTTTCGTATGGGTATTTAAAATTGTTGTAGACTCTTGAAAATTCAGTATGTTATTGCTATACATCTTATGAGGTGACTGATTAATTTTTATGATTTCAGGTTCAAAGGAACAGCTACAGCAGCAATTGGAATACGCCCTACTAAAGCCTGATTGTCACAGCTGGTGAATTTCAAAAATGCAATCTGGACGTGAGGAAGAACGATATGCAATAAAATTCTGTTTTAAACTTGGAAAAAAATGCCATATGGAAACGTATGGAATGCTTCAGACTGCTTTTCGACCATCTTGCATGAATCGAGCATCAGTTTTTGAGTGGCATAAGAGATTCAAGTAAGACAGGGAGTCTGTAAGGGATGATGAGAGGTGTGGGAGGAGTAAGGAAGTCAGAACACCAGAGTTGATTGGCCAAAGGGTTAGGGTTCCTATGCTGAGGTTTTAAGGGAGTTCAGGAAAAGAATCCGTCGGAAGACACTCTTCAAATCGGATCAGTGGCATTTCCACCAGGATAATGCACCAGTCCACAACTCCATCCTTGTCACAGACTATTTGATGACCAAGATGGGCATTAAGACAGTTCCTCGCCCTCTCTATAGTCCAGACCTTGCTCCCTGTGACTTTTGGTTATTCCCTAAGCTCAGAGGCTGTCGTTATGAGACAATTGAGGAGATGAAAGAGGCTGTGACGAAGGTCATTGACATGCTCACACAAGAGGACTTCCAAGGGGCCTTCCAGAAGTTGTTGGAACAGTACAACAAGTGCATTGCAGCCGGAGGATATTACTTCGAAGTGGACTAGAGTTTCATGTGTGTACTATCAATAAAAGTGCCCATACGAAATAAGTTTGGTAACTTATTTGATGATCCTCGTAGTATGAATCCAAATTTTCTTCCCCCCAGCTTTATGTAAATAGTAGAGCAGATTATGTTCTTTAATTTTGGTGTGGCAACCAATCGAGGAGATGGAAAACTCTGAATCCAAACCAGTTTATACGGCACTTTAAAATAACGTTGTGTCTCATCCTACTCATGGTGGAGAGGTTGGGTAAATAGTTACAAATCACTGAGAATTTTTTTTTTTTTTAAATCAATGGTGAGTTATTTACAGAATGAAAAAATAGAATTATTTTTAAAAACTCTTTTTGTGTGGAACACACTGACATGGTTGACATTTTTTTTTTCGTTTTGAAGTCAATGAAATCAATGATACAACGCAGATTACGATGTATAATTTCAAATCTTTTATAAAACAACTAAATCTATTTGAATTCATTTGCCAATATAACGTAAAGTTGGCGACCTTAGTTGAGAGTGACCAGAAGGCTCTCTTTTCAATAGCTACAACACCAAGGTGTAGGGGAGGGCGCTACTCCATTCCCTAAATATAGTAAGTAAAGTTGGCGACCGTAGTCAAGGGCCACCAGAAGGCTCCCTTTTCAATAGCTACTACACCGAGGTGTTGGGGAGAGCATAACTCCTTTCCCTGGATTGCTTTCCTTTACTCTTGATATGTACCTTATATTGCTGAGTGTTAAGCTAGGAGGTGTTAAGTACCATTTTAAAAGTTTTTGGTATGACGCTACCTGGGACTGAACCCAGGTCTCCCGGACCATTGCCGAATCCTTTATATTTTCAGCAACAAAACCTGTTCTAATTATTCTATACAAATAGCTGAGTCTGCTATTAGACAATTCATATTGTATGAATAGATGGTTGATGTTTTATGGCATATCAACTTTAGTGGGTTATTCAATACCAAACCCTGTTACACACACACACACACACACACACACACACACACATATATATATATATATATATATATATATATATATATATATATATATATATATATTATGACCGTACTTGTAAGGAGGACTGTTTTAAGATTGTGAAATTTAGGTATTAAATAACCCATAAGAAGTTGATATACCTTTGAATAAGCAAATTCATTGTCGGCGATTTAAGTTGTGTTCAAGGGTTTTAAGTAACGAACTCTCACTCTGATGTCGCAATCCAACTCGGTAGCCAGTACGTCACCGGGAACATCACTGGTTATTTCCAAGTCACTCAATTCTCGTCATACGTTTCACAGAGAGTCATACGTTTTACAGTATTTCATGAAACTTTTTAAAAACTATTTTTAAAAAAGCTTCATGTAATACTGTAAATTGAGAATGACGAGTGTGTCTCTCTGTGAAACGTATGACGAGAATTGAGTGACTCGGAGAGGTGTTCCCTGTGATGTACTGGTTAACGAGTTGAACTGCGACATTGGAGGAAGCGAGTTCGAACTCCAGTTGCTCTATTACATTTACTTTTGGACTAATGCCCTTGGGGAAAGGTATGAACCCCCTTATTCCTCCCAGCTATGGGATAAACAGTACCACTACTGTTCTTCTACGATGATGGCTTTGGCATTGAATAACCCACCAAAAACAAAAAAAGTAAACAGCTAATTCATCTCATTAAAAAATTTTTTAAAAGTTGCTTGTCCAGAAACGTTAATTGATGAAATGTTTTTGGAAATGTACGAAAAAATTATCAAGGAATGCTTAGAAGCAACACCCAACAAAACAGTAGCTTCACGGTCACTTACCTCTCATCTCACAAACTATCAAAGATGAATAAGATAGGTGGAGCACTGCTAGAGAAGCAAGGAAGAACCCATAAGCGACGTTCTTTTTTAGATTCCAACATATGGTCGCAACAGTGTTGGCCGACTAACAAGTACTTACATAGGTAAATTCTGTGCAGACACTAGATGCAGTCTATAGGACCTGCCAAGAGCGATGGACAATAGAAACAGATGGAGCGAGTCAGAGTACCACGTATTATCAACACAACTCGATGATATCCTAATGTCTTCATCTCTCTACAATTTACCCACTCGCTATTTTTCTTTTGTCTCCCTCTGCCTCGGATGGCATAATGGTTAGCAAGCTAGAGGAGCAAATCTACACGAATGAGTTCGAGTCTCATAGGGTGTCCCTTTCATACGGTCTTGTGCTACAATCTAAGCAAAAAGAAAAAGCTTAGTAAATTACTACAAAGAAGATGGCGACTTAAGGCCGATTGCTGATACATAATTTCGGTTATTTTATGCCAAGAGGTTAGGGAATTGCGTACATTGTACGTTTATATTTATATTTTTTGTAGAGTTTCTAGTGGATTTTGCGCACAGTTATACGATATCAAGTATTTCTATCAAAAAAAAAAAAATTTACAAACAGAAATGATCCTGACATTTACTACCACCCCGGGTCAGAGTGGACCTAGAAGTAATAGCAATGACGAGAATACTCCACATTCTCCCTAGATCTCCAGAAATTGAGCCTCACCATCAAATGTAATACCCAGGGTACTATAATTTTCAGTTTCTTTGTTTAATGGCATATCAACCTTCGTAGGTTATTTAATGTCATGCATAGGCCATTCTTGTAGAAGAACATTAGTGGTTATATTCAATCCATAGCTGGTGAGGTGTGTGTGTGTGTGGGGGGGGGGGGGTTCAGTAGCTTTTCCAAGAGTATTAGTCCGAAAGTGAAGGTAATAGCGCAACTGGAATTCAAACTCTCTTACTCTGAAGTCGTAGTCTAGCATGTTAACCACTACACCACAGGAACTCCCACCTATAATTTTTTAGACCTGATGTGATACAAAATAAAATTTTAAGCGGAGTATAGCTGGTTTGAATTAAGTTTTCCTTCTCCTAGACTGGTTGCCTAACCAAGGGTGAAGAGTCCAGTCTGCTTTATTACTTACTCATTGAGAGAGGAAAAATAGATAGGTTCATGCCTTTCCAAAGAATATTACCGCGAATCGAAATGCGAACAGCATCGTTCCCAGTGCCATGTCAAGTAATTTCTCTTCATCGTAGAGTAGTGCCCATTTTCTCTTCAAGTAACGTGTGATAGATTATACTAGGTTACATGGTACCAGTATCAAGGAACGATTCCTGAACTGACTGCTGGTTTTACTTTCTCTAAATCGGTTGCCTTACTTATAACAAGGATGAGGGAAAGATGGATTCATGCTTTTCCCAAGAGCACGAAGTACGAAGTGAAACGCAAACAGCCGCGTCAAGGTTTGGACTCGGATCGATGATTCCATTTCTTACGACGATAACCGTTACGCTAGGAGCGCTTCATTGGAGACTAAAATGAAAATGCTTAATAAAAAAAAGCAAATGATTGAAACTTCTTTTTAATTGGATACTGAATGTAAGTATTACATTTAAGAAGTTTTCATTGATATGCAAGGAAATATAACATGATATTACTTAGTAATAATCTATCTTCTGTCTTTTCTTATAGTCTACATAGATTTTATATTTTTCACAATGTGCTGGAATGGGCACAGTGAAAGAATGTTAACGTCATGTCAACCAGTCTGGGGGTATTTTAAGCCTCGTGGTTAGAGAATTGCATGCATTATTTACACTCTCATTTTTTGTGTAGTTTCTTAAGGTTTTTTTTTTCAGACAGAGATCTGTTCGACCTATAGATGGGACCCTAACAGGTACTACCTCTCCGTGTCAGAGTGGACCTGGCAGCAATGGCAATGAAGGGATGATTTCACATTCTACAGAATTAGATTAATTGGTTGGTGTTTTATGGCATATCAATCCTTTTAGGCTATTCAATACCAAATCCAGTAATATATATATATATATATATATATATATATGTGTGTGTGTGTGTGTGTGTGTGGAAGCGAATAATTTGGTAGTAATTTTATTTTTATATAAGTAGTTAAAGCTCATTTCTTTGCATACAATTAAATGCTTTCAAGTATTGTTATTAAGTATTACTAATCCTATTTGTCAAGTATTCCTATGCAATACAAATAATTTGCATGTAACTATATGGTTTCAAATATCGACTAATAACCGTAAGCAAATGATTGAACAGTTCTATTTGACCCCTTAAATGCGGTCAAGTGCTACCAAATCGGCTCAGAGTGGACTTCGGAGTCAAGCCAATAAAACTCCAGAGCTTCAGGTGTACAGCCTCACCATCAGATGCAATTTATTGTCTTACCGAGGTCCCTTGTTAGCGAGGGGGCTTACCCCTCAGTAGAAGGGCGGTCAGCATATTCTACAGCGTACGGGACTATCCAGTACTGGAGCCTTATCGTCAGATGCAGTTTATTGTCATACCCAGGGCATCTTTTTTGGGGGGGTCTTACCCCTTTTTAGGGGATGCAGTCAGTATATTCTAAGCTCCACTGATCGAGCGAAAAGAAATCTGAGAAGCCGTATGTCACAAATTGACCAAACACACGAAATGAATTGGTTGTACCCCTTTAACTTTACTAATCAGTAAAGATTCAAGGGAGACAAATCTGGACACAATAATTGATTAGAAAAATGCTTTTTAAAAAAGCAGGTGAACATTTATTTAACTCAGCGGTCAAGTGGAATTGGCAATTCATTTGAATACTCCCTTTCTCGCTCAGTTTTTTAAAAGAAGCTTTCTTGTGTTAATGTTTGCAATTGAGAGCTCTTAATTTTAGATGCCAATTTTGTATTATAAATTCCAGCTTTGTGTGATATAGTGTCTGTATATATGTGTGTTTGATTTATTGACTTTAACAGCATGTCAACCCGTTTAGGGTTATTTTATGCCCAGGGGTTAGGGAATTGCATTCATTGTACATTCATATTTACATTTTTTGTGTAGTTATTTCTTTCGAAATTTTTTTTTTTTTTTTTTTGTGGTAGCTTTGGCAGCTTTAGGCTTTTAGTTTTTCTTCTAAACTACTGTTGGGGCTTTAGTACCTGTGAAAGTCTGATAAAAGTACCTTAATCCTGGACTTTAACTAAGTTAAAACTTAAATTAAAATTACCCCCCCCCACGCACACACACTTTTTTTACGTACACATGGGAAGCAGCATGATGTACGTAAAGGTATTTGAATAAACCCATTGACGACCAAACTCAGTACCTAAACAGGTCCTGGACGTGAGTTTGACGACTCAACGCTCAGAATCGTTGTTTCGATCGGGGAACTACTGCTGCTCCTCTATAAGAGTGGCTTCTATAGAAGAGAATAAAACAGCCATCGAAAGATAACCATGACCCACACTCAAATCACATACACAAATCGCATCGCTCTTCGCGCGGGTAAAAAAGGGGCGCGTCCTTCTGAGGTTGGAGCCCTGGCTTCAGTGTTCGAAAAGTCAGCTACAGAGCTCAAACGACTAAAACTATTAAAATGCAAACAAACACTACAAATAGCGACATTTAACGTAAGAACCTTAAATAGAATAGGACAACTACCAGAGCTAATCGCATCGGCCGTAGAACATAAGATTGACATAATATGCATCCAAGAACACAGATACACGCACACGGAAAATATCAAATATCACAAAACTGGCAATGGATGGTCGCTCGCCACTGTATCGGCATGGAAAAACTCTGTCAACGCCGCAGTAGGAGGGGTAGGGTGCTTATAGGACCTAGAGCATTAAAAACGCTAAATAGCATTGAGAAAATACAACCTAGGATGATGGCAGCTACTTTTAACGGCAACCCCTGAGCAACAATCATCTCTTGCTACAGCCCTGCCAATGTTAGTGAAGAAACCGAACTAGTCACCTTCTACGATGAGTTATCCTCATTAGTGTGTAGCATCCAGAAACACAACATGTTAGTCATTGGCGGAGATATGAATGCCCAAATCGGGAAAAACGGAAACAACAAATACAGCCTCCACAACAAGTCAAATAGGAATGGGCAACATCTAACAGATTTCATGATAGAAAATAGATTAGCATGCCTCAATATAAACTACCAAAAAAGGGAGGGCAAACTATGGACACACACGTACGCAAACAATAGTAAAGCACAGATAGACTACGTCCTTATAAACAAGAAATGGAAAAATAGTGCAATGAATTGCGAGGCATACTCCTCTTTCGAGGGTGTGTCCTCCGATCACCGAATAGTCACGGTGAAAATACGGCTAAGCCTACGAAAAAACGCCAAACGAACAGCGACCATCAAACACTATGACTGGGCCCTTTTGAACAACAGAGATATGAGATAAATACGTATTAGAATTAAGAAACAGATTCGAAACACTACAAGAGAAAACGGAAAAAAGTACACCAAATGACGAATATGAAAATTTCGTCAATGTGCACCTCGAGACAGCAGCGAAATATATTCCAACAAAACTCAAAACTAAATATAGAGTCCCATGGGAAACTTTAGCGGTGAGAGAAAAACGTGCACTAGTGAAAACAGCCTCCAAAAACTATCGAAAAACCCAACAAACACAAATGCCCGAAAACTAAAAACGGCACAATATCAATTAGCAGGCATATATATAAAGGAACAGACAGAATACATTCAAAATCAGATAGATAAGATTAGAGACTCGGTGGAAGATAGACAATCTAGGATAGCCTGGCAAACAATAAACGAAATGAGTAGAAGAAAGAACACAGCCAAAGCAAAACTGAAAGCTGCAAACCAACAAGAAATAATAAAAATGTGGAAACAGCACTTCGAAAACCTACTAGGAAACCCACCGAAAATAACACATGAACCAATCACCAGAATAATTCGTAAAGAATTAGACATTAAACTAGGACCGTTCACACAAGAACTCGACTCGGTTCTCAGAAAAATTAAAAATAGAAAAGCTGCAGGGCTGGACGAGATTCCCCCAGAAGTATGGAAGACCAGACAATTCGACGACATACTGCTCCGACACTGCAACGCAGTATATAATCAAAATCCGATAGATAGATGAAGGGATGCATCCTCCCCTTCCCTAAAAAGGGGGACCTCGGATTAGCCAAGAACTACCGAGGCATAACACTTACATCCATAGCAGCCAAAATCTACAATGCCCTACTACGAAACCGCATAGAACCCAAAATCGACAACATACTTAGGAAAAACCAAAATGGCTTCCGAAGAAATAGATCCACGACCTCACAAATATTAACCATCCGTAGGATCCTTGAAGGTGTACGGGCAAAACACCTACAAGCGACATTAATATTTGTCGACTTTACCAAGGCCTTCGATTCCATTCACAGAGGAAAGATGGAACAAATCCTACTAGCGTACGGCATACCTAAAGAAACCGTAGCAGCAATAACGATTCTCTATAGAAACACCAAAGTAAAAGTACGATCACCAGATGGAGACACAGAATACTTCGACATTGTAGCAGGAGTACTACAAGGGGACACGCTGGTCCCGTACCTCTTTATCATTTGTCTAGACTACGTACTTAGAACATCGATTGACAAAATCAGAGAGAATGGCTTCGAGCTGACAAAGAAAAGAAGCAGAAGTTACCCCGCAAAAACAATTACCGACACCGACTATGCCGATGACATAGCGATACTGGCAAATACACCCGACCAAGCCGAAACACTACTGCATAGTTTGGAACGAGCAGCCGCAGGCATAGGCCTCTATGTCAATGCACACAAAACGGAATATATGTGCTATAATCAAACGGGGGATATCTCCACTCTAGACGGAACCCCCTCTTAAACTAGTAGACAAATTCACGTACCTAGGAAGCAGCGTCGCATCAACCGAAAAGGACATCGACAAGAGGTTAACGAAAGCATGGACAGCTATCAATAGGCTATCGATTACATGGAAATCACACCTAACCGATAAAATGAAACGCAGTTTCTTCCAAGCAGCGGTCACATCGATACTGCTATATGGATGCACTACATGGACTCTAACAAAACGGATGGAGAAGAAGCTAAACGGCAATTACACAAGAATGCTGCGAGCAATCTTGAACAAGTCCTGGCGGCAACACCCCACAAGACACCAACTTTACGGCCATCTGCCTCCTATCACGAAAACTATTCAAGTTAGACGAACCAGACATGCAGGACACTGCTGGAGAAGTAGGGACGAACTCATAAGTGATGTACTCTTATGGACCCCCACACATGGCCGTACAAAAGCAGGACGACCAGCACGAACATACATTCAGCAACTATGTGAGGATACGGGATGTTGTCCTGAGGACCTGCCTAAGGCGATGAACGATAGGGAGAAGTGGCGAGAGAGGGTCAGGGATATCCGTGCTACCAGCACGACATGATGATGATGATGATGATTTCTTTCGAGGGTTTTTACACAGTTATATAACAGGAAGTCATCATGTCGTGCTGGTATCACGGTTATCCCTGACCCTCTCTTGCCACTTTTCCCTATCGGTCATCGCCTTAGGCAGGGTTAGGGTTAGGGTTAGGATAATAGGACTTGTTCAAGATTGCTCGCAGCATTCTTGTGTAATTGCCGTCTAGCTTCTTCTCCAGCCGTTTCGTTAGAGTCCATGTAGTGCATCCATATAGCAGTATCGATGCGACCGCTACCTGGAAGAAGCTGCATTTCATTTTATCGGTTAGGTCTGATTTCCATAACAGGAAGTATTCCTATCTAATATCAATAATCATATGGTTTCAAATAATCTTTTCTTTACAATAATAATTATTTGTTTGTATCAATAATCATATGGTTTCAAGTATTCCTATCTAATACAAAAAATGTTCAAACAGATCTATTAGACCCAGTTAATGTTGGGAATATACGAAGCTAATTCCACATCAAAAGAAGACATACCTTTTAGGTGCAGGTATTCATCATCATATTTTCCAGGCAGGATACTTAAGCTCAATCAACAGGGTAAAAAGATGAGGAAGACCTTTTATTTACAGAGAGTGTAACGAAAAACTAGGAGCAGATAATTCTGAACCGACAATTCTATTATCAGTAATTCCCACAAGTATTGACTAGAGTGATCATTTCAACAGTTAAGTGGTTTCAGGGATTGCTATGTAATACTTATAGTTCCATCTAACATTAATCATTTGTTGGCACACAGTTAAATGGTTCCCAATAAATGATTAAATAGTTCTATTTGAGTCGTAGATTGGAACCTTACAAGTACTACGACTCAGAGTCAGAGTGGATCTGGGAGTAATGGCAATGAAAGGGTGACTCTACACTCTTCTGAGCTCAAGAACAAATGCAAGTTCATTTTCGGTTTTAAAATAATCGACTGAAATCTTCAGTTGTTGTTGATGCAAACTAATTTCCAACTAAAGTCGTACCAGAATATTAAAAAAAGGAATAAATAAATGTTCCGTTATAATGCATATTGTCAAATAGTGCCGCTAGAACAGTTATCATGAAAGGGTGCCGTTAAAACGAGTATCATTAATAATGCTTTTAGAATGCATATCATTGAATAGTGCCATTAAAACGAGTATCATTGATAATGCCGTTAGAATCAAATAACACTGTTAGAACGAGTATCATTAGAGAGTGCCTTAAGAACGAGTATCTATATTGTCCACAGTCCTTTATAAAGAGATACTGTTGATGAATCAAGTTTGCCGTTATAACGGATTTTTAAAAAAATAATGATTTTAAACAAAATGTGTCAGTGTTTCGGTGACATTTTATTTTCGGTTTTAAAATAATCGACTGAAATCGTTGTTGTTACTAACTAATCACCAACATTAGTCGTATCAGAATATAAAGAAAAGGAATAAATAAATGTGCCGTTAGAATGGGTACTGTTACATCGAGTGTCTACTATATAGGGGTTTATTATAAAAACATCTCAGAATTTTCTTGCAACTGGTACTGTGTAACTCATTTCACATAATTTGGAGAGGAGATGGCCACTGCTAAGTAATACGTCCATTGTCCTGAGATATACCATGAAATGGAATTATTTGACATGACTCTCTGATGACAACACACACGCACACAAATAAAATATACAGTTGGCATGACATATCCATTGGTCTAATGAAGAATGTTATCTTTGATTGGTCTTTTCTGTATATACCAGTCTCTCTGTGGTGAGAGCACATCTTTTAATGTCTTTTTTGTGAGGGGATTGTGTTTCAAATTGACCACTCGTTCATTTTTTTTTGCGAGGCCTTTTAAAATTAATATCACCTTATAGCTGGGTTAATAAGCATAATATTCCCATTTGTCAAATCCCATTTGTTTATATATAGGGTAGCTCAATCTACATGGGACCCAGTTGACTGTTAATATATGGTGTCTCAATATGCATGAGACCCATGTGACTGCTAATACAGGGTATCTCAAACTATATGGGACTCATGTGATTGCTAATATAGGATGTCTCAATATGCATGAGACCCATGTGACTGTTAATATAGTATGTCTCAATATGCATGAGGCCCAGGTGCCTGTTAATATAGGATGTCTCAATATGCATGAGACCCATGTGACTGCTAATATAGGGTGTCTCAATATGCATGAGACCCATGTGACTGCTAATATAGGGTTCTCAATCTATATGGGACCCATGTGACTGTTAATATAGGATGTCTCAATATGCATGAGACCCATGTAACTGCTAATATAGGGTGTCTCAATATGCATGAGACCCATGTGACTGCTAATATAGGGTGTCTCAATATGGATGAGACCCATGTGACTGCTAATATAGGGTATCTCAATATGCATGAGACCCATGTGATTGCTAATATAGGGTGTCTCAATCTATATGGGGACCCATGTGACTGCTAATATAGGGTGTCTCAATATGCATGAGACCCATGTGACTGCTAATATAGGATGTCTCAATATGCATGAGACCCATGTGACTGTTAATATAGGATGTCTCAATATGGATGAGACCCATGTGACTGCTAATATAGGGTATCTCAATATGCATGAGACCCATGTGATTGCTAATATAGGGTGTCTCAATCTATATGGGGACCCATGTGACTGCTAATATAGGGTGTCTCAATATGCATGAGACCCATGTGACTGCTAATATAGGATGTCTCAATATGCATGAGACCCATGTGACTGTTAATATAGGATGTCTCAATATGCATGAGACCCATGTGACTGCTAATATAGGGTATCTCAATCTATATGGGACCCGTGTGACTGCTAATATAGGGTGTTTCGATACGCATGAGACCAATGTGAATGCTAATAATTCTTGTAATAATAATGTTGATTTTTTTTTCAGATTTAAAAATAGTATACTATAAAAACTATTAATTCTCAATCCCAATGCCTTGAACAATAGAGGAAAAATATTTTGTGTCACTTTTTGTTTGGAGATAAAATCATTGAAAACCGTCTCAAAATAGATGCAACCCATAAATAGGATAATGATTCATTAGTGAGACAAGAAACTAAAAAAAAGATTGCATGTCCTGGAAGCTGATATAAGGTCTTTAGCTCAAAGAATGCATTTTTAGAGGACATGTTCCAAATGAGCGCCATTGTGCTTGTCTCAGTAATAAATCATTATATTAAAGGGTTGCATCTATTTTGAGACACCCTATATAAGAAGCAAAATGAGGCCGACCAACAAGAACTTATCAACCACAGCTCTGTATGGACGCAGGATGTAGTCAAGGAGATTGACCGGAAGCTCTGAATGATAGGGACGAATGGCGACAGAGTTTCAGGGAAATCCGTGCGAGCAGCGAAACGTGATGGTGATGGGGTCAGTGAGACTCCAGTCAAATGATGTGATCAAAACCGGAGAAGAAAGCTGCAGCATAAAAACCTCTGCTGCCATGAAGGTAGCCTTTGACGAGAAAAGTCTAAGGGGATGTTCTTTGAAATTAAATCTTTAGTATGCATCATCACCAGTTATCTTGTACTGCTTGTTACTGGGCTGTCGCAGAGAGTGACATAAGTGTCATACAAGTGCGTGTTATGATAATCTAATAACCTAAAGATGTCATACAAACTTATCATCTTGTTTATATTTTCCAAAAATTCAATTCGTTATCAATCAGAATGTTTGAGTTATAATTTTGGTGGTAAAGACGCCTATCAATTGTCAATATGTGGCAGAGTCATTATCACATGTACGACTATTAAAAAAACTCAATGGTCCGAGTTAGTAAAAAATATTATTCTCATAAATAAAAATATCTAATTGTTTGCCATTTACAGGTTGAAAAGACAAGTTAGAAATTCACTTGAGCAGCTAACTTTGTAGGGATTAAAAAGAAATTTAAAAAGACTAACATTTTTAAAAAATGTAAAAAGTAACAGTTTCCCAGGAGAAGGCGACTGACAGGAAGTGAAATCTGTACATGCCTAAAAGAGAGGTTTCCTGGCACCAAAGAGGAACTCTTTCTCAGAAGCTTTTATCACCTCGACTTAGATGGGCGCACCTTTTTCTCTCAGCTACTAGTAGGGGCTGCATGTACGGTTTAAGTCCCGAGGCCTAGCAGCACGCTGTATCTCCTGCTAGTAGCAACGAGACACACGACAGATCCTATTGGAATTCGGGTAGTCATATTGTTTTTAGTTGTGTGACACAAAAGATACGCCTTCTAAGTAACAAGGATGCATTAAGTCTAGACTTTGTAATTTGACATTGTTCATATTTGCCTTAGTCTTCACTGACTGACTAACCTACTGATCCTATTGATGGGCAAGTCTGTAAATATTTGCGAGCAATTTGTAGACGGCCTATACCCATCAGTCTCCCCCAATTTGTGGGTATAAAATGGAATTTTCCACCTTTAAAAGAAATACATATTAAGATAAAAAATGTGAATATTTTTTTAAAATTCTTTGTATTAATACAATTTTCTTTAATTGACACAAAAACACGATTTGGGATTTATTCTTATTTATTTTTATTTTTTGTTAGGATTAATTGGCTGATTTATTGTCATGTCCTGGACACACGTTTGGGGGAGTTTTACCCTCAGCTTCTGGCAGTTCAACATATATTTCATAGTCTAAGGGGGCATTTAAATATGCACTCTTAACATCCATATGAAGAATTAACAAGTCATACTGGACTGCTATTTGCAG
Source organism: Sepioteuthis lessoniana (assembly GCA_963585895.1). NCBI lineage: Eukaryota > Metazoa > Mollusca > Cephalopoda > Myopsida > Loliginidae > Sepioteuthis > Sepioteuthis lessoniana. The sequence goes on from OY757944.1 coordinate 1,268,988, forward strand.
TAGTAACCTTATGGAAGCCATATTTGTTGTTGGGATGAAAGTTTCTCTATAATCCTTGCCATATATTTGCGAGTAGCTTTTGGCTATGAAACAAGCTTTATACTCAAGACTTCAATTGCTTTTACTTTTTATAATAAAAAACACCTTCTACTGATGATATTTTTATATTTTTGGGACCTTCTGCCATTCAAAAGTATTATTTTCCACTAAGGAATCAAATTCTCTTTTCATTGCTAAAATCCAGTCATTCAAATCCACAGAGTTTACAGCCTCAGAGTAATTAGCAGGAATCATACGCAGACTACAACAGTAATCAACTCCACCAAATTCAAAGTTTTCTACTACAAAAATAATCGGGTCCTTTTTTCTCTGTTGGATGGGATGACGGGTTATTTGTCCCTACCCTTTGGTGTTTGGGTTGTCTTCCAGTTCTATGTCACATGTGATTAAGGATTCTGGATATTTGATATTTTTATCTGGTTTTGAAAGAGCTATTATCATAAGAGTCGATGAATTTTACGCACCTAACTCTTTTAATAGCCATTGTTTCCAGAAAGTAAATCAAGTAAGAGGGACTTTGTTTATCATAGCCAACAAAGATGCCTTTTTCACAACGAGGATCTAATTTTGTTTTATTTTGTACATAACAAAAATAAGTTGTGCCAAAAATATGCATCTTATTTAAGTTTGGTTTTGAACCAGTAAAATGTTCATATGGGGTTTTTCTTGTGTTTTTATTACAACAACGATTTCTAATATACACTGAAGCCATCAATACGTAAACCCACAAGTTTTCGGGGTAATTTTGACTCAATAAGGAGACACTTTGCCATAGAAAATAAAGTTCGTCGTGACCGTTCAGCGGTCGCATTTTGATGCTGTAATTGCGCGGCCGATCGACCTAAATGTGTCTTGCAAGTTACATCCGTACTCTTTACAGAGGACACGGTCACCTCCAGGGCTACGTCTTCCCAAGAGGATTAGAAATACGCATCCGCTTAATTATTATGACCCCAAGGGCAAGGATACATATCAATATTTCCCTTTTTTAAGTAGAAGAATTATATTGTGAATTGAATTACCATGACTAGAAAATCTGGCGAACACTTTCGCACGACATACGGAAACACTGGACAGCTGCTGTTTCGACCTTATTAGGTCTCACCAGCAGTGTATACCGTGATCTCCAGCACTGGAGATCGAACCAGCGACCACAGATTGCAGTTGTGTGCGATATGAATAGGTGGCTCAATTGTAGAGTTTTGGCACTGCAATCTGTGGTCGCTGGTTCGATCACGGTATACACTGCTGATGTTACATTTTGTCTATGGCAGAGAAGTGGTGTAAATGTATACTTGTAGCTGGAAAATAAAATGTATTAATTCTTACAAAATAATTTACTCTATGCTTATGTTCTTTATGTACAAATGGACGTTATCATGTGGTATTGCTGGGGGGACTCTAGGTTAGTAATAATCATACTTCTGACAGATATGAAATCATCTTTCAATCCTCAGCAGTGTTTCTCAACCTTTTTACACTTGTGGACCCCTTGAAATAGTTTTCATGTCTCAGGGAACTCCTGTATAAAAATGTATTATATATCATTAATAATATTTATCGCTTGAATATTTTTTATTGTAGTGCTTGTGGAACCTTTAATGACCTCTTGTAGAACCCAAGAATTCCAGAGAATACCAGTTAAGAAACAGTGATCGAGAGTAATCTTTAGATGAAGGTCTAGGGATACAGTAAATGATTTTCTCCCTTGGATATTTTTAGGGGTCTCATGACTGTTCCAGAAATTCAACCTTGGTCAAGTAAGTCTTTTTTCTATTTTGTACCTCTTGCTTGTTCATCAGAGAATATATGCTGAATTCTATTAGGACACATTTTGGCATTCTTTCCACTTAATATTACTTGTTATATTGTTTATATAAAATGCTAATAGCTCAGTTGGTTAGGGCAGTGTAATAAGCCGACTACATCTCTATAGAGGAGTGAGACGCCCCCCACCAATAAGTGTTCTGGATATAACACTAAAATGTATCTGATGGTGAGGCTCCAGTCCAAGAGCTTTGGGGAATATGGAGTGCCCCTTCATTGTCATTACTCCCAGTTCCACTCTGATCTGTACAAGTAGTATCTGTTAGGATCCCATCTATGGATCAAATAGAAATATTTAATAATGTCCTATGCTTGAAACCATTTAACTGTGTGCAAACAAATAACAGTTAAATTATTAAAATTATATCACAATACTTGAAACCATTTAAATGTGTTATGCTGATTAGAATCATTAGTGTTAAATAGCAATACTTGAAACCATTTAACTATGTGCAAATAAAATTATTAATGTTAGAGAGTAATGCTTGAAACCATTTAACTGTGTGCAAATAAAACTGTTAGCATTAGATAGCAATTCTTGAAACCACTTAACTATGTGCAAACAAATTAGCTCTGGTTCATTCAAAAAATTGTTACCTACAAACTATTTATTTATAAATAATATACGTGTGTGTGTGTACATTTATATATAAACAGGATTTAGTATTAAACAACCTACAAGGGTTGATATGCCATAAAACCCAACCAAACCAAATCATATATTTTTAATATATATGTATAAAGAGGATTTGGCATTAAATACCCTACAAGGGTTGATATGCCATAAAACATAACTAACCAACGAATGTTAAACGTTTTTGCTATGTACAAATGAGTTTATCTTGGGTTTCTTTCTATTCGGTTCAGTGTTAGTATAACATGGATATACTAAAGATGATATTGGTCCTTGGAGTGTGTAGAATTGACTAAAACATTTTCTGGCCACCAACCATCTAATAAAGGCTTTGTTGTTGGTACAACTGACTTTTTTTTGCAGACTATGTATCAAATTATGTATAAATAATAAATTAAGATATTACGGGGGGGGTGCTCTGGGTCAACATAATTAATGGGGAATCTGGGTTGGTACTGTAGGTGGGGACTCTAATGGAGGTGCCCGTGGTGTAATGGTTTTCGTCGTAGGAAATGGACACGGTGACACGAGTTCAAATCCTGAACGAGACTGATTGCATTTCACATAGCACTAATACCCTTGGGAAAGGTATGAATCCAATTATTCTCTCTCCAGCTATGGGTAAATAGTAGGGCAGACTAGGTTCTTCAGTCTAGGAGAAGGAAAACTCTGAATTCAAACCTCTTAAACCCCGCTTAAAAATTGACCTCGTGTCATATCCTGCCCGAGCGGAGGGGTTGGTAAATATATATAAGTGGGGACTCTAGGTTGGTACTATAAGTGGAGACTAGATTGGTACTACTAGTGGGGACTTTGGGTTGGTACTGCTAGTAAGTTCTCTGGGTTGGTACAACTAGTAGGGACTCTGTGTCAGCACTACGAGGACTCTGGGTTGGTACTGCTAGTGGGGACTCTGGGTCGGTTGTGTAATTAGGGACTCTGGATTGGTATTACTAGTAGGGACTCTGGGTTAGTACTACTAGTGGGGTCTCTGGGTTGGTACCAGTGGGGACGCTAGGTTGTTACTACAAGTAGGGATGCTAGGTTGGTACTGTTACTACAAGTAGGGATGCTAGGTTGGTACTGTTAGTAAGTTCTCTGGGTTGGTACTACTAGTGGCGACTCTAGGTCGGCACTATTAGTGCTGACTCTGGGTTGGTGGTAATGAAACTTCAGTCCAGCCTAAAACTCGAGTAATCTCCTAATGAAGGCTTTGATTATGACGCAGTTGTTTTATAAATTTGTAATTTGAAATTATGATAAAGTACATTTAATAATTAACCAATTAAAAATCTATCTATATGTAGTGTTAGGTTTTCTATATTATAAACAATTAGATCAATGCAATCAATACAGATCTGCTGCGGAGCCGATAAGCATGTCGACCCTGCAAATGATTTAAGTTTAATGCGTGCCAATAGTGACAGCCAAAGACAATGAAGGGAACAAAGGCGAGATAACAGATACAACAAAAGCGACGATTTATTGTCGGAATTACAAACGCATATGTAATGTCCGTGGCGGTTGAATTTGGTCTTCAGCTAGATGGGTGATGTCGATAGCTGGTATAGTTGAGTTGTAGATGTTCGATGAGGGTAGCTGGCGTAGGTCGAGTCGAGTCGTTGAATGCAGCTGACGGTTGTTGCGGGCAGCCGAGGTCGGTCGAGTCGTTGAATGCAGCTGACGATCGTTGCGGTCAGCCGAGGTCGGTCGTGGTTGGTAAATCGATGTCCCGGTTTTGACAGTACGTTGGGTTAACCGAGGGAGGGGGGTCGATCTGGTTGCTAGCCCGTACAGCGAGTCATACGTGGGCCAGATGTTGCAATGCTAAGGCAGTCCGTAACAGCGAGTCATTACGTGGACTGCATGCTGCATTGCTGGAGCGTCGATGTCGAAATCGGTGTTGGCAGTTTGGTTGTGTAGAGTCGAGCGGGTTGGTGACTAAGACTGAGCCGTGTCTTAGTACTACGGACCAAGTGAACGGACGGGGGGTGTCCTCGTGATGTAATGGTTAAAGCGATGAACTGCGGAATCGTAGTACACGAGTTCGTACTCCAGTCGCGCTATTACGTTCACTTTCGGGCAAATACCCTTGGGAAAGGTATGAACCCCCTTATTCTCCCTCCAGCTATGGGTAAATAGTAGGACGGACTAGGTTCTTCAGCCTTGGTGAGGCAACTAGTCTAAGAGAAGGAAAACTCTGAATTCAAAACCTGTTAAACTCCGCTTAAAAATTGACCTTGTGTCATATCCTGCCCGAGCGGAGGGGTTGGTAAATAGTACCAAGTGAACGGACGGGGAAACCGTGGCTAAGGTTTGCCATACGAAGTCGAGCGAGCGGATCGGTGAAGCTAGGGCTTTGTCGTGCCCTAGTTGTACGGGCGTATCGTTTACGGTAGCTATGACTTTGTCGTGCGGACGTGTGTGCCAAAGCTGTGCGAACGTATCGTTGACGGTAGCTATGGATTTTGCGCGCCAAAGCTGTGCGGACGTATCGAGACGATAGCAAAGGCTTAGCGCTCCAAAGCTGTGTGGACATATCGGACGATAGCTAAGGCTGTTTCGCGCCAAAGCTGTGCGGACGTATCGGACGGTAGCTAAAGCTGTTTCGCGCCAAAGCTGTGCGGACGTATCGAGACGATAGCTAAGGCTTTGCGCGCCAAAGCTCTGCACTGTAGAGCGAACAGGCCAGGAGGCGTTATCTTAACGCTGTGCAGATAGCGAAGCGGTAGCTAAAGGCTAACCTGTGCCAAACGGACGAGTGGAACCGAGCGATGGTTAAGACCGGGTGATCTTAGTGAGTCCTCTTCGTGTTTGCCTCCGGGCCGTCTACTTCGACTGGTCGTTAAGGACCGCCAGAGATACTCCAACCCGCAGAAGGTGACCTCCTTTGGTCCTTAAAAGGACCTTTAGTGCATATCAATGTGATGGAAATAAGGGTGAATCTCCCGCAAGAAGTGACGGTGAGGTGAATGCAACCACGATAACGTAGGATTCGACCTCGTGGAGCCAAGTGGCCCCTGAGAGCGTCTGCGGGAACCACTGAATTTTTCGCCGCCGAAGCCTTTTTTCATATGAAAGAAAGGCAATACCACTTCTGCTGCGCTACGCAAATAGAAAGTTCTATAAAAAATTGACGTAGAAAATAAGCATTTCTTTAGCCTGGTAGCGAAGATAATTATTTCCATTTTTATAGAATTATTTCTGGCAGTGGTGTTTTGCAAATGTTGATAAATGTTAATTTATCCCTTTCTTAGCTGTAACGGCCGATTAGGGTCGAAAAAGGGTTTTGTCATTTCCGGCCGTACCCGGATGTAATTCTTCAAAGGCGAACGAGTAATCCGATCTGTTTATGTTTGTAGGCAGGTCGCGGCATCAAAAAACTTAATCTTTTTACTTTTTCACCTCCTGAATAACTCATGACGGTATTGCAATTGTTAGAAATTAATTATCTCCCTTGTACTAGAACTCTTGAAGAATGTGACATCAAGAAACGAAAAAGTAATTCTCTTAACTGGAGGGGTTAAGTTTATTGCCTGGCGCCTTTAGGTGAATGCCGACGGGGCCCGAGGCATTTTTAGGACTGCCGGACGTGTGTGGTCCTCGGCCCTGCGCTCAGACCCACCTAAAAAGGCCTTATGCTACACTTGTACGCTTGGTGGGGCGTATGACAAATATCAACTCGATCAGACTCTGCTTCGTGCAGAGGTTTTTCAGCGGACTGTCTAGCATTCGTGTCGGATGGTTAATTTCCGCGAATCTCAGGGGACCGTCCACCCAGGCTTTAAACCTCCTTGGAGGGTTTAGGTTTATTGCCTGGCGCCTGAGGCGCCCCTCTTTAGGGGAATGCCGACGGGGTCCGAGGCATTTTTGGAGCCGTTAGACGCGTGTGGGCTTCGGTCCTGCTCCCGGGCTCACCTAAAAGGCCTTGTGCCACACTTGTATGCTTGGTGGGGCGTATAACAAATATCACCTCACAGCCTTTGCTTCGTGCATAGTCTTTTTAGCAGACTGTCTGGCATTCGTGCCGGACGGTTAATTTCCTCGAACCTCAGGGGTCGTGCACCCAGGTTTTAACCCTCCTTGGAGGGGTTAGGTTTATCGCCTGGTACCTGAGGCACCCCTTTTTGGGGAAAATGCCGACGGGGCCCGAGGGATTTTTGGAGCTGCCAGACGCGTCTGGGCCACGGTCATGCGCCAGGACCCAGCTAAAAAGGCTTTGTGCTACACTCGTCCGTCTGGTGTGACGTTTATCAAATATCACTTGATCAGCTCCTGTTTTGTGCAGATGCTTTTCAGCAGACTGTCTGGCAATCGTACAGGACAGTCAAAGTTCCATGGCAGAGACTTGAGGTTGAAAGGCCCTCAGAATCGGCGAGTTGCAACATTGACACCTTTGTCCCGCTTGTATAGCACTAGACCTTGCTGTCCAGTTTAAACTATAAGCAGGCATAAGTGCCTGAACCCATGTAACGATACCCCCCTCGCCCCCACATACGTTACATTCTCTTCTAACCATGTCCCTTCTTGGCCGGTGATCAACTAGTGGCTCCGAGGGGGGGTAACGCACATTTCTTGCCACTACAAGAATACGATCGAGGGGACAATAGAACAAATAGGACAAACGATATGCTTGGGGTTTACTTAAGAGCAGAAAGAGGAGTTATGCAACACTACATTTCCGATAGCATATATGGACTAACGCCAGCATGGATTACTAGCGAAAAATTCCACAAAGCAACTGGAATGCCGACATCTTGACTCGATCTTCTTCGCTGGACCCTATCTTCTCTGCTACTGTGTCCAGAGTCGACCGCATCTGTCCGTGTCCCCTCGCCAACTGCCTGTCAGCTCCTTTTCCCAACCAACTTTCTTTCGCGTCCCGTTACCACTTCCGGACCCGCCGAGATTTCAAGTCCAAAAACCCTTTGTCTGGTTTCGCGCCAAAACAGACAGAGGAATCGTCTGCTTGGCGGGCCACCTATATAGTGTTACACCCAAATTTGGGTCCATGTCAAGCAAGGCTCATCAGGCCCACATTGCACTAAGTGGGTCGATGACCAGCACAGTTCAGCAGGGTTCGAGCCTCGGCTCGTGCCCGACCTTCCCCTCCCCTAAATCCCACTATAATTGACCTTCGGGTCATTGACCTTGTGTCGTCCTGTCTGGTGGGAAACAGAGACAAATATCAGCTTGATCAGATCCTGCTTTGTGCAGATACTTTTCAGCAGACTGTCTGGCATTCGTGCCGGACGGTTAATTTCCTCGAGTTTCAGAGTGCTGTCACCCAGGTTTTAACCCTCCTTGGAGGGGTTAGGTTTATCGCCTGGCGTCAGAGGCGCTTCTTTTTAGGAGAATGCCGACGGGACACAAGGCATTTTTGGAGCCGCCGGACGCATCTGGACCACGGCCCTCGCCCGGACCTACCTAAAAAAAAGGCCTTGTGCCATACTCGTCCCTCTGGTGGGACGTTCGTCAAATATCGCTTGATTAGCGACTGACTAGTGCTAACCTTGCACATCACAACAATGGCGTCGTCGATAGGATACCAATTGTCTCTCAAGGATCCCGATTTTATCGATACGTGGCTACGATGTTTTGCAGCGAGCGCAAGAACTAAAAAGCTGAAAGACGACAAGGAAAAAGGAGGAAAAAATGAGATCTCCCAGAGAAAGAAATACAGGAGAGAGACAAGGAGAGGAAAGTAATGCCGAAAACGAAACAATCACTAGAAGAAGTACAAGTCCTAATAGAAGCATAAGACTACCATGTTTCAGAGAGATGTGGTAATGCTGGCAAATTAATCTGCCTAATTTGCATGAGTATAAGAGAAAGCCTATTTAAGTCTCTCACTGAGAATAACCAAGCAAGTTTGATTAGTGACTGCCTAGTGCTAACCTCATACATCATAACAGTTTATTTAACTGACTAACAATTCCTTTTGGATTATCTAATGCAGAAATCTAATTGATAAGTGAATGCTTCATTGTTATAACTTTATATATTTTCAATGATCATTGGAATTTTTAAAAAAAATTAGACTTTCTTTATAATCAGTAGCGTGCACTATCTAATATCAAAATTCAAATGATTATATGATTTCAAGTAACTCATTAATACTTTTCAATCAATCATACCATTTAATTTTCTTTCTTGCTCAGTTGACTTGGGCTGTAGAATATACCGACTGCATCTCTGCAGAGGGATAAGACCCTTCTAACAAGGGTCATGGATATGACAATAAATCATCTGATCACAAGGTTCTAGCCTAGGAGTTTTGGGGGATGTGGAGTACCCCTTCATTGTCATTACTCCAAGGTCCACTCTGACCTGTAGTGATAGGGTCCCATCTATGAGTCAAATATAACAGTGTGCAAAAAAATGACAGAGGTTAAATTGTAACAATTATATAGCAATACTTAAAACCCTTTAACTGTGTGCAAAAAAGAGATCAGGCTCATTTAAGAATGTTATCCACAAAATCTGTTTACAAATCATATGTATATTTAATATGTATAAAGAGGATTTGGCATTAAATAACCTATAATGGTTGATATGCCATAAAACCCAACCAAATCAAATCATATATATTTAATATATATGTATAAAGAGGATTTGGCATTAAATAACCTACAATGGTTGATATGCCATAAAACCCAACCAAATCAAATCATATATATTTAATATTTATGTATAAAGAGGATTTGGCATTAAATAACCTACAATTGTTGATAAACCATAAAACCCAACCGAACCAACTCATGTATATTTAATATATATATATGTATAAAGAGGATTTGGTTTTAAATAACCTTCAATGGTTGATATGTCATAAAACCTAACCAAACAACCAAGTTTCTTTATTTCTTTCTTCTTTGCTTTAAAAGCATATCAACCTTATTGGGTAATTTAATGCCAAAGCCATCCTTATAAAAGGACAATAGTGCTACTATCTAATACATAGATGGGGGATAAGGGGTTCATACTTGTCCCAATTTTCTTTGTCTGAATGTGACTGAAGTTTGAACTCACTATGATGTCATAGTTCAGCACATTAGCCACTACACCATGGGAACAACCCCCCCCCCACTTAAGTTTCATAATAATTTATGCAAATATCCTTTCAAGTAATTAATAATAATTATAATCCTTAGTAAACAATTATAGCTTCAAGTAACTGTTCTTAATATTAAAAATTTGCATACAGTTTAAGTTTTAATGATTCCTATCTAACATTAATATTTCTATTTAATAATAATCATTTCAGTTATATGATTAGAAGTACTCCTATCTAATACAAATATTTTCCAAACAGATCTATTTGAATGATAGATTGGACCCTAAGAGGTACTACCATTCCAGGTCAGAGTGGATTTGGGAGTAATGGCAATGAAGGGGTCTTCCACCCTCCTTTACCAGATGACACATAGTCTGAATATGACAGCCAGAAACAATGTTGTCGGTGCCAGTTGAAAAATGTTGAAACTAAAAATTTACTCCTGAGGACAATTATTTTATACTTTGCTCAATTTTGTTTCATTGGATTATTTTTGTTTTATGAATAATTGCAGTGCAATAAAAAAAACTCACATGGTTGGAATAAAACACAATCGTCTTATTTTATCATTTTTATCATTAGATGCTTCACTAGTTTAAAAAAAACCAAACAAACCAAAAAACATATCAAAATAATTATTAGATTTCAACAGGCTATTTGAACCTGTTCCTCTAAATATTATTTGGTAAACTTTTGTTATGTCACATTGAGCTATACAGGGTGTTTAAAAATGTTTACATTTCTATGGGAGTTCCTTTAGGATATGATTTTAAAGTCTTCACCTGTTCACCATTCCTGTTAATACATTACTGGAATCTTCCCCAATTTGTTTCCATAATATCAGTTTTGCTTTTCAAATAAAGATACTCCCATAGAAATATTAAGACTTTTTTAATCACTCGTGGAAGATCAGAAGAGCGTGTTTGACAGGGATGGTGAATAAGTGAAAACTATTTGAAATTATATCATAAAGGTGCTCCCATAAGGGAGTAAACATTTTTTTTTTTTAAATTACCTTGTATATTAACAGCCTGTCTTGAACTTGGTTTGCAAAGACCATTTTGTTTGACAATAAAATTTTGGCTGTGAACACTTTAGTTTTATTCTAGAAATTTGTCTATCACAGCTTGACTTTGGCAAAATTGTAATTTGATTTGATTTGGATATTTAAAGAGCGAGAGAAACCTACATCATAAATGGCAGGAGTTATTATCATCAGATAAGCAGTGTATTTACTTAAATAATTGAAGCAGCTGGGCTTTGTTTCAAATTGTCTCCCCTTAGCTCAGGAACTCTTCTTGGTGAGAGTTAAGGAAGAAAAAGAAATAGAGAAGACTAAAAAGTTATGTCCCTTTTTCATCATCATCATCATCAGCAGCAGCAGCAGCAGCCAATTTTCATGATGGATAAACAATTAAAACAAAAGAAAATGACTTGCCCGTTTGTGCCATCAAATGGGATGAGAAGCAGCATGAAAATTTTGGTGTTGTATTCTCTGAAAGCTGCTGTGGTGGTGAGGCTTCAGTTCTGGAGCTTTGAGGAGTATGGAGTTAAAAAATCAACTAAAGTTTTACCTGTTCTACTCAATAATTTTTTATAAACTTTTGATCCACACATATTCAGTTACCAGAAACACTGATTCATTGGTTAAAATTTTTTCTTGAGTAAGCAGCAGATAGATTGCCTGGATTAGTCATTACCTAACACTAAGTAAGCTATCTCATCATTGGTCTTTATTAGTCATCACTCTTGCTTAAGTTCTCTAGATGGTATCCAGTGTCTAAAGAAAGCTGATAAATGTAAGTTTTTGCTTGTCAGCCTACACTGATATGTTCATTTTAGGAGTCTATTAGAGAATGTTGCTTATGAGTTCATCCTTTGTCAGCAGTACCCAGTATGTCTTGCTCTCATCTTCCTTGGATGTCATGAGAGGATTTGTTCAAAATAGCATGCAGTATCCTTGTGTAGTAATGGATGGTGAGAGAGAGCCAAAGGAATCTGTGCTGTGAGAATAATTTGATGATCATCATGATAATGAACCTATTACTCTTGTTTTGTAACGAATATTGATGTTCTGATCCTCATGAAGTTTTTTGGCTTGAAAATAAATTGCTTAGGACCCAAGAAATATTTTTTCTTTCCAATTTGTAATCTTTTTGGTATTCGTTTTCTTCAGGTTAAAAACAAGGAAACAATTTTGCCGCCAAAACTGTCATAAAAAAAAGAATCATAAAGCCTCTGATATTTCTTTATAATTAAGCAATGGCCATTTTATATTTTCATTCAACACATTCAAAATTTACAAACACAAAAAGATTTTAATTCAATTCTTATTTTTGAATAGCAGGAAAAAATGTATTTGTAATATTGAATGAGTTTTTTATTTCTTATTTTTTTAAGTTAAAAAAACATAAACAAACAAAAAACAAAAACAAAATAATTGTTTTTTTTACCTGGTCTTATATTTTAAATACCATGCTTTAAATATCAAAGATGGTGAATGTTTCTTATATATATATATATATATATATATATATAGTAGGTATCATACAATAACTGATGTTTATACAACAGCATTGCTTCTAACAAAGCCTTCATCAGATGATGACTGTGGGTTCAGGCATGGTTTCGGGGCCGAAGCATCATTACCACTAACCCAGAGCGCCCCAGCAGTATCTCATGACACCACCAGACTTTGTCAGATTGTTGTCGCTCTGTGGGATTGCCAGAGCCATGCTGATACAGTTAGAGCTTTATCTTGGATCTTTTCCATGTATTGTCTCTTGTCTGATGGAGGAAGTCCGAGATTAGTTAAGAAAATGGAGGTTGAGTTGGCAATAAAACCTCTGCATCCGACTTCAATAGGAAATACATTCGTTATCCAGCCATTTATGACACATTGTTCTCGCAGATCTTCTTATTTTTACAACTGACGCTGATGTGCCCAGTCGAAATTTTCTTCAAAAGGGACCATTAACTCAATAACAAAAACTTTTTTTGCTTTAATGGACCAAATGACAATATGTGGATGCTTTGTTGTTAACGCTATTTCAGTTGGAAATATGAAGTTATGTTTTAAATCGGTTGCGACGTGCCAGTCCATGCAGCCCTCAAGCAATGATGGTTTACGCATATTTTCACGTGCAATTTTCGAAATATTTCCTTCTTTAACGAACTGAATATATACATATGTATGTATATATATGTATATATATATAGTTGAAAAAGATTGAATTGCAACCCTTTCTGAATCATTGATAGCTTTTGATATCAAAATTTAGAAGGTGTTTAAGATCATTTTTATGAAATCATCAGAAAAAATAAATTTTAACAAGTTTTCAACTTAGTTACAGACTTTTACAATAAAACCATAATTATAATAAAATAAAAAGTAGAATAATTGTCGCTAAAATGTTATATTTTTAACATAACATTTTGAATATGAAGGCAAGGAAAAAAAAAACCCACACGTAATTTTGCAAGCTGTAATGGTTCTTAGTGAATTCATTGTATGATAAATTTATCACCCTTTAGCTCTTTTTGTAAAATTCTGGTAAGCAATGATTATATTCTGAATTTAACCAAGAATAATTTACTGGTGATAAATTTACTAGATACAAACAACACATTTGATTGGTGTTTGTCTAGGCCAATCAAAAAAGTGAACCTGAAATTCAAATTTGGTTAGATGAGAAATAATGACCTACATTGTTTTTCCTTGTTGGATAAGGCCAAGAACACTAGAGTCATGTTTTACTCATTCTTTCTGCTGGGGATAGGATGCAACACAAGGTCAATTTTTAGCAGAGTATAGCAGGTTTAAATTTAGAGTTTTCTTTTTTCTAGACTGGTTGCTCTACCAAAGCTAGAGAGCGCAGTCTACCCTACTATTTACCCATAACTGGGGGTGGGGTGGATTGATAGTTATGGATAAACATAAGTAAGTTGTTTGGGACATTGTTTTTGTTTGCCTTTAGAGTTGGTCTGTTTAGTCATTTTTGATCAGTGTAAATTTTTTTAGATGTTAAAGAGTGGAAAAACTTCTCTTTCCAGTCGTTTTATTTACTATTAAACACGAGTGAATCTATTTTGCTATCTCAACTTTAGGGAATGTAGAAGTTAATCTAGTGTTTACTATAAAGATGTTGACATTAAAAGATTGCAATACTTGTACTTTGATTCTTTATTAGAAAAAATTAAATAACTTTTCAGTTAAATTCTAGATACCTCCATCCCCCAACTGACAGAGCTCTTTTCAACTGGTAGAGGCCTCTGGGCTGCAGCCCCTAAAGTTCATAACTTAACCTGGAACTGATTATTGTAAGCAATAAACAAGTCTTTGATTTATGTTCAAGTCAGGTTAAATACATCAATTCTAAGCACTTTAAATGTTTAATCTTGCAGAAACTCTTCTCTACATTGGTTACCATTAAACACAAGTAAATCCATCCTCATGGGAAAGGTATAAAACGTTTTATCTCCCCAGCAATGAGTTAAAAGATACCACTGCTATTCCTCTACAAGGATGGCTTTGGCATTTTTAATATATAGCATCCAGTTTTTACATTTAAATGTGTAATAAAATTGACTCAAAGTTTCCTGACATGTTATCCCAAATTATTCCACCCTGTTAGTACGGCTTAGAATATACAAACTGCATGTCATAAGGCTCTCCAATCAAAAAAAAAAAAAAAGAATAAAAATAGTGTATAATACTAAACTGCACTTGATGGCAAGGCTTCAGTTTTGAAGCTTTGGGGAATATAGTCATTTCTTTGTAGCTATTACTCCCTGGTCCATTTTGATCTGGAGTAGTAGGTTGGTTGTTTGGGTTTTATGGAATATCAATCCTTGTCGGTTATTTAATGCCAAATCCATTTTTATGCAAATAGTTCTATTTCAAACAATTCAGTTTAGATGGGTACACAGTTTAATTGTCAAAAATATTTCTATTTCAAGCTATTCAGTTTAGTCAAACAGTTCTAATTCAGCTAATTCAGTTTAGCATAAGTATGCAGTTAGTTCTATTTAACCCATAGATAGGACCCTATTAGGTGTTACAACGCCAGGCCAGAGTGAACCTGGAAGCAATGGCAATGAAGAGGTACTCTGCATTCTCCAGAGCTCCAAGACTGGAGCCTCATGATCAGATTGTTTAATGTCATATCCAGGACACTCGTTGTCATCTTACTCCTCTGCAGAGGTGCAGTCAGTGTATTCTACAGCCCTAGCTGACTTAAATATTTTTTTTTTTGTTTGATTTGTCTAATTTTTGAAAAATGCAATAAATCTAAAATTTCATGATTAGCTCTATTATTACTTTTAAAAAATTTTTAAATTAAAAATTCAGCCCAATATGAGTGAGCAAGAAAAGAAATGACAAAGAATCTATGATTTGCTTAAAACCAAGCCAAAAAAATTCCCAAAATAATTAGAGTTTCTTTATGACCTTCATCAAGCCCAGACCTTAATCTCCTTAATTATGTTATATGGGGCGTTTCAGAAAACAAAACAAATGCAACTTCCCATTCAAATATTGGTTCACTTAAGACTGCTATTGTGAAAGATTGGAATAAAATGTCTGAAGAGTTTCAAAGGGGTGTTGATACAATAATTGAAAAAATGGCAGCCATATTGAGTAAATTTACTGTTTAGTGTCTATCTTCTTATTTTGTTGTTTATTTTTAAAATTAAAATTCATCTTGTTTTATAATAGAGTCGTTTATTATTATAATAGAATGTTCCTAATTTTGCTTCCACACACTTTATGTGCAAAATAGTATCACTGCTGTTCTTCTACAAGGATGACTTTGGCATTAAATAACCCACAAAGTTTGAAATGCCATAAAACAAAGAATCCTACAAAACTTTGATTCTGCTCTTACAAATGGTGAAATGAAACTTATTCTTTAATCTGGATCAATATGATGTATGGAGAATTGAGCAGTCCATCTTAAAATGAACATTTTGGAAGCAGTACTTGAACCTGGCCTCAGACAGTTTTCGACCTGAATATGTTTCTATTAGTGGCATTAGAGTCTGTTTGTCCAAAGCCAGACTTGTTAGTTACATGAGATCTCAATCATGGGCTGATTTTACACAGGTCCTTTCTCAGCAACCAACAATTAATTCATGTCAATTCCGTGATTAATATATGGGTCCACAGCAAGTCTGAGAAACCATATGAGAGGGTAAGGGGTTGATAACAATGCCAAAGACAGTTCTTTTTGCTTTTCAAATATGTGGCAGACAGCCCAGTCTGTAGAATATACTGACAGCATTTCTACAGAAGGGAAAGAGGCCCCCCAAAAAGTGTCCTGGATATGACAGTAAACAATCTGATCATGAGGCTCTGGTCTTGGAGCTCTGAGAAATGCAGAGTACCCCTTTATTGTCATTGCTCCAAGTTCCACTCTGGCCCAAAGTGGTAGCACCTGATAGGGTCCTATCTATGGGTCAAATAAAACTGTTTGATCTTTAAAATGTGTGTAAACAAATGACTAATGTTTAATTGAATTGTAAGTGATGCATAGCAATACTTGAAACCATTTGATTGAGTGCAAATGAATGAATCATGTTGAATAGAATTATTAGTGTTAGATAGAAATACTTGAAACCATTTAACTTTGTACTAACAAATGATTAATAGTAAATCAAATTATTCATATTAGATGGAAATACTTGAAACCATTTAACTGTGGCCAAACAAAATGAGCTTTGGCTTGTTTAAAAATGTGATTAACAAAATGTGTATACAAATCATTTATATTTAATACATATGTATAAAGATGATTTAGGATCAAATGGTTGATATGCCATAAAACCCAACCAAACCATATATGGCAGGGTCTGTAAGAGAGAAGTTGGCTGGAGGATCCACATGTGTTCTCAAAAACCAGCTTCGGTACCGTTTGTAAAGCCAGATCTATGAAAAAACTTGTAAAGTTTCAATTTTAAGGTTACAAATCCGGAAGATGCCCTTAACTCAACATTTCTTAAAAATTTAGGGCCTATTGTATGAGAAAAGATTTTCGAAAAATAATTTTGAAGCTCCCATTACTCAGGCTAATAACAGTTTAAGCTTCAGGGCTCCAAAAATTGTAGTTTCACCACTGACCTTCAAAATGACTGTAAATTATACTTCCTAAACAAGCACCTCTGTAAAGAATAGAATTCACTGAGCTTTGATTAGTTTGGCAGTTTTACTGTTAATATTTTTCTATTTTATGAACATGTGATTATTTAGATTCTTTAAAACTGGCAGACCATGAAATGCTATAGAAAAACAACAAATTATTCAAAAGCTCTCAACACTTTGGATAAAAAGTATCCTATGTATTAAAATTAAGTTTCACAAAAAAAAAAAAAAAAAAAAAAAAAAAAAAAAAAAAAAAAAAAACTAAGGCAAGTCCCAATGGTGTAGCGGCTAATGTGCAGAATTGTAAGATCATAGTAAGTGAGTTCAAACTCAAGTCATGCTATTACATTTACTTTTAGACTAATACCCGAGCAAAAAGTTCAAATCCCCTTATCTCCCCCTACCAACTATGAGTTAAATAATACCACTACTATTCCTCTACATGAATGACTTTAGCATTAAATAACCCATGAAGGTTGTCATGCCATTAAACAAAAATATATATATATATATAACCAACAATGGTGAAAAGAACTCCAGGAAAAAATTTGGACAATTTTTATATAAACCAAATTTAACCTTTTGAGCCCTAAGCTCCTGAGCCTAAATTGATCTTCTGTCATTTGAGAGTGATCTTTAATGGGATCACAGGGTTAAGAAATCTTGTGGGATGACAAAAAACAAAAATTGTTAAAGAAAATATTGTCTGTGTTTTTTTTTTATGAAATATGTCGATGAGAAAGATTACTGGCTATGTATAGCTTATTTATCATACAGGAGTAAAATTTGATGTGAAATCTGACAGTATGGGAAAGAAGACAATTTCTAAAATCAGATTGACATGTTTCACTAGTGGTCTAGTGTCATCAGAATGCAAATGAATTTATTACCAAAAACAGAATCTACATTACAAGGGAGATACCTTCTTTCCTCAGCAAATTGATACTCAAAAATGTGGAAACATAAACAACAACAACCAAAAAAAAAGAAAATTGACTGATAATTAAAATATTAAAAAAAAAATTCATGTGTTGATACATTTTGTATAAACTATCATACTTTTCTTAAGCAAAGTAGATTCCATTTTTGGTTTGTGAATTCTTTTTCATTCAGATGACGTTAGACCATTAGTGAAACATATCAATCTGACTTTTCAAATTGTCATCTTTCTCTCTATCACACACACACACACACACATCATGACAAAAAGTAAGAGTCATATTTATTGATTAATTAAAATAATAAAAAACAAATTGGAAGGATCTTTTCATCTGACATGTTTTCAATAAAATATACCAGAACAAGTGTTATGTTATTCTAACTTATATATATATATATATATATATATATATATATATATATATATATATATATTACATAGAAACACACATATATATATTTACATATATAACGTTAAGATAGCATAAAAATAACCAACAGAGCTTGGTAACTGAAAGTTTCCTGTTTTAATGATCACATAGGTGAGAAACTGACTGTCACCAAGCACTAATGACAGTGTCTATGCTATCCTAAGATATATATACATATATATATATATATTCTATCACCAATATTTAGAATATAAAGCAAACTATATATATATATATATAGGAGGGACATTCAATAAATAAGGGAAATTTAAAAGGAAAATCAAAGTGATTTTTCTTCACAATTTTTTTCCATAAATGTAAACTCTACATTGGTTTATAGTAAAAATTATTTTTCAATCTTACAAAAATATTTGTTTGGAAGCTATTCAAAATGGCAGAAAATCAAACAGGCTTGAACAGAGGTCTGACATCAAAATTTTGCTCACAGAAAAGTGCAAACAATGTGAAATTTATAGAATAATGTGAGATGCATACTGAGAAGCATGTTTTACTCACAAATGGGCAAAACATGGGTTTAACATTATAAGCCTGAGGTGAAAAGACAATCCATGGAGTAGAAGCATTGACTCTCCAGTAAAGAAAAGTTTCTGGATGCAGCAATCAGTAAAGAAGGTCATGCTAACACTCTTCTATGATATGAAAGGACCAATCCCTATTGATTTCATTTAAAAAGGTGAAACTGTAATCAGTTCTTCCAATTAACAATTTCTTAGGCAAAATCCACCTCATTTATATTGGGCCAATGGCATCATGGCTAGAGTGGTCCGGGAAACCAGGGTTCAATCCCAGGTCAAGTCATACCAAAGACTCAAACCATGGTACTTGATGCTGCCTTGCTTAACACCCAGCATTATGAAATACAGATCTAAGGTAAAGTGGAGCATCCAGGGAAAGGAGTAGCACCCTTCCCTATACCTTGGTGTAGTAGCTATTGAAAAGGGGAGCCTGTTGGGTTGCCCTTGACTGCAGTAACCAACTTTTAATTTATATATATATATAGCACTCTGGTGAGGGAATTAACGGCTGCCACTCATACAATGCAAAGCTCTTCATAAGAATTGAGCACTCTGTTATTCAGTAAAGCAAAATGTAAACAAGCGGAAGCTACAACAGGGTCAGGCAAAATGATCTGATCTCACTTGAATAAATGACAAATAAAGAAAAGAAACAAAAAAGTGTTTTTATTTTCAAAAAGTACATATAATGCCATTCTGTTTCATTAGGTTTTGAAAATTAAATCAGTCAAATGGGATCCATTATTGTCTACACACTGCTGAAGGCGTTCGCGAAAGTTGTCTATAACTCGGCGGGTCATTTCATGTGGAATGGCAGTAATTTCTTGACGAATTGCATCTTTAAGTTGTTCAATAGATTGAGGGCGATTACTGTATACCTTTGACTTGAGGTATCCCCAGAGAAAAAAAATCGCACGGATTTAAATCAGGTGAAGGGGCGGGCCAACCGATGTCATCACGCAATGAGATCAAATGACCAGGGAACATCTCCCTCAAAATCCCCATAGCACGTTGAAAAGTGAATCATATGAAAAAAAATATGCATTATATGTACTTTTCAAAAATAAAAACACTTTTTTGTTTCTTTACTTTATTTGTCTTTTATTAAACCTACAAATGTGTCATATCCTTTTGCCTGACCCTGTACATAATGCCTTATTATTCCCGAACTGACGTATGTCGACTGATGACTAAGCGGTATGATACTTAGTAGGGCGGATTTCAATCCCAGCTTGACGCGTCCTGCATGTCTAGCCACACTGAAAAGTTGTAATACAACAAAACAGTCTGTTAGTGGATGACTATATATATATATATATATATATATATATATATATATATATATATGGAAAGTTACTGTTAAAACATTTTGGTTTTAATAAACCTTCATCAGGACTTTAAGATGGTGAAAAATGTTGCTTGAACACCGATGGATCTTACTGTTCTGATAAAGGTTTATTAAAACCGAAATGTTTTAATAATATTTACCAACCCCTCCACTCAGGCAGGATATGACACAAGGTCAATTTTTAAGCGGAGTTTAACAGGTTTGAATTCAGAGTTTTAATGTTGACTTTGCATCATAAATTCATCACTCTTGGATTAATTTGTTTTTTTTTCTTTTCTTCATGCTGTCAAATTTATTTCCGTTATATATATATATATATATATATAAATAATCTTTTGTAAATCTGCAGAATTTAATGGTTAATGTTTTATATCTAGAAATATATAAACTAAAGTGAACTCATGAGAGTGTCTATTTTACATGGATTTTCTTTTCTTAACATTTTGAACCCATAGATTAGTGGTTCTCAGATGCCCTGAACCTGTGCTCAGACACACATGCAAAAAAAAAAAAAAAAAAAAAAAAATCAAAAGAAACAGACAAAACCCATTCAAACATGGTTATAGGCAACAGATATCTTTATTTAAAGGGATCATTTGATTAAAATAAAGACTGAAGGGTCAGTATTTGAGCCTCTTATTATGCATCTAAATATCTCATCTATTGAAAACGATGTTAACACCTAATGGTAAGCTACTGAAATTAGTAGACCAGTTCAAATACCTTGGTAGGAATATCTCATCTACTAAAAGAGATGTCAGCATATGCATAGGAAAGGTATGGAATGCAATTGACGATATGGAAATCTGATCTTTCTGATAAAATGAATTCTTCCAAGCTATAGCTGTGTCAGTACTATAGTATGGTTGCACCACTTGAACTTTTAATGGAACACCTGCTAAAAAAGCTTGATGTGAATTACACAAGAAGGCTGCATGCTGTTTTGAAAAGATACAAAAAATATTAAATAGACTAAACATAGAGCAGAAAATCCATGAAAACATGGCTCCAGGTCTATAAACATCTTTATTTAGTGATCATTCCATGAGAATTATTTAAAGGAATCATTTTATTAAAATAAAGACTAAAGGGTTTGGTATTTAAACTTGTGTTTCTCCACATGGATTTTTAGGCTGATGGGGGGGGGGATTTTTAAAATGAGCCTGGAGTTGGTCCAGGAAAAATGGGTGGGGTTTGAAATTCTGTTTTTTTTTTATTTATGCCAGAAGAAGAACCAAAGGTTTTGAATTTCAGCTTGACAAGCTGATAGACTGATAATGAGAGCAGTGTAGCAGTCATTTGTCAAAGCTTCTATTTTCTGCTAAGTAAAATGTTTTTCCTATTACTAGGAATTTCTATTTGTACTTAACTAAGTAGAAATTTTTTGGGCCCCAAAACTGGGCCATAAGGAAGAAAAGGTTGAGAAACATTATTTAAAAAAGCAACCACTATTATATCAGTTAATTCTTTATAGAAAGATTTGGTTGGATTTGGCATTAAATTACCAATGAAAGTTGATATACCATTAAACAAACCACAAGTGGGCATGAGAAATTTTTAAAATGAGCCCGAGTTGGTGAATGGTTGGTTGATTGGATTTTATGGCATATCAACCTTTGTAGGTTATTTAATGCCAAATCTATATTCAAACAGTTCTAAATCAGGTAATTCAGTTTAGTATAAGTACAGATTTTGTTTACACACAATTAAATGTCAAAACAGTTCTATATTAAACAATTCAGTTTAGCATAAGTACAGTTTTAATGTCAAAAATAGTTCCATTTCAAATAATTCAGTTAAGCATAAGCACACAGTTTAAATGTAAGTACAGTTTGATTGTCAAAAACATTTTTATTTCAAGCTATTCAGTTTAGTCAAAAAGTTCTAATTCAAACAATTTAGTTTAGCATAAGTATGCAGTTGGTTCTATTTAACCCATAGATAGGGCCCTATCAAGTATTACCATTCTGGGCCAGAGTTGACCGGGGAGCAATGGCAATAAAGGGGTGCTCCGCATTCCCCAAATCTCCAGCATCACTGGAGCCTCACCATCAGATTGTTTAATGTCATATCAGGACACTCATTGGTGGAGGGGGGGTCTAACCCCTCTGCAGAGAAGCAATCGGTGTATTCTAAAGCCCAGTAGACTGGGCAATGAATTGGTGAAATTTTCTGCAGAAAATGATGTACTGACATAGAAATATAATTTGTAGCAGATTAAAAAGAAAGGAAACCTATGAGGTCTGAAGCTGAACCAAAATTTGGAAGATCAATTTGAAAAGAAAGGAAACCTATGAGGTCTGAAGCTGAACCAAAATTTGGAAGATCAATTTGAAAAGAAAGGAAACCTATGAGGTCTGAAGCTGAACCAAAATTTGGAAGATCAATTTGAAAAGAAAGGAAACCTATGAGGTCTGAAGCTGAACCAAAATTTGGAAGATCAATTTGAAAAGAAAGGAAACCTATGAGGTCTGAAGCTGAACCAAAATTTGGAAGATCAATTTGAAAAGAAAGGAAACCTATGAGGTCTGAAGCTGAACCAAAATTTGGAAGATCAATTTGAAAAGTTGACAAATAGAGAGGAGCAATGTATTAGTCATTTTTCAGGCTTTATATTCTTTAGTAGATTTTGCTTTTGTAAATAAAATGTATTTTCAGTTATACTAAATTTCTTTATTAGTACTAATGTGGACCTGAAAAATGTTTGACATCAAAAATGGATGACAAAAGAAATTTTGAGAAACACTTACTTAAGCCTTTTATTGTTAATATCTGATGCCATTTCCCTGAGATTGGAATACAAATTCAACAAATAGATTCCCTTTTTATATTAAATAAATGTTTGAAGAGTATCAATTAATATTTCCTACATTTCTGTGGAGTCAATATTCCTTCTATTCACATGTATTGGACGAGTCTTAGATGATTGATTTTAACAGCATGTCAACCTAAGATTATTTTATGTATAGAGGTTAGAGAATTGCTTTCATTGTATATTTATTTTACATTTTTTGTGAAGTTGATTCTTAAGAGATTTTTTGTATGGTTTCAAGTATTCTTATCTAATTACTAATAATCACATGGTTTCAAGTAATTATTTCTATTTAGTAATAATAATTCGTTAGCACACAGTTTTATAATTTCAAATATCCAATAATAATAATCCTTAGCAAACAATTATAGCTTCAAGTAACTATTTTTAATGCAAATAATTTGCACACAGTTATATGGTTTCAAGTATTCTTATCTGTTACTAATATTTTGCAACCAATTACATGGTTTCATGTAATTAATTATAATAATCATTAATTAACAATTATAGCTTCAAATAACTTACACGGCATTAAGTATTCCTAATTTGCATAATTGTATGGTTTCAAGTATTCCTACCTAATAGAGATAATTATATGATTTCAAGGAGTTCTTTCTATTTAGTAATAATCATTTATTTGCACACAGTTATATGGTTTCAAGTATTCTTATCTAATAGAAATGATTATATGATTTCAAGGAATTCTTTCTATTTAATAATTGTTATGGCACTTACCTTACGAACTATAATGAACTCTTTCTATTACTATGAATACCGGGAGAATATTCCTCTCAGTGTTGAGTTAACTCCAACCTAACACTTTGGCAGTCAGACTGACGTTCAACACTCTTTTACCTATGCTGTATTTATACTTTTGGTCAATATATTTGTTTCTCGTAATCCCGAGTTTGTGTCTTTCTTCCGGACCTTTTACTGGTTCACAACAATAATAATCATTTATTTGCACACAGTTGTATGGTTTCAAGTAACTAATAATAATAGTAATAATAATAATCCTTGGAAACAATTATAACTTCAAATAACTATTCTCAATTCAAATACTACAGTCACTCAAATTCTTTTAATATTTCTCAACAAAATTTTAGAGTTTTCACAAATTAACATTAACATATATTAACCAACTTAGAAGATTTTGTTATTGGTGGTGGGGTGGAAATTAATACCTCCTCTGCAAAACTTTTAGGGGTCAAAAAAAGCTCGAATTGAGTTTATTGTCATCATGAAAGTTTATATTTTTTTGTGTTGTTCCTTAAGATTTTTTTTTTTTTGTGAACTGTCCGATTAAATATGAATTGTTTTTAAACAGATCTCTTTGACTCAGACAATTCCATATACTCATCATGGATAATTGTTGGTTGTTATATGCACAACATAGTTGATGCTGTACCCCCAGGTTTACTTTTGTCATAGTTGGTTACCTTCAGTAGATTTGTGGATAGATGGTTCTCGTTCCTATCTATTTCTTGGAATATTTCATATCACTTAATTCTCCTTTTTTAATTATTTTGCTCTTGTAATGCCGTCCGTCTTTTTGCTGTCTCTGGCCCAAAGTATTGGACTCAGGACTTCCAAGTGGACTGAGACCAACATTTTCATCTTCTAATAGGAGGATGCAGCAGCTGAAACATTGTGAATATAACAACCAAGATAAGGATAATAGTCCAAATTATGTCAAAAATGTAAATAGTTGTTGGATCATCTTGGTATAGGCTATAAACAACTTCCTGCCTGAAATAAATAAACATCAACATTGCATTCTGGGAAAAATGAATCTTACATAAAAAAAAAAAAATCATATGGGCTTTTTAATATGACCATTCCTGCAAGAAAAAAATATCTAGCTGATGATGAATTTACTAACTGGAACTTTGCAGTTTCTGGATTTAATGCTGAACTGGATTGAATAATCTTGATTGATTTGGGATTTGATATCAATCATTTGTGAGTTAACTAGATTGAAAACCTTTTTTTCAATTATATTCTCTGTTTTACCATTAATAGGTCACACATTCCAACAACAATACTGATTATTTGGAATTATCATGACTCTTACAAGGATCAAATCGATTAGACACAGATGAGCATGTGAGATCTGTATTTTGTATAGCGTTTTTAATAAATTTTTGTGTATATTTATTTTTCAAGGCTGGATGTTTATAGGAGAAATGACAATACACAAATGTAGACAAGGGTAATATCAAGAACCTAACACATGATTCAGTTGCGTATCAACCCTCATCTACAATGATCAGTGCTTGAAACGAGTTACAAGTCAATATTTCCAATGCAATTTCTAAGGAAAATATAGACAATTTGTGTTTTTCTTAATTTATCAATAACAATAGTTAATTCTACAGTCTTGAGGTATTTGTGGTGTAAAAGTTATAATCATAGAAAATGAACTCAGCAACTTGTGTTCAAATTATATGAGAGAGAGAGAGAGAGAGATGCTACTATGCATAGACACATGTAAGACGTTACTCACTCAAATACACACGTGTGTGTTTGTATATGTATATAGGAGATACAAACACACGCAAGATGCTACCTAATCACATGTATATGTATGTGTGAGTGTGTGTGTATATATATATATATATATATATATATATATATGAGAGAGAGAGAGATGCTACAATGCATACACACACACAAAATGCTACCTAAGCACACATATATATATATATATATATATATATATATATATATACACACACACACACACACACACACACACAAAAAGCTACCTCTACATACATATATACACACGTATTTATGTATGTATGTATGTATATACACACACACACCCACCCAAGAAATGCTATATATATATATATATATATATATATATATATAATAATAATAAGTAACTATATATTAGTTTTTATATATATTTAATAGTATGGAAGTTTGTCTGCAACCTCAGGTTTCTTGATGTCTTATAAACGACAACCATTAGGCAGAGAATGAAAGATATTGAAAAAAAATTGAAAAATACAGTCAAAAGAACGTTAGAATTGTGTACAACTCTTTATGTGTGCAGGTTATATTTGCGTATTATTGTGTGTGGACATATAAGTGATATTTAGTGTGTGTGTGTGTGTGTGTGTGTGTATAAAGATACATGTGCCATGTAGCAAATTTGAGGTTGTCTTATGGATATATTAGGCACGATGTGGAGCCAAAGTTGTGACAGATTGACCAAGTAAAAAAATGTTTTGTTTGCTTTTTTTTATATATTCGTGTGTGGTGATGATTTTAACTAAGAAACAAAATATCATCATTGCATTACAAAGAAAATAAAATTTTGATTTGTAAGCATAATAGATGGAGGAGTATGGTGGGCCAGAATCGCAATAAAAGTCATGGTGATGAGATATGTTATATTGTAATATACTATGGAGTATTATACAACATTAGTATTTTATGCTGGAATATGATTTGTGTTAGATTGCAATAATAATTTGTATTATTTGTGATGTGTTAATGATATATTGTGTATACATCATTATAATCTATGATTGTAAGTACGTTAGGAATATAGTGAATATATTGTTTGGTTTGGTTTCTTTGGTTTAATGGCATATCAACCTTTATAGGTTATTTAATGCTAAAGCCATTCTCCTAGAAGGACAGTAGTGGTACTATTTAACCCATAGCTGGGAGGATAAGGGGGTTCATACCTTTCCCAAGGGTATTTGCCCGAAAGTGAACGTAATAGCGCGACTGGAGTACAAACTCGCTTACTACGATTCCGCAATCCATCGTTTTAACCATTACACCACGAGGACACCCCTGAATATATTGTGTTAAGACGTTGCAATAAGTGTTTGTATAAGCTATGTCATATTTTTTTTATGTGTGTGAGTATGTATGGTGATGGTTTGAACTAACAAGCAAATTATCATCATGGCATAATTAAGAAAATGAATTTATGATTTGATGTGTAAACATGATAAGTCTGGGACATAAGGATAAGAGGTAAGGAGTTATGTTGGATTACAATAATAATTTTTTATTAGCTATGTTGTATTAATGTTATATTACGTATATGTTATTGTAATATTTGATGGTGTGTGCATGGAGGAGATGTTAAATATACTGTGTTTCTTATCAAATGATAATGAATAAATATTCATTCTCCAACTATGGGTAAACAGTTTAGCAACCAGTCTAGGAGAAAGAAAACTGTAAATTCAATCCAATTGTACACCTGATTAATTCAATAAAGCAAAGCTTATCAAAAATATTCTAGTAAAAAACAAAAACAAACTTTGCATGTTGATATGACTATCCTCATTTGAAGTTGAGGAAAAAAAACTTTATTATTTATCACTTTGATCTTCCACTTCTGTGAAGAATTTGAAACATTTTATTTAATGTGATTGAATAAATGTTTCGATTAGATTTTTTTTTCAATGTACCCAGAGGGTCAGATGTACTAAGGGTGCAGGACAGCCACTATCAGACAATGGGGGTTAAAGCTTCCACTGACCCAGAATATGGCCCACTATGAGAAGTGCACCCCATCCTCACTGCACAAACTCCCTTCCATATCACAACACGAGTTACACTAAATGAAAAAGGGTGTGAAAGGGGGTGTTCAATGCTCACAAATTCGAAACTGTATCTGCAGGTATCCTGTGGCAAACCACTTGCTATCTAGTGGTGTGCCCACTTGCAGGCCATCCAAGTGTCTCTGCATGTAGTCAGAGAAACCTAACCTTGCCAACAAGATCTTCCATAACTCTACTTAAACTGTTCAAGCAATTGCAGCTGAAAGTTGTTACACCTTATGTCAACTGTAACAAGAACGCTTCAAAGTGGGTAAAAATTGTTTCTATAACAGAAGCATTTATATTGTCTTGAAATTTTTTTTAGACCTTATTTTTCCAATGTAGGTATCATTGGGGAACAAGAAAATAAAAATATAATTTAGGTTTGGGTTCTTTGTTTAATAGCATACTAATCTTTGTGGGTTATCTAATGCTGAAGCCATCCTTCTAGAAGAACAGCTGCAATGCTGGGAGGATCAAAGGGTTCATGCCTTTCCCAAGAGTATTTGTCCGAAAGTGAACGCAATAGAGCGATTGGAACTTTAACTTGCTTACTATGATTCTGCAGTTCAGCGCTTTAACCATTATACCACAAGGACATCTCCTAAAATGTCATTTAAGAAATCAAAACTTTCATTGCCAATGATACCTAAATTAAAAAAAAAAAAAGTCTAAAAATGTTTGGATTTGGATTACTTTATCATGTTTTTAACCAAGACTTAACCTCCAGGCATGAAATAATCCCAGATGGGTTGACATGCCGTTAAAATCAAACTTTAGTCTGGCACATGGTAACTTATGGGTGGTGCTATATTTATTTACATAATCCCTCTGCACCATCAAGATGTGACACAAGGTCAAATTTTAAGCAGAGTTTAACAGGTTTGAATTCAGTGCTTTCCTTCTCCTAGACTGGTTGCTATACTGAATTTAAAGATGCTCCATCTGCCCTACTCTTTACCTATAGCTGGTATGAGAATTATTGGATTCATGCCTTTCCTAAGGCCGATGAAATAGTGCTTCTGGCAAATACACCTGCCCAAGCCGAAACCCTGCAACATAGTCTGGAACAAGCAGCTGCTGGCATAGGCCTCCATGTCAATGCACACAAGACGGAATACATGTGCTTTAATCAAAGAGGCAACATCTTCACACTAAATGGTAGTTTTCTGAAACTAGTAGACAAGTTCACCTACCTAGGAAGCAGTGTTTCATCAACCGAGACAGACATCAATATGCAACTAGCAAAGGCATGGATAGCTATCAATAGGCTATCAGTCAAACGGAAGTCAGACCTGACCAATAAAATAAAACGCAGTTTTTATCCAAGCAGCGGTTGTGTTGATACTGCAATATGGATGCACTACATGGACGCTAACTAATTGTATGGAGAAAAAACTTGATGGCAATTACACAAGAATGCTGTGAGCAATATTGAACAAGTCCTGGAGGCAGCACCCCACAAAGCAGCTGCTGTATAGCAACTTTCAACCCATCATGAAAACTATCCAAATTAGATGAACCAAATATGCAGGACACTGCTGGAGAAGTAGGGACAAACTCATAAACGACATACTCCTGTGGACGAGCAAAGGCAGGACGACCAGCCAGAACCTATATACAACAGCTCAGAGCCAATACGAGATATAGCCCTGAAGACCACCTGGGAGAAATGGACGATAGAGATGGGTGGCAAGAGAGTGTCAAGGAGATCCGTGCTGGTGGTGGAACATGATGATGATGATGATGATGAATTAAGGTTTTTCCTTAATAATTAGTCATAACCTGAAACACTTTCTTTTATGATATAGCCAAACAACATCTATTCCAATTTAAAATTGTTGATTATGAAATCTTAATAAATTTATGACCCTATATATTTTCAAGAGAAAGAGATCAATATCAGATAAAGCAGCTTAGGCTTTGCAGAGAAGCTGAATTAGAAAATCATTCAAAAATGCTTGTCAAATCTATAAACAACTGCATAAGGATGGAAATATAAATGTTCAATGTAGGTAACTTCACTTTTTTTTTTTTTTATTTTTTTTTTTAAAAAAGATATTTTTTCAATGTAAGTATCATAGGGGAATCAAAAGTTTGGGCAAACAGACCAAAACTTTTCCGATTTTCCTATGATACTCGGTTTGGTTTTATAGCACATCAACCATTGTAGGTAATTTAATGCCGAATCTATTTTTATACATATAAACAATTCTATTTCAAATAATTCAGTTTAATATAAGTACACAGTTTAGTTCTATTTGACCCATAGATAGAACCCTATCAGGTGCTACCACTCTGGGCCAGGGAGCGATGGCAATGCAGGGCACTCTGCATTTCCCAAAGCTTCAGCATTACTAAAGCCTCACCATCAGATTGTTTAGTGCCATATACAGGACACTCGTTGGGGGTGGGGGTGGGTCTATAGAGATGCAGTTGGTCGATTCTACAACCCCAGCCGACTGGACCACCGATCATACTCGTTATTTGGTAATACCTGTATTGGAAAAGTAAGGTCTTAAAAAGTTTGGCTTTGTATTACTCTTACATCCATATTGGGTAACACTAGGGCTTTGGCTCATTTACTCAAACTTTTCTTCTTGGTAATTATATTTTCGCATAGAAAAAATAAAGCCTTAAAAAGTTCTATGTAATGTATATTTATTTCAATGTATGTGTGTGCGTGTTTGTGCAGACACACACACTAATAACAGATAATAACTAATTTGACAGCTTTCTAAATACAGATATCAATCGCAGTTAGAAATCCTTTAAACAGAATTTCAAATAAAAACAAAATAAAAGCTGCCTTAATATTTGTAGTAATTGTACATTTGAAGTATGCAAATATTTGATAATTACCTCCCTTTGGTTAATTACAATAATCTGTGTAAGCATGAACAGAGACCTCTCTCATTATTTAAGATGGAAGTGGTTTTATTCTCAAAGAGAGGTTTAATGCTAAAGTGAAATATTTTATTACAATTCACTTAATAGTTACCTTCACATAATATCAATATAATAATCATACCTAAATAAGAGGAAGCATTTATTCGCCAATGGTATGGGAGTCCCGGGTTCAATCCCAGGTTGCATCATACCAAAGACTTTAAAAGTGGTACTTGATACCTCCTTGCTTAACACTCAGCAATATAAGGTACGTATCAAGGGTAAAGTGGAGCAATTTAGGGAAAGGAGTAGCGCCCTCCCCTAAACCTCAGTGTAGTAGCTATGGAGAAGGGAGCCTTTGGGTCGCCCTCGACTAAAGGGAGACAACTTTACTTACTCTAATGCTAAATAATTATTTCCCTTTGGTAATTTGTATTAATTACCTGACAATTTTTCATTTTCATCTAGTATTTTCATACTGAAATGGAAAAATCCAACAAAATCTGGTAATATCATGAGCTACTGAAGGGGTGCTTGGAGTTAATACTCATAACAACTCGGCCCCTGCCCCCCAATCATTACCTAATGAAGGCTTCACTGGTGATATAGCAGCTTTTTATCTTTTTTAATAGCATTAATTTGGGTATGAAATTGTATTTATAATTATATGTATTTACACAACCCCTCTACCACGTACTCAAGTTTTACATGGAGTGAAATTGGTTTGAATTTAGAGTTTTCTTTCTCCTAGGTTGGTTGCTATATCAAAATTAAAGAGCCCAGTCCACTCCACAATTTACAGGTAGCAGTGGAGAAGATATTTAGATTCATGCCTTTCACAAGTGTATTAGTACTCTGTGAAATGCAAACGACTTCGTCCAGGAATTGAACTTGGGTAGCAGGGTTTATTTCTCATGATAATAACCATTACACAAGTACCCCACTCTTTATAATGATAGATATGTCACAACAATGTTGCCAAGAGAGCACTTTAATCCAAAAGTCTCATACTGTTAACTTACACCTGGGTTTCTACAATGTATTTTTTTTTTTTGTTTTTACAGCAGCATTGTTTTCTTTGTTTAATGGCATATCAACCTTCATATGTTATTCAATGCCAAAGCCAACCTTGTAAAAGAATAGTAGGGGTACTATTTAACTCATAACTGGGAGGTAGGTGTAAGGAAGTTCATGCCTTTTCTAAAGGTATTAGTTCCAAAGTTAACATGATAGAATGACTGGAGTTTGAACACACTTACTATAATGTTGCAATCCATCATACTAACCACTACAACATGAAGACTTTTGCTTTGGCAGCAGTAGCATGACTGAAATTTTATTTATAATCATACATATGTATGTTTAAAAAGATTGACATGTTTCACTAGTGGGCTAGCATCATCAGAATAAAAATAAATTCATCACCAAAGACAAATTCTTGCAGTGCAAGCAAGAAAAGATGGATTTCTTTTTTTTAAATTAAAAAAAAAAAAAAAAAAAAAAAAAAAAAAAAAAAAGATTTTTTAAAAACTGTATTGGCTGGAATCATTTTAAAGTTTATAACTCCAGCAGAAGACCTTTGATGTGAGCAATATATCTCTGATAAGAAAAATACAACTTATGTTTCACAAAAAGCACTTTAATTCATGTGTTTCTTATTGTTAACTTATAACTGGCTTTTGACAATATATTCCTTTTCCTCACCAAATAGTCAAATATGGTGGAATACTAAAGAACAAAAAAAACCAATAACAAATAAAAAGAAATCTAACAGTTAAACATAAAAATAAAACAAAAAGAAAGAAAAAGTAAAATTCTACACATGTATTCACATTCAGGTTTACTTGGGGGGGGAGATTTACAGATAATTTTTTTCTTTTTGACTTGAATTAGACTCTCAAACTCACTCAAATGTTTTTTTTCTTTTTACTTTGTAGGGGTGGGAGGGGGTGGTTGTATGTCTTTTTTAAAATACTCTTTCTGGAAATGGGTGATCATTCTACATTGAATTAGAATATGAAAGTGAACCCCCACCCTATAATAAGATGTAAAATTACTTTTTTCAAAAAAAAAAAAAAAAAAAAAAAAAAAAAAAATTGCAGTGAGTTCAAGGGTCTAATTAGTTTGAATCTCTCTCTCTCTCTCACACACACACAAAAAAATTTTTTTTTAATTACAAGATAATTCTCCCCTCCAGGTGAACTTGAACAGATGCATGTGTAGAGCAAAGAAGAAAAAAAAAAAAAAAAAAAAAAAAAAAAAACACAGCGACATGTTTCTTTTCCCTTGAACTGCAATAAATTTACATTCTGATGATGTTAGACCACTAGTGAAACATCAATTTTAATTTACAAACTTTTTTCTTCAATTTGTTGAATTTTATCCTAAACCTTTCAATGTGTGTGTGTGTGTGTGTGTTTGTATATATATACACACACATACAGACAGACACACTTTCATGTATATGATCACTATTGTTTTAAGATATCTTTATATACCTTTACGTTTAACTCTGAGAACCCTGATCCCACCATCAAACCCCTGAGCTCAAAATACGGTAATCTACTTAACAGCCAGATTATTTGAATTATTACAAGGCAATAGCAATCTGCCAGACTAGCTGGGTATATGTTTATCTAGATAGTGGCACAAATACAAGCCATGGCTCAGATGTAAGTGAAGATCTGATTAGCTGTACTATGTCAAGGCAATAGCAATGCAGAAATGGAGATTCCCCAGCAATAATTCAAAGTACTTCATGATCAGTAATTCCCAATATGCAGTGTAAGCCCCACTGGTCGGAGCATGATAATATTTTGGTGGGGCTTGTTTAGAGACCAAGTTAACGGTCTTTTAAGATTCCTATGCATGAATTGTAGTAGAATTTTGAATATGTAAGAATTAAATATTATAGAATTTCAGAAATAAGAAAGTGGGGCATGGCCCCCAGATCAGTTGTGAACCACTGTTCAAGATAATGGCACTGATACTGAACATTCTTGTTCAGAGGGTAAAATATTTTCATCTGGATAATTACAATTGAATAATTCATTTTAACTGTTTCTATATACAGTTAAATTAATTTAGCATTATTTCGATTAAGAGTGTGAATTATGATACAATTTTAACCAGATGAGGATTGCTCCTTGCTCATGAGAGTAAATATTGTATAAATATACTGGGTGTTCCATAAAAGGTTTCGTTTCTTTGTTTAATGACATATCAACCTTTGTGGATTATTCAATGCCAAAGCTTTCCTTGTAAAAGGACTGTAGTGCTATTATTATTCAACACAAACCTGGCAGGGATAAGGGAGTTCATATCTTTCCTCCAAAGTGTAGTAAGTCTGAAAGTGAAAGTTATAATGCATCTCGATTTCCAACTTGCTTACTAAGATGGAGCAGTTTAACACTTTAACTACTACACCCTGTTCTATAAAAGACCCACCCCCACCAAGAATGATGTATATATATTATTTAATCCAGTAAATCCGGAATAGGGAATAATTCCAATCAGGACCAATAAAAATATTCAAAAAATAGAATATTAAATTTAAATAATCCTCGTAAAGGGCTCAATGTAAATAAAATCCACAGAGTAAATAATTTTCTTAAAAAAAAAAAACAAACCAAAAAACACCAACACCCAATCGGTCACATTAATAATGTGATAATGTAGATAATAAATCTATTTCTATCCTGTAAAAAACATTGATATAAATCAATACTTGGAAAAAAAAAAAAAAAAAAAAAAAAAAAAAAAAAAAAAATTAACAAGACTTCGTCAGATCAAACAAGAAATGGATTAAAATATATTTTTTTTACGTTTACAACCATACTAAAAAGAAAAAAAAAAAAAAAAAAAAAAAGTTCTATGTTGTAAAGCAAGCCTAAACCTTCTTCAAGTAACAGTAAATTTCAAATTATTATGGGTAATAATTTGATACTTATTGTTACTTGAAGGTTTAGGCTGGCTTTTTTTTTTTAAAGTCTGGTTGTAAATGTGAAAAAAAATTATTCTAATCCATTTCTTGTATTGATCAGAAGTCCTGTTAATTTTTTGAGAGCATTGATTCATATCAATACTTTTAACAGGATGGAAATAAATTTATTAATTTATCTTAATGTAACCGATTGTTGCTTTTTTTTTTTTTTTTTTTTTTTGAAGAGAAATTATATATATATATATAAATAGCAAGGGTGGGCAAACTACGGCCCACTGCACTGTTCTGTGTGGCCTACAGGAGCCTCTAAAAAAAAAAAAAATAAATAAATAAATACTTGCACTTGAATTGTGACTAAATTCTTTTGATTTCAGAAGATCCAGCCCTGCCATCAAAAAGTTTGCCCATCCCGGCAATATAGGATAGACAGACTCCTGTTAATCTTAATGTATGAGGGTCCAACAGTTCGGTAAAAGATATGAATTGCTGGACTACCTACTCGAGTGATTTGTTTCTAGTGGAGAAAGTGTTAGAGTAGAACCAGTCAGACTTTTTGGATAAGCTGATAACAGAAGAATGGTGCACCAATGTGCCACAGATTCTCCAGAACAACGTTCCTCAGGTTTTGAATTTCGAGTCTTTCCTTCTTCTAGATTGGTCACCCTACCAAAGTTAAAGAGGTCAATCTACTCTATGTTACCCATAGTTGGGTATTATATATATATATATATATATATATATATATATATATATATATATATATATATATATATATATATATATATATATATATATATATATATATATATATATATATAATATAAATGAAAAAATAGATTTTTATTAGATTAATGCACTTAAAATGCTAAGAGAATAAAGCAATTTCCAGTCGAATTTGCATTTAATATCATTTTTAACCATCCAGTTTATCAATATAATTGTGAATACTTACAATGAAATGCTAATTAGAATCTTTCACTCCTTAAATAGAAGCATCAATATCATCATGGACAGTTGTTACCATGGAAATTTAAGAAGTTCATCAATTTTTTAAAAGGCTACAAAGTCTTTTTTTCTTGACAAAAATTTGCAAATTATTATTAATTATTATATTTTACAAGTTTTTTTCTTTCATCTCTTTAATTTAAAAAATTTTTTTTTTCTATTGCAACTCCCTCGGACTCATCATTCTATGACAGCAAGTATCAAGGCACCAGGTGAGACTCAAACTCACATTCCCTTTTGCTTTCATCCACAACAGCAATATCAATAATTACACTGTAAGAATAATTGGTATTACAGAAGTCTAAATCAAATCATTAAACACATCCAATACACTCATTTCCAATTTTGTCACAGTCATGTTTGATACAAATGGCCCAGTGGGTAGAGTGTTCATCAATGATCTGGGAGACCTGGGTTCAATCCCAGGTCGCGTCGTACCAAAGACTTTAAAAATGGTACTTGATACCTCCTTGCTTAACACTCAGCATTATAAGGTACGTATCAAGGGTAAAAGTGAAGCAATCCAGGGAAAGGAGTAGCGTCCTCCCCTACACCTGGGTGTAGTAGCTATTGAAAAGGGAGCCTTCTGGTCGCCCTCGACAACGGTCGCCAACTTTACTTACACTAGTTTGGACGTATCATGTGACCGAGACTAAAAATTTAGCCAATTTTTCGGGGTGGCACCATACAGCAGATACAAACTGTGTGTAAAGAGTTAGGTAAGGCTAGGTCTTACGAAGTAGCCCCACCCCTAATATTAGGGTGTAAATTTAGGTTTGGTTACTTTAATTAATGGCATATCAACTTTTGTGAACTATTCAATGCCAAAGCCATCCTTGTAGAAGAACAGCAATAGCCTCATATTTTTCTTGGGGGTGAATAGAATGATGCAAATGGAGTTTGAACTGGTTTACTTAGAGGTCGTAGTCCAGCACTTTACCCAGTATGCCAAGAGGAACCCCCACCCATCCCGTACTTCAATTTAGATTTCAGAAAACCACATGATACACAAGCGTATATGGTATTATTTTAATGACAGCAAAGAACGGCATGTATTGAAGATGATTGAGAAGCAATAAAGAGTAACTACAGAATCCCCTATAAATGCACACCTACCAATTTTTTTTTTTTTTTTTTTTTTTTTTTTTGATATAAAGAGTTAATTTTTTTCTTAACTAAAAACACCAGGATTTTACAATGAAAGAACATATTTTCTCATTTCTAATGGAACAGCGTACAATCAAGACAGATGAGGAATTATTTATGATTAGAAAAAAAAAAAAGTGTATACTACTGTTTGGTCATAAATAATACCTAATATCTGTTTTGAGTATATCATGTTCACTAAGATTAATAAAACCATGGTATTTTTGGTTTAGAAGAAATTTAACTTCTTATTAGGGGGGAAAAAAAAAATTGTTATGAGTATTTATGGGTCATACTGTATATAGTATATGCTTAGTCTGGCACAAGAACACTTATTTATTGGCAATTCTGTAAAAAATGAAATAAAATACGAGTCAAAAATTAGTAACAATAA
Source organism: Sepioteuthis lessoniana (assembly GCA_963585895.1). Taxonomy (NCBI): domain Eukaryota; kingdom Metazoa; phylum Mollusca; class Cephalopoda; order Myopsida; family Loliginidae; genus Sepioteuthis; species Sepioteuthis lessoniana. The sequence goes on from OY757944.1 coordinate 1,305,724, forward strand.
TAGCTTAAGTTGTCAAAAAGATAGTTGCATCATTTTTTAAAGACAATATATATATATATATATATATATATATATATATATATTGGATAAAATGTCTTTAAAAACTGAAGAAATTATGGTGACATAACTGGGAACATTTAAAAATTCATAATTGGCATTCCTAGTTACGTTATCATAACAGTTGTTTTAGACCCCCCCCATTACCAAATCATTATCTGATGAAGATTTTAGAAAGTGAATCATAATAGAGAATATATAAAATTGGTTTTCACTAATATCTTTAAATCTTAATTTCATAGTTTAAATAACAGTCATATGCACAATTTCAAACGTTTACCAATCCTGTACTCTAAGGTTTCATAATAACTGATATTCTGATATTTTTTTTTAGTTTGAAGTATCTTTTCTCCTAAAATCAAAAATTGTTTCTAAATTATTATTTGATGAAGCTCATAGAGGGCAAAATGTTATATTAAATACTCCACTAAATTTTGGTTTTTATGTTGTGATCTTTTTTTTTTTTCAGCCAGCCATTTTTTCTAATATATACGACACAAGTATTGTACTTTGCTTCTTTTGAAAATAAAAGCTTCTTCTTGACTTCAGTAGAGAAATTGATGACAGAAATTAGGAAATTGGTTGATAAGCGAAGGAAGGAAGGAAGGAAGGAAAGGCAGAAGAGAAAAAAAATAGGACAAATGAGGTATATTAAAAAAACAGAAAAAATGAAGGAAGGATATAATAGGGGAGGAGAAGCAGAAAGAAAGAGAAAAAGATGCTAAAGAAGGAATAGAAAGAAAAAATAAGAAAGATAGTACATAGGATTAAATTGGTTGGAAGCAAATTACATAAAGTATTATTTTCTATAATCAGAAGTTGTTTCCAAATCATTATTTGATGAATCTCATAGAAAGTGTACAGAGTGAAACATTGAATATTCTACAAAGTTTTGGTTTTTATGTCTTAATTTCTTTCATGCTGTCAGAAGCTATATATATAACAAGGGCTTCTCACTGTTTGCAGTAGAAAAACTGTTGAAAGAATTAAATTAAGAGAAAATTTTGTGAAGTGTAAAAAAAGAAGAAGAGAATGGATTAATGGCTTGAGAGTTTTGCGGTTTAATGGACAATCTTTGCTCTTGTTGGACGATGGTCAGTCACCAAGCTTGTTCATCAAAGGCACAAGAGTTAAGACTGGTTATTTGAAGCTTCACAAATTAAAAAAAAACAACAAAAAAAAAAAAAAACACATACACACTCACCCCCCTCCTCGGCCCACAATTGTACATATATATTTTTAGCTCCCCCACCAAACTAAAATTGACACAGGGTCATTTTTTAATGTGGGGTGCCACACAGAAAGCAAACCTCTGGTGCAGCAGTTTTAAAAATTGCTTAAATCCCATCAGCATTGCTCTTGAGGGGAGGGGGAGTGCTTCAGGCACAGAACAATAAACCCAGCCCTTACCCGCTTTAAGGTGAGAGGGCAAGTGCTGCCTGAGGAAGGCTTCCCGGAACTAAGCAGTTATAATTGTACCTGATGATCAAGCATGTTTGGGAGAATATAAATAATAATAATAATTATAATAATAATATCAGCCTTAGATAAAATTCACAAACGTATATATATATATATATATATATATATATATATATTTTTTAAGCATACGTGTGAATGCGTATAAGGCAATATACAAATGGCATATTTATACACTTTACCTATACATATACACACCTATGCCATTGTTGCTGTACATGCTCGCAAGAGTGTGTGTATGCGTTAATAGAAAGACAAGTTAAAAAAAAAAAAACACATGGTGTGCATTTATATTGTTATTAGTTTTTTCTTTTTTATATTTCATGTTTTGTGAAAACAATTTAAAATTTTTCCAGCAGTCTTTACATAAATTGAATTTCTTTACTTTTTTTCTTTCTCTTTTTTCCCCCCTTTTTTTTTGCATTCATTTTGTTTATTAATTTTATTGTCTTTATTTCCACACCCACACTACCACATCCTTTCTTATAGCTTTATTAATATCATTTTACATACATACATACATATATATATATATATATATATATGTATGTGTGTGTGTGTATGTGTGTGTGTTTTCCTTTGTAAAACAAAGGAATTACCAAATTGTCTTGTAAGGACGTCATAATTGTCATTTGTGTTAATGCTGTCAATTTTTTTTTTTTTTTTTGGTTGTTCTTGGTTTCACTCTTCCATTCAGTAAGAGCAAAAGTGGGGGGAAAAAAAAAAAAAAAAAAAAATTGAAAAAAAATCTGACAATATTTTTCTTTTACAGAACCCTCCCCATAAAAAAAAAAATTTTTTTGTAGGGAGGTGGGTAAGGGAAGATATGGTTAAATATGTCTTTTATTCAATCATTATTTTTGTTGCATAAGACATTCCATTGAAAAGTGGAATGTATAGACATTGTCAAATTTTAAAAAAAGAAAAGAAAAAAAAAAAAGAAGTGAGGAGTGGGGTAGGGTTTTTGAAATAATAAATCATAAATTTTTTTTTTTTCCCAAACGTATATCAATTATTTTTCATTTTACTTTTACCATTTTTAAATATTTTCAATCATCCACATACTTTCAATTCCGAATACCATATGAGTACTATAACTCTATACACAAATTTTTTCTTTTCTTTTTCCCTTCTTTCCTCTTTTCTTTCTTTCTTTCTTTTTCTCCCCAACCCCCACCCCTAACAGCATCATTCTTTCTTCTCTTTCTTCTCACTGCATCTCATTCCCAATCTTTCTAGATTTTTCTGGCCTCAGTCTAGCTTTTTTGTTGTTTTTTTTTCCTTTTTTTTTTCTTTTTTAAATGTTTTAGTACATTTTTATATTAAAGCCTCAGAATCTTGTTATTTTTTTTTTTTTTCTTGACTAATTTCTCATCTTTTTTTCTTCTTCTTTTCTTTCGACATTTCCTCACCATCTCAAGCATGGTCACCAGTTGAATTACACATTATAGGAGACACAATAACCTGTACTACAAACCCCTTGGAAATTTTTGTGTCTTCAATTTTCATTTTATCACTAAGAAGTCGCCCTGAGAAGAACCATCTTTGCCGAGATGGGTCAATGCCTTCCTCTTCAAATATTCTCTTCTTTACCTTCCACACTGTGTCCGTTGTTCGGACATACAACTTCAAGTCCTTGTTACTGTGTGAAAGACGGAATTTGATTGGCAATTCAAGTCCTGGGGAGGCCGACTCGGGGTCCTGTATCGTGTCGCTGTCACTGGCCTCCTCGATTAAGTTGGTAGGGGCACTTAGCACGTATACAGGCAGCTGATACCTGTTGCCAAGTTCGTCATAACAATCCATCAGGGTACCTGAAATGGAAGAAAGAATCAAATAAGGACATCAATTGATCACACAAGAATTGGGAGTAATGGGGTGTGGGTGTTAAGGATTTATAAAATGAATCCAGCCAACAGAGTTCAATCTCTAGCCAGGACAGTTCATACTTAATTTCTATTTTTTCATTTAAAAAGTTAAAAGTACACACACACACACACACACACACACACACACACACACACACAAAAAGAAAAAGAAAAAAAGAAAGAAAAAAAGAATCGGCCGGGACTGCATAATACACTGACTACATCTGGATATGACATGAAACAATCTGATGGTGAGGCTCCAGTAATGCAAGAGCTTTGGAAAATATGAAGTACCCCTTCATTGCCATTGCTCCCAAGTCCATACTGGCCTGGAGTGGTAGCACCTGATAGGGTCCTATCTATGGGTCAAATAGAACTAAACTGTAAGTACATTAAACTGAATTGTTGGAAATTAACTGTTTTTACATTTCACTGTGAGTAAACTGAAATTTATAAAAAACTGAACTGTTTGAAATAGAACTGTTTTGGACATTTAACTGTGTAAGCAAAAAAAAAAAAAAATCTATACTTATACTTAACTGAATTGTTTGAAATAGAACTGTTTATATATATAAAAATGGATGTGGCATTAAATAACCTACAATGGTTGATATGCCATAAAACCAAACCAAACTAATCTCTGCATGAAGGAATTTAAGAAGTCAATATTGACAATAAAGATCTTCACTAGTCAGTTAACCTGGTGAGTTTGTTGAGGGCACAACTCATGTGGTATGTCTTGAGTAGGAAAAGCCTAGTGGAATCCACCCTTCTCCAGATCTACAACTGGTTTGGATTCAATTTTCTTTGTGCAGGGGCTTGTAGTGTAAGAGTTACTGTCATAGGAAATAGACCCAGTTATCCAAGTTCAAAATCCTGAACGGGACTATTTGCATTTCACACTAATACTCTTGGGGAAAGGTATGAATCCAACTATTTCTCCCTTAAGCAATGGTTCACTAAAGCACCATTTTAAATAGTCTTTTGACTAGTCTATCTTGTGGGGGTGTTCTAGCTACTCCACAACATTGAGTCACAGCTGTTAATCAATAAAGCTGCCTCTCACCAGACGCCTTTTCTGAAAGTGAATAACAAAAACTTGAAAACTTTTGTCTTTAATTGGAATCATTTTGAGATGAGGCTTCTTTATTCTGAGAATTTTTGTCCTCATCTTGGTAGTTTTTGTGTTGTTTCTTCTTTTTCACTACATTTTGGCCAAATTTCACCTCTGGCCTTCTTCATGTGATTTACCGCGATCTCGGATAGGAATGCTGAGTCTTGTAACCGTATCCCCAGTAATTACTGCCTTCCATAGTTGTTGTCTATCGCACCATGTTTTTGACCAAGTAAACCTCAGGCTGGCTTGGGTAGGATTTGAAACTGCTATCTTCTGACAATGCTCACCTGGAACTGTAGAGACTCAACGCCTCTATCCACTGCGCCCACAGGCCCCGAAGGGCTATCAAGGATGGATTTTTTTGTTTTATAAATCCAATTATTTGTTCTCCTTATCTGGTCTTCCATAATAACCATCGTCAGGACTTGGATATAAAATAGTTCACAATATAGATGGGTGATTGTTGAGATGACAGGAGCAAATGAGAAATATACAACGAAAAGATAGATAAACATGCACATAGCGTTCAAAATTCAAAAGTCATCAGAACGTGTTTGGCACGTGGAAAAATTTTAGAAAATGTAGGATTTTTCAAAGAAACGAGACAAAACCTCCCGTTTATTGAGAAATACGCAACAAATAAGTTTTCATATGTATAGATCATTAGCAACCATCCATGTTAAATGTTATGTAAGAATGTATTTGGTATTAGTTTTTTCCGAAAAGACAGTATGAAAGTAAATATGGATAAAATCCGACAGTATGAAGGTAGCAGGAAAAAATATAATCCAAATAGGTGAATATATCATGATGTGAAGTTGACATTAACGTTTCGGTTATAATAACCATCGTCAGGACTTGGATATAAAATAGTTCACAATATAGATGGGTGAATGTTGAGATGACAGGAGCAAATGAGAAATATACATGTATATATATATTTTATTTTTTTATACAAATATATACATGTAAGTGTATCTGTGTTGGTTTGATTTTTGTTTAATGGCATATCAATGCTTGTGGGTTACTTAATGCCAAAGCCATCCTTGTAGAAGGAAAGTATTGATACTATTTAATCCATCGCTGAGGAGGGAAGAGTTTTCATATCAGTCAAAAAGTAAAAACACAAGAGAACAACTAGAGTTTGAACTCTTTTATTACAATGTTGCATTTCAGCACATTAACCACAACACCACAAGGACTTCTTTAATCTGCATTGATGTGTGCGTGTATGTGTAATATAATGGCTGAGAGATTTTGTTTTATGCCTTTGGGTTTAGTTAGGCTGAGAACCTTTCGGCACAGTGCATGGGTTACTTAGATGCAACATTAATACAGGTGTTCACACGAGCGCAGGGGGGTGGATTGGACATGTCACTCAGAGATGTCACAATAGCCCAGATGGGAAATGGGGCTAGCAAGTGCGAATGATGTCATGCACCGGAAGCACGTGGAGGATTTTGGGATTTTGAAAAAGTCAGTTAGTTGAGTTGAGACTAGACACCGAATGAGAACTTTCGCTTGCTCGCCGAGGCCTTGGGCAGGGGTTGCATGAGATGGGGGTGTATATGTGTGTGTGAAAAAGACAGAATAGAAAGAATGTGTATCTCTCTCCTTATGTCAAGAACCTTTAAACTCAAAGGTAATAAAAAGTTTTGTACCTGAACTGAGAAGTCATTACCTGTTTTCGAGATTCCTATGTTATATGTATACATATGTTTGAGTTTGAGTTTTGTTTAACGGCATATCAACCCCTGTGGGTCATTTAATGCCAAAAAGGTTATTTTGAATTTCAGTCATTAAAGTAGCAGTTCTATAGAGATGTTTGGTTATATCTTGCTGAAAAAGTTGCTTTTTTTTAGAAAATTAAAAATGTTTTCAGGGTTTGTATTCTTAAAGATGTCCCTCAGGTTTCTTGCTTGATAGTACTTGGTACGGATATGTTTAAGGTTGTTACAATTTAGAAGGATATGTTTGGTTGTGAGTTGTACTTTGCATGATAGGCACACTGGGGCATCCTCCCCTTTTAACAGGTGTGAATGAGTAATGTGGGTGTGCCCAATACGCAATCTGGCAAGTATTACTTCTTCTCTTCTGATGCTTCTGTAGCCTGTTGGCCACTCTCCGATAGCTTCTTGTATTTCATGGAGTTTGTTTTGGGTCTGATTGTCCCATGATTTCTGCCATTTGTCTGATATAAATTTCTTTATGGTTGGTTTTAGATCTGTATATGGGATTTTTGATTTGCACATATCAATTTGAAGAGCTTTTTTTGCAGCTTTGTCTGCTTTTTCATTTCCTTGGATGCCAATGTGACTTGGTATCCAGGTGAATATGATGTTATTATTTTTAGAGAGGGTGTTTAGTTTGTTTAGGAGCTTTGTGATCAAGGGGGATGATGTATCTCTGTTCTGTAGTGCTAGTAGGACTGATTTGGAGTCTGTGTATATGATAAATTTGGAAGCTTTATGATTTGCTATGATATTCATAGCTAGATCAATGGCTGTGGTTTCTGCACTGTAAATTGAAGCTTCATTAGGTAGGCGTTTTAGGGTTTCTTTTTTTTTGAGAAATAGCAGCACAGCCTACTTTTTTTCCTTGTTTGGATCCGTCTGTATAGATGTGATAGTGATCTGGGAAATTTGTATTTTTATGAGTTTCTCTTGATAAGTGATGGGGTGTGTTTTTATTTTGGGTAACTTAGCCAGTTCTAAGTTTATAGTTGGTTGCCTTATGGTCCATGGTGCCGTTTTGGAGAGTATGGTATGGTGTACTATTTTAGTGTTGATTTTGATTTCGTTGAGGAGGTCACTTATTCTTAAGCTAAATGGTCTGATTTTTTTTGGGTTATTTTGATACAGGTTTTCATATTTTGTTTTGCCGGTGTAGTCATAAGCAGGATTTTGTGGACAGGAGATGAGTTTGATGTAGTACTGTAGTGCTAATTTTTGTCTTCTTAAATAGAGAGGGGGTTCGTTTGCTTCTATGTATAGACTTTCCTTTGGGGAAGTATTAAAGGCTCCTAAAGTAAGGCGAAGTCCTTGGTGGTGTATTGTTTCCAGTCGTTGTAAGTAGGATTTTCTGGCTGCTCCGTATATGAAGCAGCTATAGTCAAGTTTTGATCTTATTAGAGATCTATATAGCTTGATAAGTGTCTTTCTATCAGCACCCCAGTCTGTGTGGGCTATGGCTCTCAATAGTTGCATGGCTTGATTGCATTTTATTCTTAGCTTTTTTATATGTGGGATAAATGATAATTTAGAGTCAAAGATAATGCCAAGGAATTTATGTTCATCTGTTATGGGTATTTCAGTGTTATTTAATGTAAGTTTACGGTGGTTGTGCATCTTGTGGATTTGACAGAAGTGTACACATTTTGTTTTACTATTTGAAATTGTAAATCCATTTTCTGTGGTCCATTTTTGGATTTTATTTATGCATTGTTGTACTTTCCTTTCTATGGTTGTCATGTTTTTTGAATTATAGCAGATGAGGAAGTCATCTACATATAATGACCCTTTGATTTCTGGAGGGAGGCAGGATGTTATGCTGTTTATTTTTATTATAAATAGGGATACTGATAAAATACTGCCCTGAGGAACTCCCACCTCTTGTGGCTTCGAATCAGAGTATGTGCTGCCAATCAGTGTCCTGAAAGATCGGTCTTCAAGAAAGTTTTGGATGAAGATGGGAAGTCTACCTTGTAACCCAAAGTTTTTAAGGTCTTTGAGAATTCCGTATGGCCACGTTGTGTCATAGGCCTTTTCAAGATCAAAAAAGACTGCCACCAGGTGTTCCTTTTTTATGCATGTTTCTCTGATTAGAGTTTCTATATGAACCACCTGGTCCATTGTGCTTCTTTTTGTTCTGAAGCCTGCTTGTAGGTTTGAGAGCAGTTTATTTGATTCAAGAAACCATATTAGTCTTTGGTTTATCATCCTTTCTAAAGTTTTGCATGCACAACTAGTTAGGGCTATGGGCCTATAGCTGGTGGGATTTGTTGGGTCTTTTTGTTTTTTGAGGATGGGGATGATTGTAGCTTGCTTCCATAAAGTAGGGATATTGCCTGAGATCCAGATATTGTTATATATGTTTAGGAGATATTTCTGGGAAATTGAAGGTAATTCTTTAAGAAATGTGTAGTGGATTTCATCTGGACCAGCAGCTGAGTTATTGGATTTGGATAATGAATTTTGGAGTTCATCTAGGGTGAAAAGTTGGTTGTAGCATTTAGTATCGTCAGAGGTGAACTTTATTTTGTTCTTTTCTTCTTTGATTCTGATGGAGTTAAATTTGTTGGAATATTTTTTGGTAGATGATGCTTGGGCAAAGTTTTCTGCCCTCAGATTAGCTATTTGTTTTTCACTCAAAGCTTTTGTGCTTCCTTGGGAGAGATGATTTATAGGAGTGTGGACAGTTTTATTTGATATTTTCTTTGCAAAGTTCCAAATTGTTTTGGGATTAGTATTTGAGTTTATTTTTGCAGTGAAGTTTCTCCAGGAGGACCTTTTAGCTTCTTTAATTGTGCGTCTAGTTTTAGCTCTTTGTTGTCTATATTTGTCTAGATTTTCTGATAAAGGGTTGGTTTTAAATTTCCTGAAGATTCTTTGGCGTTCTCTGATCATAGTTTTGCACTCCTCCGTAAACCAGGGATTGTTATGTTTTGGGGATGTTGTAGTTTTAGGTATGGTTTTGTTTGCTATATTAATTAGGGTATTTGTGAAATGTATTATAGGTTCTTCTTGGTTTGTATTTGTTTCTGGGATTAGGGTGTCAAGGCATAGTTTTTTGTAGGCTTGCCAGTTTGCTTTTTTGAAGTTCCATCGTGGGGTTTTTGAGACTGTTTGTGGGTCTGATTTTCCTGGTTTAGTATTTTCTATTATGATTGGAAAGTGGTCACTGCCGCAGGAATCTTCATGTACCCTCCAGTTATATTCTATAAAGGTGGCTGGATCGCTGAGTGTTAGATCTATAGCAGAGAATGTACCTGAGGATGAGCTTAGGTGGGTTTGAGCTTTCCGATTGTGGAGACATAGGTTGTTGTTATTAATGATTTTTTCAAGGGTCTGACCTCTTTTGTTCGTTGTCCTGCTTCCCCACAAAATGTTGTGGCTATTGAAATCTCCCATCAATATATATGGCTTAGGGAGTTGATTTATTAAGTTATTTAGCTGTTCTTCAGTTATAGGGTCTTGAGGTGGAATGTATATAGAGCAGATGGCGGTGGTTTTGTGTAAAGTTGCTGAAATTGCTACTGCTTGTAGGGGGGTGCTGATGTTGATTTTGCTTTGGGGAATGTTTTTCCTTATTAGGATTGATACACCACCCGAAGCTCTTAGTCCCGTGTCATGTATATAGTCATATTGCTCATAATTTTTCATGTTTGTTTTATCATTGCTTTTTTTGAATGTTTCTTGGAGACATATAATGGTAGGATTTTGTTCAGTTATTAACAGCTGGAGTTCGTTGTAATTTGCCTTGTAGCTACGACAGTTCCATTGGATTATCTTGTGGGTATTTTGGTATTTGGCCATAACTATTTATGCAGTGTGTGTCTTGGGTTTAGGGTGTACTATTTAATTTTTGTATTTTCGATTTTAGGTGTCGAGTCTATTTCGGTTTCCATACTTTCTATGTTTCTGGATTTATTTTTGGTTTTTGAAGGGGTGTGTTGAGTAGGTTTTTGTTTTTCTTCTTTTTCTCTGGTTCTTGAGGTTGATCGGTTTCTGTTTTTGATCGTTAGTGTTTCATTTTTTTGGCTAGAGGTTGAAGGGATGTTTTTTGATTTGTCAGTTGGAGTTAGTTGTGCATTGGGTATAATAGTTTTAAGGGTTTTGATTAGTTCATGTAGGTCGTTTATTAAATTTGTTAATTCTTCTTCTATTTTTGTTGTTTTTATTTGTGTTTTTGCTTCGTTTTCTACTTGGTTTGAGGGAGTCCTAGTTACCTGAGAGAAAGTTAATTTGTTAAAGGGATTTTCTACGAGTCTTCTTGCTTCAGGGAAGGTAATGTTTTTGGTGATTTTCATTTTGATAATTTCCTTTTCCCTTTCCCAGATTTTGCAGTACTTTGAGTCTGCTCTATGATTCCCTTTGCAATTGTTACAGTTTAGGCTGTTTTTGCAGGATTCCTCTATGTGGTTTGGTTCCTGCTCTCCACATTTGACACACACTTGTTTTCTTGTGCAGTGCTGCGTCAAGTGTCCATATTTCTGGCAGTTATGACATCTTCTGGGATTTGGGATATATGTCTCAACTTTAACCACTGTATAGCCTATTTTTATTTCTAAAGGGGGTTTTGGGTTATTAAAGGTTAGAATGTAGGTATTGGTTTCAATTATTTCATTTTGTTTTTTGATTGTTATCCTTTTGACGTCTATTACATTTTGTTTTTTTAGTTCATTTTTAATTTCCATTATTGAGCATAATGATAGCTCTCCATTTCTTATCACCCCTTTAGAGGTGTTTAATCTCTCATGGGGGTAAGCTTTTATATCTATGTTGTGGATTTTTTTTTTGCTTTAATATTATTTCAGCTTGTTTTTTTCCTGTCACCTCTATAAGGATGGTTCCATTTTTTAAGTTTTTTACGGTTTTGGGTGATATTAGAGCTGAAATACATTTTTCTATGATGAAGGGGGATATTTTTGTTAGCGGTAGTTTTTCTTTTGATTCTAGAATGATGAACCTTGGATATGGCTCATCATTGTCTGAATCACATTCAATATGGGGTCTTTTTGCTTGGGTTTTTGTTTTAACAGAAGCCATAAAAGTGTTGGATGAGTTTCACTGAACATGCTCCCCACCCACCTCGGAGCCCCATATGGGGATGTGCCTAGGGGGAAACCCATTCGCCTAGCAACACCAGGGCTACATGTTCAGTATACTCATGCTGGTGATAGACGAATTAATTTTTTGTCCCTGGGTTTTCGTTCCCAAGATAACTACTTCCCCAGGGACAGAAAGGACTACGAGTCTTTCCACAGCATGATTGACCCTACAGCCATCGTCCTCATTTAGATTAAAAAAAAAAAAAAAAAAAAATCTAAGAGAGTACTGTCATGACCAGCCGATTGATCGGATTGGGCCTCTCCGACCGCCCGTCTAGCCCAGTAAGGGCCAAAGTGGTGTGTTGCAAGAGACTTGACCACTTGATTTTCAGGCCCAGTACTGCTCAACCACCAGGATCCCGTCCTTAAGCATCACGGGTCGCCACCCACGGCCAACAGGTAGCCTCGCTGGGGGGGTTTTACCCCTCTGCAGAGGTGCAGTCAGCGTATTCTACAGCCCCAGCTGACAGGGCGGGTATACATATGTAATGAACGTCCCATGTACATTTCGCATATTCATGTATATGGCTATGGTACATTTGCATGTATAGGTATTGTTGGTTGGTGGATTGGATTTTATGGCATATCAACCTTTGTAGGTTATTTAATGCCAAATCCCTTTTATACAAATAATTAGTTCTATTTCAAACAATTCAGTTTAGTATGAGTACACAGTTTAATTGTTAAAAACGTTTCTATTTCAAGCTATTCAGTTTATTCAAACAGAGTTAATTCAGTTTAGTATAAGTACAGATTTTGTTTACACACAGTTAAATGTCAAAACAGTTCTATGATAAACAATTCAATTTAGTGTAAGTAGAGTTTCAATGTCAAAAACAGTTCCATTTCAAACAATTCAATTCAGCATAAGCACACAGTTTAAATGTAAGTACACAGTTTAATTGTCAAAAACATTTCTATTTCAAGCTATTCAGTTTAGTCAGTTCTAATTCAAACAATTCAGTTTAGTATAAGTATGCAGTCTAGTTTTATTTAACCCATAAATAGGGCCCTATCAGGTGCTACCATTCCGGACCAGAGTGGACCTGGGAGCAATGGCAATGAAGGGGTGCTCGGCATTCCCCAAAACTCAAGCACCACTGGAACCCCACCATCAATTTGTTTAGTGTCATAATCAGAACACTCATTGGGTGGGTGGGGGGGAGATTCCTAACTGCTCTGAAGAGGTGCAGTCAGTGTATTCTACAGCCCCAGCCGACTGGTCAATACACAGAGTTAATGTCAAAACAGGTTTATTTCAGATAATTCAGTTTAACATAAGTACACAGTTTAGATGTCAAAAAAGTTCTATTTCGAGCAATTCAGTTTAGCACAAGTACGCAGCTTAAATGTTAAATCAAAACAGTTCTATCTTAAACAATTTAGTTCAGCATAAATACGCAGTTGAAATGCAAAAAAACCCCAGTAAACACCAACCACCGTTTAGTTCTATTTAACCCATAGATAGGATCCTTATCAGGTGCTACCACACTGGGACAGAGTGGACCTGGGAGCGATGGCAATGAAGGGGTACTCCGCATTCCCCAAAGTTCCAGTATTAGTGGAACCCCAACATCAGATTATTTAGTGTAATATCAGTACACTCGTTGAGGTGGAGGATCTTACCCCTCTGCAAAGGTGCAGTCAGTGTATTCTACAGCCTCAGCTGACTGGGCAAAATTATAGATTAGATATAAAGATTAAAAGAGATTTTATATATATATATATATATATATATATATATATATATTCACTTCAGTGAAATATTAGACTCAAAAGAGATGAGGATACAATTTTAATAAGTAACAAAATGAAATTGACTAAAATAAATCTAAGGCACCTAACCGATTCTTTTCAAAGAAATTATTGGTAACTAATGGTCATTGAAACAATGAGGAGAGTGATCTAAAAAGAAAAAAAAATTATGGGGTATTTTGACATCAAGCCTTATACAAGACAGAAGCACTTGATTACTTATAAAAAAACATACCCTCATCCATTTTTAACCTTTATATATATATATATATATTGTAACAGTGTTGGTTGTCACTAATTCACTTTGTGGGTTTGTGGTGATCAAAGTGCGATATAATTTGGCGAGTGCTCAATATCTGTTATATAATAAGAAATAAATATATATTAAACTTTGACTGTATTTTTCAATTTATTCGTTTCCTTTTGTTAACTGCCTGATGATTATTGTTTGTAAAATTTCATGAAACCAAAGGTCGCAGACAAACTTCCATGGTATTATATATATATATAGCGTTTATTGCAAGCCTCTTCATATATGAATTGAGGTGTCAGTAGCCATTGAATGGATGTATGTAAACAATAGTAATTGTGATTCATAACCGTTTAAAATTTACTTTGCAGCTAATGGCTTCTCATGGCTGAATGGTTAGAAGCTTGGCTTGACGTTTGAGTCAACCGGGTTTCGATCCCAGCTACGGGAAGCTAATGTCTAGCCACACTGATGAGTTCTCATAGAACGAAACAGATCTGCCTGTGGATGACTATATATCACCATCATCATCATCATGTCGTGCTGGTAGCATGGATATCCCTGACCCTCTCTCGCCACTTTTCCCTATCGTTCATCGCCTCAGGCAGGTCTTCTGGACAACATCCCGTATCCTCACATAGCTGCTGAATGTATGTTCGTGCTGGTCGTCCTGCTTTTGCATGGCCATGTGTGGGGGTCCATAGGAGTACATCACTTATGAGTTCGTCCCTGCTTCTCCAGCAGTGTCCTGCATGTCTGGTTCGTCTAACTTGAATAGTTTTCGTGATAGGAGGCAGGTGGCCGTACAGTTGGTGTCTGGTGGGGTGTTGCCACCAGGACTTGTTCAAGATTACTCGCAGCATTCTTGTGTAATTGCCGGCTAGCTTCTTCTCCAGCCGTTTTGTTAGAGTCCATGTAGTGCATCCATATAGCAGTATCGATGTGACCGCTGCCTGGAAGAAACTGTGTTTCATTTTATCGGTTAGGTCTGATTTCCATATAATCGATAGCCTATTGATAGCTGTCCATGCTTTCATTAACCTCGTGTCAATGTCCTTTTTGGTTGATGCGACGCTGCTTCCGAGGTAAGTGAATTTGTCTACTAGTTTAAGAGGGGGTTCCGTCTAGAGTGGAGATGTCCCCCGTTTGATTATAGCACATATATTCCATTTTGTGTGCATTGACATAGAGGCCTATGCCTGCGGGTGCTCGTTCCAAACTATGCAGTAGTGTTTTGGCTTGGTTGGGTGTATTTGCCAGTATTGCTATGTTATCGGCGTCGTCAGCATCGGTAATTGTTTTTGCGGGGTACCTTCTGCTTCTTTTCTTTGTCAGCTTGAAGCCATTCTCTCTGATTTTGTCAATCGATGTTCTAAGTACGTAGTCTAGACAAATGATAAAGAGGTATGGAGCTAGCGTGTCCCCTTGTAGTACTCCTGCTACAATGTCGAAGTATTCTGTGTCTCCATCTGGTGATCGTACTTTTACTTTGGTGTTTCTATAGAGAATCATTATTGCCGCTACGGTTTCTTTAGGTATGCCGTACGCTAGTAGGATTTGTTCCATCTTTCCTCTGTGAATGGAGTCGAAAGCCTTGGTAAAGTCGACAAATATTAATGTCGCTTGTAGGTGTTTTGCCCATACACCTTCAAGGATTCTACGGATGGTTAATATTTGTGAGGTCTTGGATCTATTTCTTCAGAAGCCGTTTTGGTTTTTCCTAAGGATGTTGTCGATTTTGGGTTCTATTCGGTTTCGTAGTAGGGCATTGTAGATTTTGGCTGCTATGGATGTAAGTGTTATGCCTTGGTAGTTTTTGGCTAATCCGAGGTCCCCCTTTTTAGGGAAGGGGAGGATGCATCCCTTCATCCATCTATCGGATTTTGATTATATACTGCGTTGCAGTTTCGGAGCAGTATGTCGTCGAATTGTCTGGTCTTCCATACTTCTGGGGGAATCTCGTCCAGCCCTGCAGCTTTCCTATTTTTAATTTTTTGAGAACTGAGTCGAGTTCTTCTTGTGTGAACAGTCCTAGTTTAATGTCCAATTGTTTACTAATTATTCTGGTGATTGGTTCATGTGTTACTTTCGGTGGGTTTCCTAGTAGGTTTTCGAAGTGCTGTTTCCACAGTTTTATTCTTTCTTGTTGGTTTGCAGCTTTCAGTTTTGCTTTGGCTGTGCTCTTTCTTTTACTAACTTCGTTTATTGTTTGCCAGGCTATCCTAGATTGTCTATCTTCCGCCGAGTCTCTAATCTTATCTATCTGATTTTGAATGTATTCTGTCTGTTCCTTTATATATATGCCTGCTAATTGATATTGAGCTGTTTTTAGTTTTCGGGCATTTGTGTTGGGTTTTTTCGATAGTTTTTGGAGGCTGTTTTCACTAGTGCATGCTTTTCTCTCACCGCTAAAGTTTCCCATGGGACTCTATATTTAGTTTTGAGTTTTGTTGGAATTCATTTCGCTGCTGCCTCGAGGTGCACATTGATGAAATTTTCATATTCGTCATTTGGTGTACTTTTTTCCGTCTTCTCTTGTAGTGTTTTGAATCTGTTTCTTAATTCTAATAGATATTTATCTCTTATATCTCTGTTGTTCAAAAGGGCCCAGTCATAGTGTTTGGTGGTCGCTGTTCGTTTGGCATTTTTTCGTAGGCTTAGCCATATTTTTGCCATGACTATTCGGTGATCAGAGGACACACCCTCAAAAGAGGAGTATGCCTTGCAATTCATTGCACTATTTTTCCATTTCTTGTTTATAAGGACGTAGTCTATCTGTGCTTTACTATTGTTTGCGTACGTGTGTGTCCATAGTTTGCCCTCCCTTTTTTGGTAGTTTATATATATATATATATATATATATATATATATATATATATATATAGAGAGAGAGAGAGAGAGAGAGAGAGACCATAATCATAGAGCTTCTGTACGGTAAAGTTTAGTTTGGTTTGTTTAATGGCATATCAACCTCTGCACAACAGGAGTTTGAACTCACTTTGAGGCCGCAGTTCAGCACTTTGGGTAGTATGCCATGGAGTTTTCCCCGTCAAGTTTAATAAATAACTCATAATATCCATTCTAGTTATGCTTTTATTCTTAAAAAATTGGGAAGGATGTACTTATTTTGGAGCAATATGGTGGATAAATTGTGTCTGTGTGCATGAAAGGATATTGATAACAGATATTCATATACTTATCAATGTCTTTATATCAAAATTGGGTTGTTGAAAAGTTCTCTGCCTGACCAACATGGGAATGACTGTGCTAATTATGTTATTCCACATATTCTTCTTGCAGTTTAATACATTCTGCCCATCATTTCTCAAGTTTATTTAACCCTTCCCAGCCAAATAAAATTCAATAAAAAAAAGACATTCCATTTTTGGCTGGGTTAAGAACTTTTCTGCCGAATCTTGTATTTATTTAACTAACTTGATAGTTCAAGGCAAATAAATTTAGGAATAGTCTAATTTGGTTGGTTAGTGTTTTATGGCATATCAACTCTTCTGGATTATTTAATGCTGAATCCTGTTTTTATATATATAGTTTGTTAGCAAATAGCTTGTAGGTAATATTTTTAAATGTGTAGTTAGAGCTCATTTGTTTGCACATTTGTTTGCACACAGTTAAATGGTTTCAAGTATTGCAGTTGAACATTAACAATTCTATTTATTATGTAATATAAATAATTTGCACACAGCTGTATGACTTAGATGAACCAGACATGCAGGACACTGCTGGAGAAGTAGGGACAAACACATGCAGTTTAGTATCAAACCCAAGACATTGGGTTTTTTTTTTACCCCTTTGCAAAAGTGCAGTCAGCTTATTACACAGCCCCAGCTGACAAGGTAGAAGGAATTATTTAAGTTCTCATTAACTTTATTATGTAAGGACCAGTGAAACCCTCATCCTTGACTGCTTTGTGAAGTAATTAAAAATTTCTGAATTTAGGTTATGGTGAGAACCCCCTCCTCACATTTTAACCAAGGTCTTTTTTTTTATTAATTTTTTTCATTCAAAAATGGCTACCCTAATTGATTTTTTAAGAATTCTGAACACAAAAATTGTAATTCATCCCAGGTTTATTATAATTGACCAAATCTTTCAATTCAAGGTTTGGTATTTTAGAATGGACAGATTTGATTTGGAGGGCAAAACTCAGTGAGGAAGGATAAATACTATAGGTTTGACTTATCAAGGCTTGTTTATTTGGTTTGTGTCAGCCAGATTTTACCTGTAAACTGTTATTCATCTTTTACCAAATAGGTCTTAGGTGGTCTTACTTTCTGCCAAATACATTAACTATTACATTATAAGAGATATGCATCATATATTGCATAATATATATTACAATAATATCATATACAATATAATAATGTATTGTATAACATATTACCTAATATCATTATCATCATCAGCATGAATCTCCCTGACCCTCTCTATCATCCATTGCTTCTGGTAGGCCTTCAAGGCTACCTCCTGTATCGGCACAGAGTTGTTGAATGTAGGTCCTTGCTGGACGTCCTGCCTTTGCTTGTCAATGTGAGGGGGTCCACAGGAGTATGTCACTTATGAGTTTATCTCTACTTCTACAGCAGTGTCCCGCATGTCTGGTTCTTCTAACTTTGATAGTTTTCGCGATGGGTAGTAAGTGGCTGTAGAGCTGCTGCTTTATGAGGTACTGCCTCCAGGACTTGTTCAATATTGCTCGCAGCATTCTTGTGTATTTTCCGTCAAGCTTTTTCTCCATACGTTTAGTTAGCGTCCATGTGCATCCAAACATGCAATATTGACATGACTGCTGCTTAGAAACGACTGCATTTTATTTTATTGGTCAGGTCTGACTTCCATATGACCGATAGCCTATCAATAGCTGTCCATGCTTTTGCTAGTCACGTGCTGATGTCAGTCTCTGTTGGTGAGACACTGCTTCCTAGTTAGGTGAACTTGTCTACTACGGAAATTACACAAGAATGTTGAGAGCAGTATTGAACAAGTCCTGGCGACAACACCCCACGAGACACCAACTATACGGACACTTACCCCCATCACGAAAACTATACAAGTAAGACGAACCAGACACATGGGACACTGTTGGAGAAGCAAGGACAAGCTCATAAGTGATGTACTCCTATGGACCCCCACATATGGCCGTGCAAAAGCAGGACGACCAGCTCGAACTTACATACAGCAACTATGTGAGGACACAGGATGTAATCCTGAAGACCTGCCGGAGGCGATGAATGATAGGGAGAAGTGGCGAGAGAGGGTCAGGGATATCCGTACTGGTGGCACGACATCATAATGATGATGACTATTTTATGTGGAGATGTCACCTGTTTGATTAAAGATTACCTAATATAACCGTTACATATTATCTTATCTGGTATCTTATTTTTTTTGTATATCATCTTTTACATTTCATCTTTTTAATTTTTTTTATTTATGCATTTATTGCAGATGACGGCGTTGTTCCAAGAAAAAGTTACAAAATTCTCTTGATGGAATAAGCTGCATGTATATATATATATATATATATATATATCTATCTATCTCCACACACACACTTTATTCACCTTTTAAAATGCACTGATGGTATAATAGTATAACAGTTGGGCTAAATAAAAAAAACAAACATTACATCAACACACAAGAAAAAGAAAAATCTTCAGTTACCATTCGGTAGAGATATGTTGGCACCATCAACAATAGCTTGAGCCAAAGAATGGTCTCCAGTCTCAAGGGCGTATGCAGCAGCCTTGAGTGCATCCCAGATCTCTTTACGGCCCTCAAATGCTGGGGCTGTGTCCCAGAATTCATCCCTTTTACTCCGCAGCTGGCCCTCGGTCAGTGGAACATCACTTTTCCATTTTGGTTTCTCTGGCTTCAGGGGTTGATTTCGTCCAATTGATACTGAAAGGAAAAGAAATAAAGTTTATAGGTACACACAATAAAAGAAATGTAAGGATTATTATATATATATATATATATATATATATATATATATATAGAATGCAAACTGTTAGAAATTGAAAATAAACCATTTAAAACTCACAAATACAACTCCACAGAAAAAGGTGAATCTTTCTCAATGGACCTGTGGATTTTTCATTTATGGCAGAGATGACTTGATTGATTTTAATGGCATATCAACCCATTGGGAGTTATTTTATGCCAAGAGTTTAGGCAATTCTGTACATTGTATGTTCATATTTACATATTTTTGTGTAGTTTAAGTTTATTTTTTTGTTTGCAAATGGTTGTAGGATATCACGTATTCCAATCCAATACTAATAATTATATGGTTTCCACTAATAATCTCTATTTAACTATTTAATAAAAATCATTTGTTTGCACACATAAATGATACATTCTTATCAAATACAAATAAACTGGTCAGCAAAAATTTTTTTGAAAAAGTATCAAGACACCAAACATTTTTTCGAGCTAAGTTGAGGGCACTGAATCTGAAAATGACTTTTTTCAGAAATGCTTCATTTTTAGAAAAAAAAAAAAAATTCCCCACCCCCATGTTTTCTGTATATATGATACTGACAAATGGTAATATTTCTCAAAGTAAAATCACAGAAACCTGTCAATTCATATTTAAACTAATAAATATTGGTCTGCTGATTGAGAAATTCTATTTTTACAATAACAATCAGAGCCTAAGCCTTTAAAAATAACATGATTGAATATACCAAGACCAACAAATATTTTCATCAGATCATTCAATAAACTAACAACAGAAATAAAACCTTCGCGAACATAAGAATTATGATAAGAATATTCTCTTTCCTGATTGTCATGTTCAATGTTATCTAAGCTCCTTTTGATCCGCCAGCAGTTGTCAGCCATCATTTGTTTGTCCCATCATCCCTAGTAGCACTCTTCTATTGTTTTGATATCCTGATGGGATCATTCTCCTTGCTCATTACTCAAATCACCACAATTATCTGGAAATTTATCAAGATAGCTATGTAAAAAATGAACTTTTATTACTCATATTAGTGCCGATGTCCTGTAGACTTTTCAACAGCTTTTCCACCAACTCCTTGTACTTTTTGGCCCAGCGATAGTCTAAGAAGTTTTTCATCATGTCAATAAACAATGTCCAAGCGCGCAATTCCAAGTCATTCACTGAATTAACAAATTCATCATCTTTAATGAGTTTCCTGATGTTATGGTGAAACCATTTTTATGATGTTCATCATAAATAATGGAATAGGGGCATTCAATTGGGACGTCTTTAGTTGGAGTTTCTTTCCAACTGTGAAAACAAAAGCTCTCAATGTGTTTGGTTGACTTCTATAAAAAATAAAGTTGGCGACCTTAGTCGAGGGTGACCAGAAGGCTCCCTTTTCAATAGCTACTACACCAAGGTGTAGGGGAGGGTGCTACTCCTTTCCCTGGATTGCTCCATTTTACCTTTGATACGTACCTTATAATGCTGAGTGTTATGCAAGGTGGCATCAAGTACCATCTTTTAAGTCTTTGATATGACTCGGCCTGGGATTGAACCCCAGTCTCTCGGACCATTGGCGAACTCGCTACTCATTAAGCCAATGGCCTGGTTAATGAAGGGACAAAAGTGATGGGATAAATTTATGAATATCAAACAGAAAATTTTAAGGTTTCATTTTTTAAATGTCACCTTAAGTATCAGGTTTACTAAAGTTTATCAATTAATTTGAATTTTGGTGGTAAATTGGGAGATTTTGGTACTTCGATTTTAAATTTTGACTCAAAAACACTTTTTCTGGTAAAAATAGTTTATTTCAAGTGGTTGACAGTGCTCGGCCTACCTGAAAATTAATGGGGTTCTACAATCTTTAATAACTAAATCCTGTGATCGGCCAAGATCGTAAATTGTCCCCCCCCCCAAAAAAAGAGCAATTAAAGTACAGTAAAAACAGTAGCTAACAATAAAAAAAAAAATAAGGTCATTTTTGGAATCAGCACCATCAAATGAGCTATTAAAAAAAAAAATAAAAAAAAAATGTTTTGTCTCTTGGTACCAAAAATTCTGTTGACCCGTTTAATTTGTACACAATTATATTGTTTCAAGTAACAAATAATAATAAGTCCTTAGTAAACAATTCTAGCTTCAAGTAACTATTCTTAATACAAATGATTTGCACAGATTTATGGCATCAAATATTCCTATTACATAGAAATAATTTGCAAATAGATCTATTTGACCTATAAACGGTACCCAAACAGGGTACTACCACTTCACTCCCAGGTTCTCTCTGGCCCAATGGCAATAAAATAGTAATCCAGGGTTCCAAAATTGGAACCTCACCACCAGAAGAATTTTTGTGTCATACTCAAGACAACCCATTTTCTTTTTTTTTTTAAATACTGGGGAGGGTGTCCTTATCCTTCTGCAACGGATAAAGTTAAAATATTCAAAGTTATAAGTAGTTACTTGAAATCATATACCAATGTGCAAACAAGTAACAACTATTAAATAGAAATAATTAGTTGAAACTATATGATTATTAGTATTAGATAGGAATACTTGAAACCACACAACTGTGCAAATTATTTATATTAGATAAGAATGTGATATCATATAACAAAATTTGTAAATATGAACACATAATATATGCAATTCCCCAACCTCTAGGCATAAAATAACCCCAAATGGGTTGACATACAGTAAAAGTCAACAGAATAGAACCTAATTTTTAGCATTTAGTTTTTAGACTAATAAACAACATTTGTCCTTTAAAGATAATCTTTATTTTAAATGGATCTTAATTCAGATCCTGACACAAGAGATCCAAATAGAATAATCAGATTTTTCTAGACAATGAATTTTTTTTAGTCTCTTTCACAAGATCAGAAATATCTGGTTCAATGTCATGACTCAACTAGTCGTTGATTTCCCAGAAGAACACTTGGCCCATTGCACACTGCCATCCATCAGATAATCAGCACAATGTCAGGCCTGATAGGTTGAAATAGGGAGTGACCACATTAGATGGATCTTCTGTCAGTTGATGTCATTCACAAGAACTTGCTAGAAGGGAGATTT
Organism: Sepioteuthis lessoniana; assembly: GCA_963585895.1. Lineage (NCBI taxonomy): Eukaryota > Metazoa > Mollusca > Cephalopoda > Myopsida > Loliginidae > Sepioteuthis > Sepioteuthis lessoniana. Next base: position 1,328,128 of record OY757944.1, read on the forward strand.
GTTATAGTGTATCAGATTTGTGGTAAATCTTCCATTGGCTGTGATGGCAGGGTTCTTAGTTATCCTAATTAGAAATTCAAGGAATAAAACTCCAATGGATGTGTGGGACAGTTTTGAAACCACGACTTGAAGTTATATAAGGATGATAAGTTTATTGAGTTTATTAGGTTTAAGAAATTTATTGAATTTAGTTGAAAGATTAAAAAAAATAAAACAATTGAGAAAATAATCTCTCAACAAAAAAAAAAAAGAAAAACAAAAAAAAGTTAAAATATTAACAATGAATCAAATCAAGACAATGACTGCACTCGAACTTTCATAGTCACCAATGAATAATTCTGATTGGCAGTGAAGGGAGCAAAAGGTGAACAGGTTTTACTAATTATTTTATATACTGAAATAGTGAGGGTCATTATCACAGACTAATTTAAAAGCTGGGACAAAGATGCACCCAGTGGAAGTGTGGTGGAGATGCATGGAAAAGAGAAATGTTGCTGGCTGAACTGTTAAGAAGATAAACTTCTTAATCAATTTTTCAGAAGGGAAAGGTGGATTGAGATTATATATATATATATATATATATATATACACACACACACACTTTCTGTCTGATGATTGCGGATTACCCCAAGTTAAACTAAGTAATAAAACTATATTGTGGAAGTTTTAGAATTTTAGGTTTTAAGTCAGGTCTGTCTTGATGTTGAGGTATTGACCACTTTTAGAATTACAGTTACAAGAATGTGAAGCTTGTAACTATACATATATATATATATATTCAATTCATGGAATTTAGACCACAACCCCTGGGTTTCATGGAGTTTTTTTTACAAAACAATCATCAAGCAGTTAACAAAATGAAATGAATCGAACAAATATAGTCAAAAAATAGCTCTATCCTAGATATTGACCACTCTCCATATTATATTGCACTTGGTTTGACACAAAACCACAAAGTGATTTAGTGACAACCAACACTTATTATATATACACACATACACACACACACGATATATTCTTAATCTGAAATTAATTATACTCAAGTGGGTATTCCTATTCTCCTTGGATAATTACTTTTTAGTCTAATCCTGAGACTGTTTTCCTCAGATCATATACTTACAAACACACACAATATTTGATAATTTATAAGACCCCCCCCCCCAAAAAAATGTGCCAGAAAATATCTCTGCATCTTATAAGGTCAAGGGTCAGCTTTGTGTTACTGGCTAATAGAGTTTTAGTGCTGCAGTGACCCTTAAACTATGAATGTAAACTTGGTCTATATATATATATATATATATATATATATATATATATGAGCAAAAAGTTTAGGGCTATCTTACATTTCTTTAAAAAACACCTTAAAATGAGATTTTTTTTAAAAGTAAAAGATAGAATTTCAGTAAGTACAGTGGATTTGCTTTTATTTTCAGACTCTTTTCTCATATTAACTCTCCTCTTAATAAAAAATTCAAATTTGGATTCCTACGTCCAAAATACATTAGATACAGTAAATTATGAATGTTTTATACAAGAAACATTTTGTCTTCACCATTAACTTCTTCAGTAGACTTTTTGAGATTACCAAAATTTTCAACTAAGTTAAATGTGAATATAAGTTTTAAATATGAACTCAGCATTGACTAATGTTGTAACACTAGTAGTTGTTAGCAAGGAACACTTATTTTGGTTAAAATATAACCATCTATAAATGAGGGGGGAAAAAAAAGAATAAGATTGTGTTATTACAATAGTATTTTCATAGTTATTTTTAAAAATTTTATAATTTTGAGGTAATTTCAAAGAAATAGCAATCTCAAAGCAGCTAAGCATCAGGTAAAGCCTCAAATTGAAAATGTATTCAAAGAGGCTTACTCTCAAAGACAAATTGCTAAAAAGTTGAAGTTTTCTGGATATGAGGTGAAATATTTGTTATAAACGCTCTTAGAAACTGATATGAATGTTCACAGAAAAAGAGCTGGAGCAGCAAAACTTACAACTGTTGCCAAAGATAGAGACTTGATTATTGAAAGCAAAAAACATAGAACGAAAACTGCTCCAGAGTTGACTTAATTCCTCGACAGCAACCAGTGATACTTTTAACAGTGAAAAATTGACTTAGATCAGTGAGGCTCAGGAGATGTATAGCCATCAAGAAACCCCCCTGTAGATGAAAAGTAACCTAAGAGAAAGACTGACAGATGAATGTGTGGTTCCAACAGTTAATCATGGTGTGTGTGTGTGTGGAAATATATTATGGCATGTGGGTGTTTTGGTGATAGAGTGTTGAAATTTTAGCTAACTTGGTAGCTCTTTATATATGGTTGTCTCCCTTGTTTTGTTGTCATCAGTTCTGGAATAAATATGGCATACAGCTAAACATGTGTTGAGTCAGAATGGCAATATTAACAAATTAACATTGTTAGAGAAAGCCGTCTTCTTTCATGTGACACAAATTATTGTCCGACGTAAATTGAAATACAATTGAAAGAAAGATGGCTTCCTTTACAAAACAGACACTTATTTTGCAAGGTGAAGACTTGTACACAGAATGGAAGCAAGATATAGAGATATGGTCTATTCATGAATTTACCCCCCCACACCCCCCCCAAAAAAAAACACAGGCCCCCAACAGTATTTTTGTCACTGTCTCAGAACATAACACAAATGTGTTTAACAATTGGCAATAATGGACAGTGGCTGAACAGATGGGTTATGAGTCTTTACAGACAAGCTAGATGATATTTATTCACATGATGAACACACTATGGCATATATGGCATTCAAGGATTTCTATTCCTACAAAAGATCAGCAGGAGTGAATATAAACAACTTTTTGGTACAGTACAAATTTTTGTATCAAAAATTATGTAATTACGTTACCAGGAGTTCAGGCTTTTTTTTGTCTTAAATGTGGCAAATGTATCAAAAGCAAACAAAAAGTTAGCAAGAATGATGAGCAATTTTAATGTATACAGCAATAAATTGATACATTAAGGAAAGTGTTTTCAGATATTTAATCAATGGAAGACAAAACTGTTCGCGCTATTAAAGAGGAAGTTGAAACTAAACTTCAATCAGTACCAAAGTAGCATCAAAGAAAAAAAAGAAAAGAGAAAAGAAAAAGAAAAGAGAAAAAAGAAAAGAGAAAAAGAAAAGAGAAAAGAGAAAAAGAAAAAAGAAAAGAAAAAAGAAAAAAGAAAAAAAGAAAAAAGAAAAGAAAAGAAAAAAGAAAAGAAAAAAGAAAAGAAAAGAAAAAAGAAAAGAAAAAAGAAAAAAGAAAAAAGAAAAAAGAAAAGAAAAGAAAAAAGAAAAGAAAAAAGAAAAGAAAAAAAAAAGAAAAAAGAAAGAAAAAAAAAAAGCTGTATTGAGGAAATAAAACAAATCCTATAGAGAGACAAGGGGAGATAATGCATTGTTTCAGATGTAATTTAGCTAAGCATTTTAGCAGAGATTGTACTAGTTATAGTTCTAGAAATATTATTAACAGTCATGGATTCAGATGAGATACACCTTTATTTAATGTTGACTTTTTTCATCGAACATTAATAAATGATTCTAATATCAAAATAATCTAATCTTGTGATAGAGACACGAGGTAAAACAGTCTTGGACTCTGCATGTTCATGAACTTTTACTGGAGAAATTTCGTTTAGCAATTTTTGAGACACTAAATGACCAATATAAACAGTTTGGGGAAATTGCAAAGTCTAACAGATTTTGTTTTAGAGATGGGGGTGGAGGTAAAAAGTTATCGAAAGAGTTAAATTTTTCCAGTAAATTTTAGGGGATATAAAAGGTCTCAGAACTTATATTGAGGTTGACATCAAAATCAAAAATGATTTACTCCAGCTACTAAGTGATAAATCAATGAAAACTGCTGGAATGTTATTGAAGTTTAAAAATGACAGCTTTTGGATTTGAGGCAGAAATATAAAATTACAAAAGACAACTTCTAGACATTATAGTCTTCCATTGACTAATATGCTTTTGGGGGCTAAAAAATTGCCAAAAATAGTGTTACATAGTGAGACTTTAGAAAAATGTTCAAGAATGGAGAAAAAGAGGACGGCTGAGAAACTACATAGGCAATTTGTTCATGCAACAAAAGAGAGATTGATATTCTTCATTAGAGACAGTAGCATCTTTTATGATGAGGAGTTTCTGGATCTGATCACGGATGTTTGTCGAGATTTAGAAGACCTCCTCTTCGACAAATAGTAGGATTGGCTCTTGGAAGCAGGTTTAACGACACTGTATGTCTGGATTTAAAGGAACATAACCAATTCTGGATTTCTACACTTAATTGACATATCCGCTAGGTACTCTGTTGCCAGGCTGATTAAAACCAAAAGGAGTCAAAAAATTATTCCCAACATTTTTAATGTGGACATCATATTTTGAAGCTCCCAAATGCTTTCTGAGTGATAATGTGAGGGGTGGGGGAATTTAATACTGAAGACTACAGACAGATGAAAAGTTAAATATTGAAATGTACTACAGCTGTAGAAAGTCCATTCAGCAATGACACTGTGGACCGTTACAATCTGATAGTGGCTGAAGCAATGGAAAAGACATAGAAGATGAGAAATGTGAACGAGAAATAACCCTGGCTTGTTCATGCCAAAAATGCACTTCAGAATCATTCTGGATATAACCCAAATGAGCTTGTATTTGGGTTCAATATAAATATACCCTCAGTTTTGATTGATCAGTTACCTGCATTGGAAGGTGCAACAACCAGGGACATAGTGAGAGTAAATTCAACTGTTTTTACATTTAGTGGGGAAAAGTTTTACGGAAACTGAATCAAGTGAAAAAAAATTGGAGAACACTGAAATTTAATGAAAGAACTTATGCGGACAAAGGATTTGTGACAGTGTCTATTATAAAAGACAAAACTACAAGGGATGGCATGGTCCTGCTAAAGTATTGAGTAGGGAAGGTCTGTGTGTACTGATCAGACATGGAGGTACATTTTACAGAATGCATTTGTGTCACTTGATGAAGGTAAACAAAGAGTTTGGAAGTCAAAGGAATTAATAAAACATTCAATGATCCAAAAACTATAGGGGGTGGGTGGGTGAGGAAGGGAAAATATAATTTCTAGTGGGGTGAGGAAAGGATATGAATTTTAGGGGTGTGAAGAAGGGATAATATAATTTTTAGGGGGGTGAGGAAGGGATAATATGATTTTTATGGCAGGGAAGGGATAATGATTTTAGTGGGGTGAAGAAGGGATAATATAATTTTTAGTGGGGTGAAGAAGGGATAACATGATTTTTAGTGGGGGGTGAGGAAAGGATAATAGGATTTTAAGGGTGAGGTGAGGAAGGGACAATATAATTTTTAGGAGGAGGTGAGGAAGGGATAATATAATTTTTAGGAGGGGGCGAGGAAGGGATAATACAATTTTTTAGGCAGGTGAGGAAGGGATAATATAATTTTTAGGAGGGGGCGAGGAAGGGATAATATAATTTTTTAGGCAGGTGAGGAAGGAACAATATAATTTTTAGGAGGGAGTGAGGAAGGGATAATATAATTTTTAGGAGGGGGCGAGGAAGGGATAATATAATTTTTTAGGCAGGTGAGGAAGGGATAATATACTTTTTAGGAGGGGGCAAGGAAGGGATAATATAATTTTCAGGAGGGGGCGAGGAAGGGATAATATACTTTTTAGGAGGGGGCAAGGAAGGGATAATATAATTTTTAGGAGGAGGGGGCGAGGAAGGGATAATATAATTTTTAGGAGGGGGCGAGGAAGGGATAATATAATTTTTTAGGCGGGTGAGGAAGGAACAATATAATTTTTAGGAGGGAGTGAGGAAGGGATAATATAATTTTTAGGAGGGAGTGAGGAAGGGATAATATAATTTTTAGGAGGGAGTGAGGCAGGGATAATATAATTTTTAGGAGGAGGGGGCGAGGAAGGGATAATATACTTTTTAGGCAGGTGGTGGTGAGGAAGGGATAATATCTGTACACTATGATAAAATTGGCTACCTCAAATCTTTTGACCTCTCTCTCTCGCATTGAATTCGTATAAGATGAATATAAGAGAGAGAGAGTTTGGAGAGAATAGTTAAAGAGCAAGAGGGAGGTTTTTCAGTACTTGAAAAATGCTTAGGAAGGACAGCTATCTGCTTTTTTGAAAATTGAGACTTTTCTTCATTTTTATAAATTGATACGAAAGATGTTTATAGTATTTACATATTTACCAACCTCTCCACATGGACAAGATGCAATACAAGGTCAAATTTTAAGTGGATTTTAACAAGTATAATTCAAAGTTTTCCTTCTTCTAGACTAGTTGCCTAATCACGGCTAAAGAACCCAGTCTGCCCTACTATTTACCCATATCTAGAGGGAGAATCTTTGGATTCATGCCTTTCCCAAGGGTTTTAGTGCAATGTGAAATGCAATCAGCATCATCCAGGGTTTGAACTCATGTTGCCATGTCCATTTCCTATAACGATAACCATTACACCACTAGCACCTCCCAAAGAAGATGTTTATAGTAGTTAGAGAACTGTGAATGCAGTGAGTTTGTGCTGTATCTTATCAATAGCGAATTCACTATTGATGAGTATTTATATTTACCCAACCCCTCTGCCACCAGCCAGGTGTTACACAAGGTAATTTTAAGCAGAGTAAAAACAAGTTTAAATTTCAGTTTTTCTTCTGTTAGACTGGCTGCCTTACTAAGGCTAAAGAAACCAGTCTAACCTACTACTTTCTCACAGAATTTGTGAGGCAAATAGGGTTGACAAAAACAAAATATTATGCTGTTGTGCGATAATTTTTTTTCATCAAATTAAAAGCAAATATACTGTAATTACTGAAATTTTATCTTTTACTATAACCACCTCCCAATTTCTCATTTCAAGGTCTTTGTTTCTTAAAGAAAAAAAAAAGAAGAAAAGAAATGCAGGATGACCCCAAACTTTTTGCCCGTACTGTATGAAGTTTTAAAAATGACCTGATAGTGGGGAGGTTGACAAAAACATTTCAGCTGACATTCATATTTTAAAAATGTTTATTCTTTAATGCCCACCCCATGTGTCTTATAATCTGTCAAATATGTCGCACACATGCATACATGTATGTGTGTGTGTGTGTGTGTTCATAGGGTTATGGTTCTCATTGTAGGAAACGAACACAGTGAACAGAGTTCAAATTTTAGACAAAGTTGTTTGCATTTTCATACTCTTAAGAAATTCCCCATAGCATAATGGTTAAAGTGCTGGACAGTGGTCTCAAAGCGGGGGAGTTTGAACTCCAGTTGCGCTATCACATTCATTTTTGAACTAATCTCCCTTGGTGGGTGGGTGGGGGAAGGCATGAACTGTCTTATTGCCCCAACCATGGGTAAAATAGTTATCACTGGTGTTTTTCTACAAGGATGGGTTTGGCATTAAATTACTAACAAAGGTTGATATGACATCAAACAAAGAAACAAAACCAACAATTCTCTCCCCAAATATGGGTAAATAGTAGGGCAGACTGACTCTTTAACCTTGGCAAGGCAACCAATCTTCGAGAAGGTTAGGTTATTTGGTTTAATGGTATATCAACCCTTGATGGCTATTTAATGCCATAATCCAGTCTACACATGATTTTTAAGTGAATATTTTGTCCGTAATATTTTTAAAAAGCCAAAATTTATTTGTAGACAGTTAAATAGTTTCAAGAATTGCGATCAAATACTAATAATTCTTTAACCTTGGCAAGGCAACCAATCTAGGAGAAGGTTAGATTATTTGGTTTAATGGTATATCAACCCTTGATGGCTAATATTAATAAACAGTTCTATTTGATCCATATATGGAACCTGAACAGGTACTATCACGCTTGGTCAGAATGGACGTGGAAATAATGTCAACAAAGGGGTCCACCCTAAAGCTTGGAGACTGGTCATCAGATAAGTTAGTGTCATATATAGGACACTCATTTGGAGGGGGGATGTTTTACCCTCTACAAAGAAGTAGTCAGTGTATTCTACAGCCCCGTCAGCTGTCTAGATTATGAAAATAAAGGAGGTGTTAGTGGTGTAAAGATTATCATTGTAGGAAATGGACATGGCAATTCTAATTAACCTTTATATGGCAACCAATCTAAGAGAAGAAAAATTGAATTTAAAACTGTTAAATTCTCCTTAAAAATTGACCCTTACTCATGTTGGAGTGGTTAGGTAAATAAAACAAAGAATGATATATATATACCATAAATTTCTGGCTTGAAAAAATGTCTACAAAACTAGGGGTTGACTTATAGAGTAGGGTATTTGTGGTATAATGGTTATCATCCTAGAAAATGGACATGGTGACCCAAGTTCAAATCCTAGACAAGACTGCATTTCACACAGCGCTAATACCCTTAGAAAAGGGTATAAATCCAAGTGTCCCTGCCCAGCTAAGTAGAAAGGCAGACTGGGTTCTTCAACCTTGTTATAGCAACCAGACTAGAAGAAAGAAAACCGAATTCAAACCAGTTAAAATCCATTTTAAAACCAACTTTGTGTTACATCCTGCTTGTGCAAAGGTGTTGGATGTATATATTAGGGCTAAAATGCATACTTTTACTTCAGATTGACTAATCTATTGTATTTGCTCCTATTACAGGTCTACCCACAAGTTTTGTAGAGAATTAAAAGGTTGATTTGTATGCTGCAATTTATGGGATGGATATATATATATATATATATATTGTTCTCTAAGATTTCCTATCCATATTTGAAAAAATAACTTAACTCCCAAAATTAAATGTTTTTCTTTTTTTTCAGCACTTAATGAAAAACCAAAAACCAACTTGTTTGAAGACGAACCACTTAAAGAAAACTTAGGAGTAAGTACTTTATGTGTCATTGTGAGAGACATATTTCCAATTCTGATTATAACCTTTTTTTTCTTAAATTCATAAACAAAAAGATGATTTACGAATGAAAAGGCCGTTTTATTAATGATTCATTTGCCACTCTGTACATATTTGTTTTTGTATCAGTTTTTTAGGCGGGGGGGGGGGTGAGGAAGGGATAATATAATTTTTAAGAGTGGGTGGGGAATAATATAATTTTTAGGAGTGGGGAGGATAATATAATTTTTAGGAGGGGGTGAGGAAAGGATAATAAAATATAATATGTACACTGGTAAAATTAGAAGAGAAGAGTTATGTATAAGAAAGAATATATATATATATATATATATATAAAAAAGTATTATTTGGTCCAGTTAAACTGAAGTTGAGAGTAATTCCATCAGGAGAAAAAAACCATTCAACAGTGAACATTTAAATTTTCCTGGTAAAGAGCTCAATGTAACAGACATTACAGAGCAATAATTTCTTTAAGAAAAAACAAAAACCGGTCACATTAGGATTATAAATTTATTTCCATCCTGTTATGGGTACTGATATAAATCAAAAACACCAAAAAAACAAAAACAAAACTAACAGAACTTCTTCAGATCTTATGGATAAAATAATTCAGAATAGACACAGGAAAGAAGGGTGGGAGGGGATAGAAGAGGGGTGAAGAGTTTTCTCCTCATTTCGCCCACTTCGGTTTTTTTTAAATCTTTAATGTGTTATTTTTATAGGTATTCTAAATAATGCCAAATAATTTGAGTCAGGAACAAAGAAAATGGATTCTAAAGGAGAACTGAAAAACTGAGTGGGTGTGAGCAGCGTGACCAGAAGTATTTGGCACTGCTCCATCAACATGCTTGACTATATATATATATATATATATATATTAGAGAGAGAGAGAGAGAGAGAGAGAGAGAATTACCAATAAATAAGTAAACCCTCAACAATATTTAAAAAAAAAAAAAAAAAGTCAATTTTCTTTTGTACCAAGTATTTTCTTATTTCTCAAGGAACATAATACAAAACGGATATTATTAGGTATTATTTGTTACCAAACTCTACAGCATTAAAAGTCTATCAGCAAAAATATGAATATGTAGTTGCACAAACGTAATCATATATATGCAGTTTTATTTTTGGTTACAAAATTTCAATGTTATAGAGTTTGGCAATAAACAATGCTCAATAATAACCAAAATTAAAAATATAATGTAGATAAAGACTGAAATTTAACTTTGGATTAAATGGCAGGTTTCTCTCCCCTTAATGTATTTTTTTTTTTTAATGGGGGAATATGCATTATAAAAAGTTATTTTTATAGGGAAATAAGACAATCTGATTTTCTGTACTATATTCCTTTTATATATATATATATATATATATATATATATATATACATACACACACAAAGATAAATATACCTTGGAAATAAATATATATATATATATATATATATATATATACATACACACACACACACAAAGATGCATACATTTATCAATTCCTCTGTACAAGAAGGATGTGACACAAAGTCATTTTTAAAGGGGAATTTAACAGGTTTGAGTAAAGAGTTTTTCTTCTCCTAGACAAGTTGCCATACCAAGGTTAAATAGCTCAGACTGTCCTACAACTCTATCTCAGGGAGAATATTAGGATTCATACCCTTCCCAAGAGTATTAGTGATATATATATATATATATACACACACACATGCAAATAGCCCCACCTAGGCATCCAACTTGAGTCGCAGTGTCCATTCCTTATAACAATAATGATTACACCACAAACATTTGATATATATGTTTGCACACATACACATATTCATGTGTTTACACACACACACACACACGTGTATATATATATATATATACACACACACACGGACAGACAGACACAAGCCAACTGTAGTCTATAAAGAAATAAGAGGACTTGTAAGTTCATTAACTTTTTAGCCTTATGACCAAGCAGGCTACTTACCTGCCCTCTCCTAAACTTTCACCATTAATCTGAGAGTATGTTAGATGGGAATAGAAGGAGGTGAGTCATATGTGTGTGTGTGGGGTGTGTGTGTGTAAGAAAAAGATCATCATCATCATCATCTATAGTGTCCTATTCTTTGTAAAGCAGTAGCATTAGAATCTGAAAACCTTTTCTTTTATCGCCCCTAACAGATCTGGACAAGAGAACCAATGATTCAGAGAGAAAGATATAAAAATGAGTCACTTTGTGTTAATCATAAAACTGTCTTTTTGTGACTTTTTTTGGGGAGATTGATGCATATTTAACGATTGCAAGATATTTGAATAATGGCAGTAGCTTTTTTGGGAGGAGGGGTAGAGATGAGGATATACTTGAAGCTGTCATTTCAAAAAGGATATCTAGAATCCATGTTTAATAATTGTCTATAGAATTCTTACACTATTTCATCTTCACAATGACTCAAATATGACAGCTCATTTTTTCGATGAGGGAATTTTCTGAGATTCTACAAATGGCTTTTAAAATCTTGATAATATTTACTTGGCAGCAAGTGGGCTATCAAAAAAATAAAGCAACAAATTTATGCACATACCTCGGAAATGTCTGAAATCATGAAAAGAAAATAGGAATATGAGGGTTGACTAAAGTTCATAGGCTGACCAAGATACTTTCAGGAACGTGATTGAATGAGGTTTATTTTTCAAGATATCCCCCCTTGCAGTCCATCGATATTGAAATGCTTGGATTTCATATGTCAAAAATGTGGGTTGGTTATCAATCCTTGTAGGTTATTTAATGCCAAATCCGATTTATACATATACATATATATTAAATACATTATTTGGAAACAAATAGTTTGTAGGTAACATTATCTTTTAAACAACCTAAAGCTCATTTGTTTGCATACAGTTACATGGTTTCAAGTATTGATATCAAACACTAATAGTTTTATTTGCACATTTTTTAAAAGGTTTGAAGACTTGCTATGAAATACTAATAATTCAATTTAACATCAGTAATTTGTTTGCACACAGTTAAATAGTTTTAAGTTTAGAAAATAATTACATATTTCTATTTGACCCATAAATGGGACTCTGGGTCAGAGTGGAGCTGGGAGTAATGGCATTCCTTAAAGTTCCAGAAGTGAAGCTTCACCATCAGATGATTTGGTGTCATATCCAGGATACTCATTGGGAAGTGGGGGATCTTACCCCTTTGCAGAGATGCAGCCAGAGTATTCTACAGTCACAGCCAACTGGGTTGATTGATAAAAAAACTCAACAACAGGGACGATCATCATCGTAAGAACTTTTCAGTCCACTCTCAAAATACAACTGATATTTTTTTTTCTTTGAATGCATAGTTGGTTGGTTTTATGGCATGTCAACACTTTTGGGTTATTTAATACCACAGTCAAAACAATTATATAGCTTCAGGTAACTGATGATTTTTGTAAACAATTTTAGCTCCAAGTAACTTTGCTTAATACAAATAATTTAGAGCATTCCTATCAAATATTAATAATTTTCAAACAGATCTATTTGATCCATAGATGGAACACAAACAGATACTACTACTCTGAGTTAGAGTGGACCTGGGAGTAATGGCAATGAAGGGATGACTCTATACTTCCCAGATTTCCAGAATTAGAACTTTACCACTGGATGCAATTTAAAGTCTTACTTGGAACACTTTTGTGTGAGTGTGTGTGTGGGAAGGGGTATGAAATGAGAAACAAGACAATATATAAAATTAAATGGAGACGTTTTGCTATAATGATAGCTTCATAAGAAATAAATTTTAATTTCTCAAAAACATACTTTACATGCCATTTGGAGCTGGTAAATTGTGCCCCATGTAACCAAAATATTGCAAAACTTGACTCAGCCAAGTAATTTATCATATCGTCTTCCTTTTCTTATTCTGATGGATCTTAATTCAATTCTTACCCATTGAAATAACTATGAACAAAGTTTATAATGGACTTGGGAAAAATGGCAATTAAGTAATCTTTCTAGATTTCCAGAAATGGCAATTAAGTAATCTTTCTAGATTTCCAGAATTAATGATTTATCGTCAAATGCAGTTTAGTGTCATACACAGGAGACCCCCACCACCACTTTTTTCAGAGGTGGGGCGTGGGAAACAGTGGGCGTATTCTAAGCCTTGCCGAGAAGCCGTATGGCGAATGGGGATATTGCAGATAACAGAGAGGAAATATTTTTTAAAAAATTAAAAGAAAATATTGAAAAGGAAGCAATTAATATTAAAAAATGAGATGAATTTTTATAGAGACAAAAAAACAATTGTTGGGGAATGCCAGTTGCCTTTGTATAGAGAAGCGGATATTAATGTAGTTAGAATGGAGAATGCTGGGAAAATAGTTTCGCAAGTCATGGCAAAAAATCAGTCAATCAATAAACCGAGAAAGATAGGCGGAACATATTTCTATATACAAGAGAATGAAGACAATTCTGATTAACATGCTTAATCAATATTTCATTAATAAAAAAAAAAAAAAGAAAGAAATTTCATAACACTTTTGTCCCAAAATAGTTGTTACATTGAGAGTATATATATATTATACAGATAGACGAAATCGTTATTGTCATTGGAAATGGATACAGAGATCCGAGTCCAAATCTTAGATAAGACTGTTTGCATTTCACATAGCACTAATACCCTTGAGAAAGGTGTGCATTAAAGTATTATTCATCTAGCTATGGGTAAATTGGGTTCTTTAATCTTGGTGTGGCAACCAGTCTAGAAGGAAAACTCTGAAATCAAACTTATTAAACTCTACCTAATAAAAATTGACCTTGTATCACATCCTGCTTGTGCAGAGGGTGTATGTATGTATGTGTGTGTGTGTGTATATATATATATATATATATTTTCATTCCAGAGTTGGGAACAATTCCAAATAGGACTAATAAAATATTCAAAAATAGAATATTAAATTTAAGTAATCCTGGTCAAGAGCTCAATGTAAATAAAACTCACAGGGGAAATTATTTTCTCTTTAAAAAAAAAAAAAAAAAAAAAAAAAAAAAAATCATTTCCATCCTGTTAAAAAGCACTGATATAAATTGATGCGCTAAAAAAAAAAAAAAAAAAAAAAAAAAAAAAATTAACAGGACTTCTTCAGATAAAATATATATATATATATAACTGGCCCATTGGCATAATGGTTAGAGTGCTTGCCAATAGTCCGGGAAACCAGAGTTTATTTCCAGGTCAAGTTATACCAATGACTAAAAATAAGAAAAAAAAAAAGAAAAAAAAAAGGGGGGGTACTTGATGCCTTCTTGCTTAACACTCAATATTATAAGGTACAGATCAAGGGTAAGTGGAGCAATCCAGGGAAATGAGTAGTGCCCTCCCCTACAACTTTGTGTATTGAAAAGGGAGCCTTCAGGTTACCCTTGACTATGGTCAGCCAACTTACTTACAGTGTGTGTGGCATTCCTATATTTATAAAGAAAAAGTGCTCACTAACAGTGATAGAGAATATGTAGATGGAAGTTTGAAAGGATTTATCTGACTTCCCATCAAGTCAGATGTGACATGAAGTCATTTTATAGTGGAGAGGAAGGAGCATGCGCAAATCAAGACTCGTGTGGCCATTACAAAAAAATGTTTGATATCCTCAGCATTCATCTTTTACGGTGCCTCAGATACCAAGCAATAAACTTAACCCTTCTAAGCACGTATTGCCTGTGGAGAAGCCCCCCCACTTTAAATCACTCACTTGGTGTAAACTTGAAGTGGATCTCTAGCAAAGACTAAGGGTCAATGGCACAGGGTGACTGTCATTTTCTTGCTTATCTGATCATCAGACTGCATTTGATGATTGGGTTGGTTTTATGGCATATCAACCCTCGTTGGTTATATTAATGCCAAATCCTGTTTATACATATCAAATATATAATTGGTCAACACATTTTGTAGATACACACAATCAAATGATCAAACAGTTCAATTTCTAATGATTCAATTTAGCATAAGTCAACAAAGTTAAATGGTTCTAAGTATTGCTATGTATCACTAACAATTCAATTAAACACGAGTCATTTGTTTAAACACAGTTAAATGATCGAGCAATTCAATTTAGCATGTCATTTGTTTGCACTCGGTTTAACTTTGACCCATAGAGAGGACTCTATCAGGTGCTACTGCTCTGAACCAGAGTGGACCTGGGAGTGATGGCAATGAAGGCGTACTCGGCAGTCCTCAAAGCTCCAGCATTTCATTTAATAACTCACATTACCCTGATGAAGGGCTAAAAACTAAAACATTTAACACTGGCAAATAATTCTGTAAATAAAATTACCCTCTGAAGACTTGTTTGTTTTTTTTATTTGCACACATATATGTGACTATTGTTATAAGACTGGGGTAGTATTTAACTTGTAAAACCCAAGCAGTATTGGTGCCACTACATTTCTACATTGCTGTTGCCTAGCAATAAAACAGCCAATCAGGCTGTTAAATAACAGATTACATTTTATATTTTCAGTAAGGAGCCTAAGAAGTTGAGGATCCACAAATATGGAAGGCTCCAAATTCTTAGGGTTAATTTCAGTGTTTATTTTCCCATTATCATCAGATGGGTGCAATCTTACAAGAGTCAAGAATTTAATTATACCTACCCTTATGTTGGCCTAACCTGTTTAGAGTGGAAACAGATGAGAGAGAGAGAGAGAGAGAGAGAGTGAGTGAGTGTGTGTGTGAGAGCGAGATTCAAAAAGTTCTAAGCCTCACCATGATTTTAGATTTGACATACACCTCTCACCTTTGTATGAATTGGTTTTTCTTGTTTTATAAGAAATTGTTGTTTGGTGCCACAAGAAAAATGTTCAGTGATGACTTCTTTCTTAGTGAAGCTTAGTGCAGGTTACTCGAAGTAACCCAGGACTACGTGCTATACTGTTAAATGATTGATCACTAAACCAGTACACCCACCACACTTATTTGATGAGCAGGGTGGCTAGACACCCAGCAGAATTGAAAATAAGGGTGGATGAACATTCTTGTAAAGTCAACAGCCATCTAACACACTATATTCATATTTTTGGTAACAGAGTTTGAAATGCTGCCAAGCTTGGCAACAAATAGTAGCTAATGATATCCGTTATGGGATGTATAATTTTCTACTAGGAAAAAAAACAAAACATTCCATGTCTTTTGATAAAGAGGAAAATTAACTTTTTATAAAAGACGAGCAAAACATGTTGGACATTGCTAAAGAAATAAAGACAAACTCATAAATGACAATTTTTTATGGACTAATACAAATAGACACATCAGTGTTGGTCAACCAGAAAGGACATAAAGTCTGTGTGAATACTGGATACAGCTTAGAGGACCTGCCAGGAGCAATGGTCTATAGGAATGGACGGAGAGAAAGACTCAAGGAAATCCAAGCTATCAGCACAACTTGATCATGATGATATATATATATATATATATCATATTGCCCTGCTAGCATGGATTTCCCTGACTCTCTTGCCATTCGTCTATCATCCATCGCTTCCAGCAGGTCTTCTAGACTACATCCTGTGTCCATACAGAGCTGTCGTAGATAAGTTCTAGTTGGTCGTCCAAAACGTACACGTCTGTGTGAAAGGGTCCACAAGAGAACATTGCTTATGAGTTAATCCTTATTTCTTCAACAGTGTTCCGGATGTCTTGTTCGTCTTATTTGGATGGTTTTAGAGATGGGCGGTAGGTGGCTGTTCAGCTGCAATTTTGTGGGAAGTTGCTTCCAGGATTTGTTCATTATAACTTGTAGCTTTCTTGTGCAATTCCAGTCTAGCTTTTTCTCTATATGCTTAGTCAGTGTCCATATAGCAGAATTGACATGACTGCAGCTTGGAAGAAATTGTGTTTTATATTATTGGATAAGTCTGTCTTCCATATAATTGATAACCTATTGATAGCAGCCCATACTTTCTCTACTCTCATATTGATGTCATTTTCAGTAGATGAGATGCTGCTTCTGAGATAGGTGAACTTGTCCACTAGTTTCAGAGAATCACCATTGTCACAGTAAAGATACACACACACACAATACTGTATTTAACTGCAACAAAATACAAAAAAGTCAGTGTGTATTATACATGAAAATTTTGTAATCTAAACATAGATGTTTATTATACATGAATGTGTACTATACACAAATAATTATGGTAGGTAATAATGAAAATGAAAACTGAAATCCTTTCATGTTTCCCTTTCTCCTAAATTCAAGTTCTTTATAATTTGATAAAATGCCATTTGAATTCCAGCCAAAAAGAGAGAAAGAGAGAGAGGGAGAGAGAGGAGCAATCAAGACAGACAATCTCCAACTGATTAAACACCTTCTGAACAATTTTTTTTTTTTATTTGACTATTTCATCAGCTCATGACAAAAGCAAAAAATAATACAAGTGTCTGGGCAAATCAAGCAATTATTGATTAGTAACAAGTTTTGAATGAGAGAAAAAATTTTTCTGCTTTAAAATCATCTGATGGGCAAGGTATTTGTAATTGTTGTAAAACATATGGAGTTGGTATTGACAAAATTTACTTGCAGCAAAATTAGCATTGTATTATATTTTTAAATGAGTTGAATTTAGTTGTTAATAATAAAAGCAGCAGGCCAGACTTCATGTTAATTAACAAAAGAAAAAAAAAAAAAAAAAAAAAGTCATCTAGTGGATTTTGCTGTTCCAACAGAAACCAGAATAAAAATGAAAGAAAGTCTAAAGATAGATAAATACTTGGATCTTGCCAGAGAGCTGAAAAAACTATGGAACATGAGGGTGACAGTAATACCAATTGTAGTTAGAACAATCCCCAAAGGCTTGGAAAGGAGACAGGAGATCAGAGAAAGAGTCAAGACCATCAAGACCACAGGATTCTTAAAATAGGCTAGAATACTTAAGAGTCCTAGAGACTTAAGGAGACTTGCTGCCACTCAGCCTCCAATGAAAGACCACCAACAAATACTGAGATGAAAAACTCACAAGGAGGGAAATAACATGAATCTATTCACAGTTTGCTTTATTAACGGATTTGAAGTCTTTCTGTTGATAAAGGAAAATTATGTGCATATTTTTGGATAGTTACATATTCATTAATCGGGCCATTGGCCTAATGAGTAGAGTGTTCGCCAATGGGGATGGGAGACTGGGGTTCAATCCCAGGTCAAGTCATACCAAAGACTCAAAAAATGGCACTTGATGCCGCCTTGCTTCATACTCAACACTATTGGGTAAGGATCAAGGGTTAAGTGGAGCAATTCAGGGAATGGAGTAGAGTCCCCCCCTTACACCTTGGTGTAGTAGCTATTGAAAAGGGAGCCTTCGAGTCACCCTTGACTTGGGGGGGGGGGGTCTGCCAATTTTACTTTTACTTTACACATTCATATTTTTGGTTACAGAGATTCAATGGTGAGAAATTTTAGTTAACAGAAAACTTTCTCTTATTCTGACATCTGACCTGAATTTTCACAATCCACACCAGCCAATTGGTTTGAATATTCACAATCTATATTCTCCAACTGGTCTGAATATCCATGATCCATATCCTGAAAACCCACCCAACTCCAAACTGACCTGAATATCTGAGATCCATTCCCAACAACTAGCCAAAATTACCATACCCATGTAACAGGCCTCAGAAAAGAAAAAATTTCTTATTGTTTAGAACATCTGGTATCAGTGTTTCCTCTCTGGCAAAAGGATGATTGAATGCCCACCCACATAACCAGGACTTGTGTTCTGTAGTGGACAATACAATATTTTATTAAAATCAGAAGCAGCAGCAGCTATAAAAAAAAAAAAAATCAGATTGTGTTGATTATGTGGGTCATTTGTTCAAAAGGTTCTTCTCTTTAATTATCCTTTTAGATTTCCAACAAACAATCTTTTCTTTGTTCATTTATTCTTTTGTTCTTTTTCATTTTTAAAATCATTTTTGTAAGCTTAATAATATACTACAAATAGAAGAAAAAGCAAATTTTATTTGATAAGAGATGTCATTAAATATTCATCAAAAAGGTCGTCAGGTACAAAAATTCTCTTAAGAGTTAACAAGAAATTTAAAGGAATGTAAGTTAAAAGTTAAAAGAACGGAAAGGGTAACCTGAAACCAAAATTTTTTACACCTTATTTTTCCACTGCAGGTATTATTGGGGAACAAGTTTAACTTTGGATTATACTTACTGCATTTTTAACCTGGAATAGTAAGAAATTTCCTTAACCAAAAACAGAATTGCATAAATATAAGAGTGAGCCAAAAGTTTTGCAATATTTTGCTAACACGAGACACAATACAGCAACTATGAATGCTTTGTAACAAGCCATGATGGACTGTGAGATGCTGAGCTCACCTGATAATCTGAGTGCTACCCACAAGATTTACCTCTATGGGTTGGAGCATGACCTCAAAATCCCATACTTTAAGGCTAACCTGACCTTGCTGGATCATCAAGGTTTTTGCAACCCAAGCAAAATTTCTCTAACAGTTACTTTACTGTGATCAATTGTGCCTTCACTTTTTGCATGACAAATGTTTTTGGTAGCTTCCATTACTTTATAGACCAGTTGGAACAGATAAAACACAACTTCCTAAATTAGACTACATTGCATCTTCATCTGTGCAGCTTTAAAATCATACAGGGAGTGACACAATACATAATATATCCGATTTAAAACATAACTTCATATTTCCATCTGAAATAGCATTAACAACAAAGCATCCACATATTGTCATTTGGTTCACTAAAGCAAAAAAAGTTTTTGTTATTGAGTTAACGGTCCCTTATGAAGAAAATTTAGACTGGGCACATCAGCCGAAGTTGGAAAAATATGAAGATCTGCGAGAACAATGTGTCAGAAGTGGCTGGATAACGAATGTATTTCCTATCGAAGTCGGATGTAGAGGTTTTATTGCCAACTCAACCTCTGTTTTCTTAACTAATCTCGGACTTCTTCTATCGGAAAAGAGAAAATACATGGAAAAGATCTAAGATAAGGCTCTAACGGCATCAGCGTGGATCTGGCAATCCCACAGAGCGACAACAATCTGTAAAGTTTGGTGGTGTCATGAGGTACTGCTGGAGTGCTCTGGGTTAGTGGTAATGATGCTTCGGCCCCGAAACCATGTCTGAACCCAGAGTCATCATCATCTGATGAAGGCTTTGTTAGAAGCAATGCTGTTGTATAAACATCAGTTATTGTATGATACCTACTAGCACACTAACTAACATGATACTACCAATCACAGTAGGTACCTTCAAGGGCTTGAACTGTTTCAGTCACATGACATGCAGGCTGCAATCTATTATATATACGAGGGTGATTAAAAGGGCGTAATTATTTTTGGTATTCATATTTTTGGTTACAGAAACTGTAGAGTTTGGTTATAAATATTACTTAATAATATCCATTTTTCGCAAGCATAACGTTTCACTAATGGAGAGAGAGAGAGAGAAAAAAACATAACAAACAAACCCTGATATCTTTGGTACTGAAGAAAATGAACTTTTATGTACAAATTTCTTGGGGTATGTACTTGCTTATAAAGTTTAGCTTTTTTTGTTTGTTCGATGTCATATCAACTCCTTATGGGTTATTTAATGCCAAAATTTTATTTAGTTGTAAATGTTTGATTGTAATTATAACTATTTTAAATGTTCCATTGCAGCTTCTTTTTTTTATTACACTTTATTTGTCAATAATCAGTCTTGGTTTCTTTGTTTAATGGCATACCAGTCTTCATGGGACATTTAATGCCAAAACCATCCTAGTAAAATAACAGTAGTGGAACAATTCAATCCATAGCTGGGGAGGGGATGAGGAGGGGTCACACCTTTCTCAAGAAGCATTAGTTTGAAAGTGAATGTAATACTGCGACTGGGGTTTGAACTCACTTAATATTACAACCCAGCAAGTTAGCCACCATGCCATGGCAACTACTCCCTTCCCTATAATCATTTGTTTGTCAATACTCATGATATCAAGGGTTAGGTTGGGTTTTATGGCATAACAACTATTGTCAATTATTTAATACTAAATCCCATTTTTACATATATATTAAATATATGAGGTGCCTTCAATAAATTTCCAGACTTTTTTGTACAGGCATTTAAAATTGTCGTAGACTCTTGAAAATTCACTATGTTATTGCTATACATCTTGTGAGATGACTGACCAATTTTTATGATTTCACCTTCAAATGAACAGCTACAGTAGCAATTGGAATACAACCTACTAAAGCCTGATTGTCACAGCTGGGGAATTTCAAAAATGCAATCTGGATGTGAGTACACTTCAGAAGAACAATATGCAATCAAATTCTGTTTTAAACTTGGAAAAAATGCCACAGAAACATATGGAATGCTTTAGAATGCTTTTGGAGCATCTTGCATGAATCGAGCATCAGTTTTTGAGTGGCATAAGAGATTCAAGGAAGGCATAAGAGATTCTGTGAGGAATGATGAGAAGTGTGGGAGGAGTAAGGAAGTCAGAACACCAGAGTTGATTGGCCAAGTAAAGAATTTGATGGATAAGGATCGTTGTGTCTATAGAGACAATAAGTGCACAGTTTGATGTCAGAGTGGGAACTGTACATACAATTATTCGCGAGGAACTGAAGATGTGGAAGATTTGTGCAAAGTTTGTCTCAACGGTACTCAGAGAATATTAGAAAGAAAGACATTGTCATGACAGCAGGGAGATGGTCGAGCTGATCAATTCAGATCCCACAGTTCTTGATGTTCTGGTGACCTGCGATGAAAGCTGGATCTACTGCAATGACCCAGAGACCAGAGCCAGCATGCTCTCCCAGACCCAAGAAGGCCAGACAGAGCAAATTCACCCACAAAATTTTGATGATTCTTTCTTTTTTTTTTTTTGACAGTACTGGCATGATCTATGTGCACCGGGTTCCCACTGTACAGTCAACAAGGAATACTATGTTGAGGTTTTAAGGGAGTTCAGGAAAAGATTCCTAGGGAAGAGGCCAGCACTCCTCAAATCGGTCAGTGGCATTTCCACCAGAACAATGCACCAGTTCAGAACTCCATCCTTGTCACAGACTATTTGACCAAGATGGGCATCAAGACAGTTCCTCACCCTCCCTATAGTCCAGGCCTTGCTCCCTGTGACTTTTGCTTCTTCCCTAAGCTCAAGGAAAAACTTGGTCATTGACACGCTCACACAAGAGGACTTCCATGGGACCTTCCAGAAGTTGTTGGAACGGTAAAACAAGTGCACTGCAGCCGGAGGAGATTACTTCCAAGGTGACTAGAGTTTCACGTGTGTACTATCAATAAAAGTGCCCATACGAAAAAAATCTGGAAACTTATGGTGTGCTCCTTGTATATGATTTATAAACACATTTTGTAGATACACAGTTAAAATATCAAACAGTTCTATTTCTAAGAATTCAATTTAGCATAAGTCAACAAAGTTAAATGATTCCAAGTATTGCTATGTATCACTAACAATTCAATTAAACAAGAGTCATATATGTTTACACAGAGCTCAATGATCAAACAGTTCTATTTTAAACAATTTAGAAAGTCATTTGTTTACATTCAGTTTAAAATTCCAACAGTTCTATTTGACCCATAGATAGGACACTAATAGATGCTAACACTCCAGGTCAGACTGAACTTGGGTGTGATAGCAATGAAGGAGTATACAGCATTTTCCAAAAGGGAGTATTGACAAAATAATACTCTATATTTCACAGAGCTCCAGAACAGGAGGCTCACCACTGGATACTGTTTGAGTTTTGTTTAATGGCATATCAACCTCTGTGGGTCATTTAATGCTAAGAAAGGTTAGGTTGGTTTTGTCCTTTATGTGAGTTTTAGGGCATGGGTTTTTTATGATAGTTTTTTATTCTATTTAGCCAAATATTGGGGAAAATTTTGAATATGTCAGAATTCATTGAAAAGGTGAGGTTTTTTTTTGAAAACTCAAGATGTTCTCTGGTTTGGTTTGGCTGGTTTTATGGCACAAGAACCCCTGCAGGCCACCCAATGCCAAACTCTGCTTATACACATATCAAACCTAAGATTTATAAACGAATACTTAGTAGATTATATTCCAAATGAGCCAGAGCCCACCTGCCTTCACACAAACAAATAGCTCCAAGAATCGCTGCTACACAACATCAATAATTCAACCCAAGATCAGCAACTTGTTTGCACATAGTTAATTAGTTATAAATACAGTTTAGTAGTATATCACAGATACATCTTATTCACACATGATACAGTATGCAAAAATGGTATCTTAGGATAAAAGATGATATCTATAACAGAATTGGAGTAATAGGTTCTAATTAAGTTGTTTAGCAGATGAGTATTATTTCTTAACTAACAAGAAAGTAATAACAATGATGGGTCTCTTCCAAATTGGACATCATAATGTATACAGATAGATAGGAAGAGACTTTGATATTAGTGACCATAAAAACAATAAATAAATAAATAAATAAACAAGCATTTAAGAATGATATTCTAAGCAACCAATCTTTTGTAACGGAAAGAGGAGAGAATCAATAGAGAGATGATAACCAGCACATGGTATGCTAGTAAAGAAAAAGAAACAGTAGGTAGCATTCAAAAACAGAATTCCTTTCTCACTGATTTTAGATAACAGTTTTTGGAGCTACAAGTTAAGCAGCTGATATCCAAACCAACTCGTTTAAAAAGCAGCCTGTCTATATCACTTGTCTAAAAATCATCACTTATTTTTATGTTTATATGTTGTAAGAACCTCAAATGTTCTAGGTGTCCTGGGTGTGACATTCAACTACATTTGGTGATGAGGTTCAAGTTCTTGTGTTTTGGACAGCGTCATCTCTTTGTTGCCATTACTCTTAGGGTTATTCTGACCTGAAGTCATAGTATTTGTAAGGGTTCCACATCTAGGGGTCTAATAGATTTTTCTTAGAGATAATGTTTACTATGATTTTGAATAAATAATAGTATACCTCTGTCTAATTATTTGCAATTATAAATTCTATGAATAGTAAATAACAAGATAAGCAACAATGAGTCTGTTCTGTACTTTGATGGGTGACCACTTAGAAACAAATGTTGTAAACAGAGCCTGAGCCTGTGTGCCAGTCTAAGCAAATCTTAGTCAATAATTTAAGCAACAATGAGTCTGTTCTGTACTTTGATAGGAACAATATGTACTGTAAGCAACTGAGGCCAGTCAAAGCAAAGCATATTAAATAAATTAAGCAATGATGAGCCTGTTAGTACTGAGATGGGTGACCTCTTAGTAATAACAAACACTGAAAACAACCTGTGGTAAGGAGTTGCTATAGAGTAGTGGTTAACATACTGGACTGCAACATTGTGGTGAGTTCAAACTCTAGTCACTCTATTACATTCCCTTTCAGACTAATCCTCAAGGGAAAGGGTACGCACTCTATTAATCCTCCAAGCTATGGGTTAGATGGTACCACGACTGTCCTTCTACAAGATGGTTTTGGCATTAAATAACCCATGAAGTTTGATAAACAAAGCCAAACCAATTTGATACCTGTGCGCCAGACTAAGTAAGTAAAGTAAAATTGACAATTGTAGTCAAGAGTAACTCCAAGGCTCTCTTTTCAATAGCTACTACACCGAGGTTTAAGGGAGGGCGCTACTCCATTCTCTGTATTGCTTCACTTTATCCTTGATCCTTACCTTATAATGCCGAGTGTTAAGCAAGGCAGCATCAAGTACCATTTCTGAGTCTTTGGTATGACTCAAACTGGGATTGAACCCCGGTCTCCCGGACCATGGGTGAACACTAACCATTTTGCCAATGGCCTGGTCCAAGTAAAGCATAGTAAATAAGTTAAGCAATGATGAGCCTGGTTATTACTTAGTAATGAGTGACCACATAGTAATAGCAGGTACTCTAAGCAACCTGAGATCTGTATGCTAGAATAAGCTGAGGTCAAAAAATTAAATGATGAAGGTAAAAAAATGAAATTTTGAATTTTCATCATTTGTTTTTTTTTTTCCTTTGCTTAATGACAGAATAACCTTCATGGGTCATCTTATGCTAAAGCCATCCCTATAAAAAGGACAGTAGCTGTACTATTTAACCTATAGCAGAGTGTGATAAGGGAGGTCAAACCTTTCTTAAAAGTATTAGTTCAAAAGTGATTAATAACATGACTGGGGTTTGATCTTGCTTACTACGATGTCATAGTCCAGCATGTTGGCCACTACGCCATGGAGACTCCCCTTATAATTTGTAATCAGTCTTTCCAACCAACAATAGAATATTTCATTTTTTTTTTCTTACATAACAACCTTCCTTTGGGTCTAATAAACATGATGTCCAGCTTATTCCTTTATATCATCAACATTTATTTTTTGTTAATCATCTGTGTCGAAAAAGTAGTGGAACAAATTTGACCCATCATCAAAACCTTTAAATCATCAATTTACAAAGTTCAGAGAAACTCTTCATAAACATTAATATAGATTTAAATAATATATTGCACCAAAATAACGACAACAGTGGCATAATACAATTTATATGAAGGCGTCCACGACCAATACTGGACTTTGGTCTTGAAGTGAGTGAGTGAGTTCAAACTCCAGTCGTGCAATTAGATTTACTTTCGAACTAATACCTTTGGGAAAGATATGAACCCTCTTATCCTCCTAACTATGGATTAAATAGCATTGATGTTGTTTTACAAAGGATAGCTTTGGCATTGAATAGCCCATGAAGGTTAATATGCCATAAAAAAAGCAACAACAAAAAACAAACAAACCACTTGATTATATATATATATATATATATATATATATATATATATATATATATAAATCAAGGCATGTCAACAGAATGGATTCCTATGACTATCTCTCACCATTTGTCCTTATCAGATGTCATTCTTGACAAGTCCTCTAGATGGCATCCAGTGTACACTCAGACCAGTTTTTGCTGGTTGGCCAACACTGGTGTGACCATGTGTAGGAGTCCATAAAAAAAACATTGCTTATGTCAAAAGTTAGTTTAATTTTCTATATTGTCTTCCTTTTCTCATATCATCATATTTTATTCCAAACCTAACCCACTGAAATAACTTTTGCTGTATATGAAAAGCTTCCTAAAAAAATAGGTATGAGAAACCATTTCTGAGAAGTGTACCTCATGAGATGTGGCTCATTATGAGGTGACCCCCCCCCCCCAAAAAAAATTCTAGGTAATCCTATGTTGAAGGTACCTTAACCATTTTCACTGCAGAAGACCAGTGATGTAAACAGCTGCCCTAAAAATAAGTAAAAATTTTTTTTTTTCCCCATTTCAGTAAAAATACCTTTTCTATAATAAAGCAAGTTATCTCCCCTGATACTATCGATAAGAGAAGACATTATTCGGGGACCGGAAGTAAATAAATGGCCATATTGGTTTATGTGAGAGTGTAAGAAAAAGGGTGTAATAAAGGCGTCTCCGTATGCAGAGTGTTAAAGTCTGAGTTCTTTGTTTTTAACACTGCTGTTGTGATATATTATGAGATAATTAATACTTGAAAAATGACTGTTCAATATGAATAGAATTTTTGAGTATTGAAGAAAAAAAAAAATGAATATTGAGAGAGAGAGAGAGAGAGAGAGCACAAAACAAGACAAAAATTTTTCCTCATGAAATCATGTAGAACATTCCAATAAACAGTTTGCTCATGACTAGTAACATGAAACATGTGGGATAGAAATATTTCATTATTATTGTCTGCATAAGCCTGTGAAAATTCCTGACACATTTGTTGACATAAGACCCCCCCTCAATTTCATCCAGTCTTTTGCCCCATCAGCAGAAGTAGTTTTTTCTTTTTCCTTAACAGATCACGCTATTATTTAGATGGTCGTCATCCTTTATTACCAGGATATACTTGACAAGCCTAAATCAATCCATATTCTCTAAACAGAAATAAGAGATGATCAAGTTGAGAAACATGTTTGGAAGTAATCTGAATCCATTCAAAACAAAAGGAAATTATATCTAAGACAGTCTAGACAGAGTCAATGATGCTAAGTAGCTTAAATATATCCACTCTATCAATGGCGACACGAGTTCAAATCCTGGACGAGACTGATTGCATTTCACATAGCACTAATACCCTTGGGAAAGGTATGAATCCAATTATTCTCCCTCCAGCTATGGGTAAATAGTAGGACAGACTAGGTTCTTCAGCCTTGGTTAGGCAACTAGTCTAGGAGAAGGAAAACTCTTAATTCAAACCTGTTAAACTCCGCTTAAAAATTGACCTTGTGTCATATCCTGCCCGAGTGGAGGGGTTGGTAAATAGGATCAATGGTATTGAGTACTATCTATAGATACAGCAAACTATATCATTGGCCTAGTGGGTAGAGTGTTCGCCAATAGTCCGGGAGACATGGGTTCAATCCCGGGTCGCGTCATACCAAAGACTTTAAAAATGGTACTTGATGCTTCCTTGCTTAATACTTAGCAATATAAGGTATGTATCAAGGGTAAAGTGGAGCAATCCAGTGAAAGGAGTAGCACCCTCTCCTACACTTCAGTGTAGTAGCTATTGAAAAGGGAGCCTTCTGGTCGTCCTCAACATATAACTGAATGTATGTGTATGTATACAAATCTAAAAACACACCAAGTAAATAATTGTAAAGTCACACAGCTAGCACAGATTTCCCTAACTCTCTCTCTCACCATTCATTCCTATCATATATCGCTCCTGACAGGTCTTCTAGACTACATCCTGTGTCCGTACAGAGCTGTTGTATATAAGTTCTTGTTAGTTGGTCAACACTGGCATGTCCATGTAAAGGGGTCCATAGGAGAACATCACTTATGAGTTTGTCCTTGCTTCTACAGCAGTGTCTTATTTGGATGGTTTTAGAGATAGGAGGTAGATGGCTGTACAACTTTTGTTTTGTGGGATGATGTCCACTTGTTAATACATACATTAGGAAAAAAAAAAAGATTAAAAAGAATCACATCCATATCAAAATAATCTTCACTGTAAAAGCAAGAAGCACAAATGGCCCTAGCTATTATTAGTCTCCTGAAGAGGATCATGAAATTTTGAAATGTGTGGAGCACAAAAATCAACTACATTTACTTTGATGGCCTACAAATATTTAGAAATATTCATATTCTATCTTGTTGATCCTATTTTAATCTAAAAGAATATGCTTGAGGTAAACATTTTTGTTAAATTTTCAGATAAAGATTTATTCTTAAAATTGTCAAACAATGCATATTATTCCTTCAATATCAGTAATGTTTGTGTATGTTTTTCTTAAATGCCATTAGTTGAAAAAAAGCTGAAAAATGTGCAGAGATGTAGCATTTAACTGCATATCTACACGTGCATTTTTTTGTAATAATATCTGAATAATGCAAACAGAAAACAAATAAATAAATAGGTCAGCCATTTTATTTTTTTATAAAAAAAACATGGCCGCTTCATCATTTCTGTTTTTAAATATAATATAGTTATCATACAAAATATTTGCAATGTTACTGGGAGCGGGTTGGGATAAAACAGCTCTTAAGATCATATTTGAATAAATTCCCCATGAAGCAAATTCAATAAATCGAAAATACAAAAGATAACCTTAAAAAAAAAAAAAAAAAAAAAAAAAAATAAAATTCAGTACTTATTTAGAATATACCACTGAGGAAACGTCTGTAGTAAAGTACAAAAGAATTATATAGAAAATGTAATATTTACATTCACCATCTAGATAAGAGTAAGTTTCAGTTATTAGCTTCATTTTTTTTTTTTTTTTTAATTGATGAGTTACATTTAAAAACCACATCTCCAATTCACTACAATTTGCTCACCCACTATATTTCTTTAATTTTACATTCCCCTAAACACTTAGATTATATATATATATATATATATATATATATATATATAAATTTTAAAGCATGAAACCCAGGGTCACAGAGACTACCATGTTTATATATATATATATATATTCCTATTCATATATGTATAATTTATACATATCATTTTGAGGACTAACATATTAATGTTCAAGAAAAAAACTAAATAAATAAAAGGTATTGATTAAAGCTTAGTATTGCAGGGCAAATCAAGAAACAAAACAAAGTATCAATATTCTGCATAATAGCCATATAAATAGTGACAATAGGTATATGAAAGTTACTCTTAAAGTCTAACCTAATAGGAGTTACCAAGTAACTAATTTCAGCTAACTCTCACAAATTTTAAACCCACATATGGCATATAAGATGCAGGGGAATTTTAAAAGAGTTTTAGTAAAAAAGTGTGCTTTACATGCTGTCAAATATGGTAAGTATTGATTTCTCTCAGTTTTTTTTCTTTTTTTTACAACACCGATGACTTTGTTTTAATATTGTAAAAATTCAAATGAATTCAGCCGAGCTAAATATAACAAATATTTATTGGTTGCATGATATATTTTGCATTTTTTCTAATTCAAAATTTTTTTCTAAATTCTAAATAGAAAGTATTTTTTCAGAATATCCCAGGGAGGAAATGTTTGAAGTAATGTAGAAAAGAATTTTATAGAAAATGTAATATGTATAGTTACATTACAGATAAGAGTAAGTTTCAGTCATTTGCTTCAGTGGTTTTTTTTTGTTTTTTTTTAATTGAAGAGTTACATTTAAAAACCACATCTCTAACTCACTACAATTCACCCACCCACTATATTTCTCGAGTCTTTTAATTGCCTCATTACTAAAAATTTGTTACTTACGGTTGGTTGCTGAGATATAATTTTGAGAACTAAAAAACAATTATGTTTAAAAAAAAAAAAAAAACAACAAAAAAACAAAACAAACAAAAACTGAAAGTTACTTTTATCTGGATGGTAGTAGTAACTATTACATACTTTCAAAATTCTTTTCTACATTACTGCAAACTATCCTTCTTTTCTCCTCTGGATATTTTGGAGAAGTACCAAATTGTCATTATATTTGTATGTATTCATAATTCAGCAAAAGATGAGATTTCTGTTAGAGGAATAGACTTAAAATGCTCTAACCTACAGAATTGGCCAGAATATAACAAAAAACTGAACTGTTTTTTTTTTTTTGTTAGGTTAGGTTATTTGGTTTAATGGCATATCAAAAATCCTGTGTGCGTGTATATATATATATATATATATATATATATGAATAAAAGAGGTTTATGGTTCTTACTAGCTCATTTGGTGAGTTAATGAAGGACCAAATGTTGCAGTATATAAAATATCAAGAAGGTGTTTATTTTGCCTCCATGGAAAAGTTGCTATAATCAGCCACCCATCAGAATATACACCCCTAAACTACAAATCCGTAATATTTTAGTATTGTCAATAATTATAAGCACTATTTTTTCCCCATTATTGCATTATAAAAATCTATAAGGATTGTCAAAGACCATAACTTAGTTTTACTATTTTTATTATTTTACTATTTTTTAAAGTGTTTTATTATTTCTTAAATTTTTTTATTTATTATCATTATTATATATATATATTGTACCCAAAACCTATCATTTTTATTACCTGCCCATGAATGAAATACCACATTTAAAAAAAAAAAAAAAAATGGTAATGTGATGATGATTTTAATCATTATTATCATCATCACTCAACAAAATTCCCCACAAAACAGACATTTCATATTCAAATCAAAATAAACCTTTAGCTACTATAAAGTTAGAAAAAGAAATTCTGATTGCAACAATACATTTTCTCCTCCCTCACTCACTCTTCTCACACTCTCTTCCTTTGTCCCCCTCCTCTTCCCACCAACTGACAGTGGAAATATAAGTAAATATGTAAAGATACTTGCCAGTACATAGACAAACATACGCACATATGTACACGCGGGTGACAGCACTAACATTCAATAACTTAGGTGCGCGCACACACACAAATAACCCCCACTTTCCGAATAAAAAATTAACCATATTAATCATTATTTTTAAAGATCTTCCGATGATTGATGATTGCATGAAACCCAGGGTCACAGACTGTACCCTGTAATATGAGATTATATATATATATATATATAATATAAAAATGTTATCTACAAACTATTCATTGGCACACAGTATTACAAACACAAATAATTCTATTTGCACAAAGTTAAATGGTTTCAAGTATGCCAAATGAACAGTTCTATAGGACCCCAATGGGTACTATCACTCTGGGTTAGAGTTAACCTGAGAGTAATGACAATGAAGGGATACTTTACATTCCCCAAAGCTCCAGGATTGGAGCCTCACCATCAGATGCAGTTTAGTATCATTGAAGTGAGGGGGTGTCTTACAGGAAAGCCCTTAAAAAAAAAAAAAAAAAAAATCATGCTCACAAATTTTAATCATATTTTGTTTAGACACACATAGGAAGTGATTATTTTCCATGATAATCGTTGTCAAAGTTCTCTTTCATTGTAGTGAAGTCATTAAGTCATTAACTAATGACTAATCACAAATTAAGATATCAAATCAAGGAAAAGAAAACCCTAAGAAATTCTTTTTTTTTGTATCTCTTTTTGAAAAAAAATGTGTATATTGACATCACTTTAAGTAGATGAGATATTGCTACAGAGGTATGTGAACTGGTCTACTGATTATAGAGGCTTACCATTTAATGAGGATATGGCACCATCTTGATAAAACAAGTTAAAAATCAAAAACTGATCATTAATTTTTTTTGGACCAACACTCCCCCATAAATTTATCGTTAATATTTTAATGTTTATTCTTAGCATGCTTAAAATATTAATCAATTACATCTTCTGGATTCTAAATCAAATATTGATTACCTATAGACATGATTTTTGAGTTATTTTTATCCTTTGCAATTTCATAAAATTAGAATTCACTATTGTCTCATAAAACGACTCTAATTAGTCTTTTCTTTTTCTCTATTTGCTGGTTACAGTTCATTTGGTTGATACTTGTCTGGCATACACAACACATACAGAACAATAATCTGAAAAATCTGTACACGGAAGAATTCTTATACACAATAACATTTCTCAGATATTCAGAGAGGATAGAACTAACTTCATTATCGACCAAAACCAGGTACTCACTCTTATCAGTTTGATGTCTACTTTCAACATGGCTACTTATAATGTCTGTGAAAATATAAAAATGAAGTTACGGGAGAGTATAATCATATGGTTCCAATTATAATATAACTTTCTTAAAAAAAGAAGAAGAAATTCTGCCATCTTAGTATAGAGTACTTTTTACATTTTTTTTTAAAGCAGGTTGTTTTTCTTAACTTATTGTTAGGGGGTTGCAGCTTTACAATCTTTTGTGTGTATGTGTTCTCATCTCCACATGTCAGTTTATTGGCTATAAGTTTCATACAAAACATGCTATTAACATGTTCAACCTGAAGATTGTACAAGTTGCACATTTCACCTGAATATCGTATAAGTTGAGTGTTTCATTTGAAGATGAGTCGCATGTTTCACCTGAAGATCATACGGGTTGTATCTTTCACCAGAAGATGAGTTGCATGTTTCACCTGAAGATCATACGGGTTGTATCTTTCACCAGAAGATGAGTTGCATGTTTCACCTGAAGATCATACGGGTTGTATCTTTCACCAGAAGATGAGTCGCATGTTTCACCTGAAGATCATACGGGTTGTATCTTTCACCAGAAGATGAGTCGCATGTTTCACCTGAAGATCATACGGGTTGTATCTTTCACCAGAAGATGAGTCGCATGTTTCACCTGAAGATCATACGGGTTGTATCTTTCACCAGAAGATGAGTCGCATGTTTCACCTGAAGATCATACGGGTTGTATCTTTCACCAGAAGATGAGTCGCATGTTTCACCTGAAGATCATACGGGTTGTATCTTTCACCAGAAGATGAGTTGCATGTTTTATCTGATGATCATTTTTTTTTTTTTTTTTTTTTTCCAAATCCATGAAACTTACAGTTATGAGACAAACAAGGAGATGAGAAAATTATTTATTTAGGTTTTTATCTTATTCAACTGGCTCGTATGCAAGTATTTTTCTGATCTATCCTCCAGCAAGAAAATGCATTTGGTGAATCCTAAGCTCTGCAGAATTGTTGATCAGGTAATCTCTCAAAAATACCATTAACAAAGTATTATTTACCCAGGCCCTCCACAAGATCAGGATATGATAAAAGGTCAATTTTTAAATAGAGATTAACAGGTTTGAATTCAGAGTTTTCCTTCTCCTAAACCAGTTGTCATACCAAGATTAAAGAGCCCAGTTTACTCATAGCTGGAAGAACAATAGTTGAATTTATACCTTTTCTCCAAGGAAATGTGAAATGCAAACAGCCTTGTTCAGGATTTGAACTAGAGTCCCCCTGTCCATAACCTATGACGATAACCATTACATCATGAGCACCTCCTCTATTAACTAGGTGATCTCTTAAACAATTATTCTAAAATAAATTTTTTAAAAACTTTTCCTGAGCTATTCTGCTCTTTACAGAGTCTGACACATAGTGAATTCTCAAAAATCTCGAGCCAGCGTATCTTTCCAGGAAGAGAGAGAGAGAGAGAAAAGATTTTTGCTTTTTTTAAAAACTCCACCCAGATGAAAGATTTAGAATTAAGAATTTAAAAAAAAAAAAAAAATTTACTAGGATTGAAAACAGACACAGAAATTTGGCATTTATCCAAAACAGAATGGATTGGCATTAAAATGATGAGTGGGGTGGCGGTTTGGGGAAAAGAAAAAAAAAGTTTGAATCATCCAAAAATTGGGTGAAGACTGTTGGGATCATGTTAGGCCATAGAAAAATTTTTTTTCACATTTCTATCATTTGTTCCTTCCAAACAGTTTATATATATATATATATATATATATATATATATATATATATTATAGCATTGCTTTATATGTAAACACCAATGCCAACAAAAATACATGTGCTTGTTTGTGTGTGTGTGTGTGCCACATAAGCTGAAACGCAATAGCTCTTCTCAAGAATTGAGCACTTCTGGTAGCCAATAACGTATGTGTAAAAAATCCCTTCACTAACGCAGAGAATGATGATGGCTCTAGGTTAAGATATCCGACTGATGTAAAATCAGCCAGGTTTTGATCCCAGCTTGAAGCATCTTACATGTCTAGCCATACTGAAGACTTTTGTTACAATGAAACTGTGTGTCTGTAGACGACTATATATATATATATATATATATATATATATATATATATATATATATATATTTTTTCCCTTGCCATACCAATGGGTAAAACAGTCTTTAGTTACTCAATTTACTCCATTGTGGGCAGAATGCAACACAAGGTCAATTTTTAAGTGGAATACAGCAGGTTTGAATTCAGTTTTCCTTTTAGACAGGTTGTTTTAACGAGCTTAAAGAGCCCAGTTTGCCTCACTATTTTTCCATAGCTGGAGGGAGGACAGATGGATTCATGCCTTTCCTAGGCATATTAGCACAAAGTGAAACACAAAGAGCTTTGTCCAAGATTTAAACTAAGGTTGCAGATTCCATTTCATATGGCAATAAATGTTAAGCATGCCTTGCGAGTGTGTGTGTGTGTGTATATATATATATATATATATATATATTTTCAATGAAGACACTGGGATTTTACCCAACCCCTTCAATATGGACAGGATGTAACACAAGGTCAATTTGATAAGCAGAGTGAAGCTGCTTTGAATTCAGAGTTTTCTTTCTTTGCCTCACTAAGGCTAAAGAACCCAGTCTGTCCATTTACCGATAGCTTGGGTTGGGGTGGAGGTGAACAGATAGATTCATGCCTTTCTTAATGGTTATAGTATGAAAGTGAAACACAAACATTCCAGGATTTGAACACTGGATACCAATCCCATTTCCTATAATGTTAACCATTACAGTCAGCCCACCTCTATAAAAATATATTTCTAAGTACGTATATAAGAAAGATGTGAAGATACTTACCTACTCACCCTGTTGCATATACAACTTTTGACACACCGTCGTATAAACTGAATTAAATAATCTCTTCAGGTTTTATAATCAGTAATAAAATAATTTACTTCTTTAAATATATCATGTACACAAGTGTTAAGATTTTTACGAGGTTTTGATCAATAAACACCAACAGCAAATGAGCTGAAAACAAAACTATCAAAAACTTTATGTATAACATGCACCCCAACTTTGGACAACAAAATTTTGGAGTAGGGAATTCTTATGACTTTTTAAAATTTGTTGCAGCTAAATTCAACCTAAATTTATCATTTATTTAACTCTATATCAGTTCGTTCAGACTAAAAATAAGAATTCATATAGTTTACATTGTGTCCTAAAACACAAAATTTACACAGTATTTAGAGTATACAGACAAATAAGTTTGTGTTGAAAATAAGATCACATTAGGAGAAAGAAAATTGTAAACAAACACACATTCCAATAGATATTTCTCTGTAATGTTGTAAAACACTTTAGTTTGGACAATAGATATAATTTACTTTTGGTTATTAAATCCTTAATATAGCAAGTTATGGGACAAGAAAAAAAGTTATTAATATAGTTCTTGTGTACAATGTATACCTTTAACTTTTTGGATGAAAAATCTGGAAAAATAGAGCCTTATACACAAATAAAATATGGTAATTGTTTTAAATTTGTAATATTAAAAAAAAAGAGGTATATGCTTGATGGAGGTGTGAGCCAAGGATTAAAGGAATAGCAGACAGTTCTGGGAACGATTGAGTTATTTGATGCTGGACAGATAATAAAGATATTTGGAGATTTAGAATTAAAGTATGTAGTTTGAACTCATCTCATAATGCCATCAGCATGGATGTTACAGAGCTGGTCAGTGCTAATATGAAAAATATTCTTTTAAAATACTGATTATTGCAATAAATTACTATATGATCAGATATAAGAAAATTGTGGGATGTACATATACAACAGCTTTTTGATAAGTTGGCTGGTTGTGTTTTATGGCATATCAACCCTTGGGGGTTATTTAAGGTCAAGTCCTGTTTATACATATGTATATATTATGATTTGTAAGCAAATAGTTTGGCTTGTTGAAAACATTTACATACAGTTCAATTGTTTCAAGTATTGCTATTCATCACTAATAGGTCTATTTGTATACAGTTCAATGGTTTCAAGCATAGTAAATGATTAAACAGTTCTATTAGAGCCCAACACAGAGTAGATCTACAAGTAATAGCAACGAAGGAGTATGCCACACTCACCTAAAGCTCCAGGATTGGAGCCTTACCATCAGTTAATTTCACATCATGTCCAGAACACTCACTGGAGTGTGGTAGGGAGAGGGCGTCTCTCACCACTTTGCAGAGATGAAGACAGCGTATTCTACACATCTCGCTGACTTGGCTGATTGGTCATAAAAACTTGTTAACAGCAGATATGATCATCATACAAACTTTTCAGTCCATGCTCAAAATACAACGGATATTTTTTCTTTAAATGCATAGTTAGCTGGTTTTATGGCATGTCAACACTTGTTGGATTATTCAATACCAAAGTCAATCCGACTGTGCTGATTTTTGATTATAAATTCAGACAGCTAATTGAACTAAGGGTTTTTTTGTTTTGTTTTTTTACTCCTAGCTGCAGCAAATATTTTGACATACGAAAGTCAGTGTACATGTGTGTGAAGAGTCACATCAGATAAGAGGATAACTGACTCTTAACTTCGATGTAGACTGGACAATGAACAATGAATTGTGCAAAAGAAAACCAATTGAGTCAAGTAGAGGCAAACTTCACTGGCCTTAATGGTGTTTCAAATACTCTATTCCATCAGATTTGACCTTAAGTACAGACAACTTTTAGTTCATTGACTAACCAACCAAACACTACTAAACACACAGTATTGCTAATATATAAATATGAAATTACCTAACTTCTCAGCCACAAGGTCAATTTAAAGGCTTAGTTCAACAGGTTTGAATAAGGTTTTACAAGTCCAAGACTGGTTGCCAAACCAAGGCTAAAGAACCCAGTCTGCCCTTCTAATTACCCATAGCTGGAACGAGAACAGATAGATTCATGCCTTTCATTCGTGTGAAGTGAAATGCAAACTGCCTTGTCCAGAAATTGAACTCATGTTCCTAATTACATTTCCTATGAGGATAACCATGGGCACCCCCAACTCTTGTGAAATGAGGGGGTGGGTGATGGTAGTGGATGGGACAATAACTTCCAAGGAAATATTAATGGTGACCAGTGTTATAAACCTACTTGAAATATATTTTGTCACTTTGCAATTCTAGAGATGTTGGGTGATGATATTGACATGAGAGAATGTATGTATTTACCTGAACCTTCTACCATCAGTAGGATTTAATGGCAGGTGTGATGGTTGGAGGAGGAAAATGGTACTTATGGGGCTTCAGTTTTCTTTTTTTCGATTTAAAAAAAAAAAAAAATTTTTGATAGACTTGAGGTGTTGGATTGGTTAGGTGTATGGATCGAAGTGTGAAAGAAGGTGTTTTTCTCATGCCTACATTTTGAAAGGATTTCAGATTTTTATTTAGTAGCTTGTTTTGTGATGGGTAGGTGATTATGGCTAATTTTTCGTGGAGATAAAGGAGGCATTTTTTTGATGTTTTGTTGTAGGATTGTTTTAGTATCTCCCAGATGATTGTGGGAGAGATGTTTGTGTCTTTTAGCTGCCATATGTATGAGGATAAGGAGGTATTAGATGTGTAATTTCTGTTTTTGAAAGAGATTATGGTTGTGGATTCTTTCTTTTATGGTGCCCTCCGCAGCACCGATGTAATGTTTGACAGAGTTGTTTGTTTTTACTGTGGCTTTGTATATGATGGTTTTATACAGGCATTTATTTGGTAGGGGGCATGTGCTTTTGACTCTACAATTGTATTGGTTGGAGGAGTGTGGTGTACTGTTGGTGAATGTGTTTTTTTTATTATCTGTACCATGTTGTTTGTGCAACTGGAGCTAACCTTAATGTTGTTTTTATTAAAGATTTTGGCTCTGGGACTATTATTGGGGAAGTGTTTAGAGATTAAGTTTAGAAAGTCCCTATTGATATTGGATGATATGCATATATTGTAAGGTGGGTTAAACCAAATAATGTTCCTATTTCTGTGTTTAGATTTGTCTTTTGGGGGTGTGAATTCTAGTTCTTGCCTATAACCACTGTGTTTTAATGCTTTGTCGTATATGTGTTTGTGTTTGTTAAAAATATCGATGTTAGGAGTTGCTGGATAGTCGATGGCTGATGGATTTTGGGATTTGTTTGGTAATTGAGGGTGGGTGGTTTAAAGATGTGTGTATGTAGATTGGTGTGTTGTTATCTTTTTTGTAGGATTCGTATGTGCAATTAGCTAAGTTTAGTGTTACGTCTAAGAAATTTACTGTTTCTAGGTTTGTGTGTATGGTGATTATAAATCCCAGCAGTTTTAGTGCATTGGATATTTTTTTTCTCTAGTTGTCAAAGCTGCCCATGGTTATGTTGAACAGATGCTTATTAAGTTTTTTAATCCATGGTTTGCTGTCATGGAAGAAGAGCGATTTGTGGCAGTGCTTGATGATCCTGATGTCATATTGTGCGACGGGTACTGACCCTTGTATACAGAATTTTCTGCAAGGGTGTACTTTTTGGGGGACTACTACATATTCATATTTTGGTTCAAGAGTTTCAATGCTGTAGAGTTTGGTAATAAATAATACCTAATAATATTCGTTTTCACTGTATAATGTTTCACTAGAAATAATAAACTCCTAGTATCTATGGAAATCTGATCTCTCCGAAAAAACAAAATTGGAACTCATTCAAGCTGTAGCTATGTCAGTACAATTGTATGATTGCACCACTAACAATATACTTTGAGAAAAAGATAAATGGAAATTACACAAGGATGCTGAGTGTTGTTTTGAACAAATCCAGGAAGCAGCACCCCAAAAAACAGTAATTGTACGGCCACTTACTTCCCATTGCACAAACAATCCAAGTAAGACATACTGAGCACTGCAGGAGAAATAAGGACCAATTAATAAGCAATGTTTTTCAATGGACTCTTACACATGGACACACTAGTTTTGGACGACCAACAAAAATTTACATTCATCAACTCAATGAAGACACTAAGGTTAGGGTCGAGGTTACCAAATGAGATGGGTGATAGGGATGGGTTGTGTGTGAGTGAGAGAGAGTCCAAAGAATCTGTGCTGTTGGCATGCCTTGATGTTTTTTTTAAAAAATAAAATGAACTTTTTATCAAAAATTCTTGGTGTGTGTGTGTGAGAGAGAGAGAGAGAGAGAGAGAGAGAGAGGGGTACTTATTTATAATTGATACTGAATATGTTGCGAATATGTATCATCTCCATCATCAGAAAATCTGCCAGTTAATATCTTACTTATGAATTAACTTGACCTCTACGCATGAGCAGGATGCGAAATAAGTTCAATTTTTTAAGTGATGTTTAACAGGTTTGAATTCAGTTTTCCTTCTCCGAGACTGGTTGACATACCAAGGTTAAAGAGCCCAGTCTAATCAACTATTTACCCATAGCTGGAGCGAGAAAAGTTGGATTTATTCCTTTCCCAAAGTTATTAACGGTATAGAGTGTCAATATTTTATTTATGAAGAGGCTGAATGTGACAAAAAGAAAAAAAAAGTAAGAACAGTACCATTCCAAGCGAAATAAAGAGATCCATTCAAAAGTTTTTGAAGGTTACAAGGTGTAACACATACCTGAGGAGGGCTGGAGAGTGCACCGGCTGAAATATTGTAATAAAAATGATATGTAAAAAAAAAAAAAAAAGTTTTGTTAAAATCATTTAGAGCCTTAATGATGACTATCAAAAATTATGTCTCCAACTTCTTATGGGGGGAAAACAAACTTAATTGGCGTCTAATATAAATCTAATATATATGAATTGATTGAGAGACTAATTTTAACAGCATGTCCACCTGTAGCCAGTTATTTTAAGGCAAGAAATTAGGGGATACGCTTATATTTTTTGTATAGTTTGTGGTACTTTTTTTAACCGAGCCATTGGCCTAATGAGTAGAGTGTTTGCTAGTGGCCCAGGAGACTGGGGTTCAATCCCAGGTCAAGTCATACGAAAGACTCAAAAAATGGTACTTGATGCCGCCTTGCTTAATACACAGTATTTTAAGGTAAGAATCAAGGGTAAAGTGGAGCAATCCAGGGAGAGGAGTAGCACCCTCCCTACACCTTCATGTAGTAGCTATTCAAAAAGGAGCCTTCAGGTTGCCGACTCAGGGCACCAACTTCACTTTTTTTTTTTTTTGATTGAATATGAATAATTTTCAAAGAGCTCTATAGAAGGGACTCTTACAAGTACTACCATTCTGGGTCAGAATAGTCCCAGGAGTAATGAATGAATGTTAGGAGAGGAATCAATGTTACTTTTTTTTTTATTATTCAGGTAACATCAAAATTCTGAGAAATACAATGACATTAATATTTTTTTGGCTGTGAATATAAGATCAGGCTAAATCATACTTAGATATTAACTTCTGTACCAGAATTTAAAAGATATATATTTCATGAAAATACTTGAAAGAAATGTTGAAAATTAATCCCAATCCTAAATTGTAATTAGTTGTCTAAATTTCTGAGACGAAGCTTGTTGATTTTTATCATTAAGGTTTTTCGGACTATTGTCTTCATCTTTATTGTTATTTCCACAACGTTTCGGCCGATATGTCCAACCAATGCCTATAACCGTTAAGCCATGTCCAGCAGGACACATGGCGTAACGGTTATAGGTGTTGGTTCCCTGAGCTTCTAAGAAGACAATCATCTGAAGGTTGCAGGTTCAATCCTCACTACAGGCGAGTAATATAGAGGAATACTTAACACTTGTACCCAGTTATGGCAAACGGAATCAGAACAGGCAACCCCCGTGGTTTCAATAAAGGACGTAGTTCAAAGTTCTATGAAGGTTCTCGAGTTCGACAAACACCTGAAGAAGGCTGGAGGACATATCGGCCGAAACGTTGTGGAAATAACAATAAAGATGAAGACAATAGTCCGAAAAACTTTAATGATGAAAACCTAAATTGTAATAATTGTCATTTTC
Source organism: Sepioteuthis lessoniana (assembly GCA_963585895.1). Taxonomy (NCBI): domain Eukaryota; kingdom Metazoa; phylum Mollusca; class Cephalopoda; order Myopsida; family Loliginidae; genus Sepioteuthis; species Sepioteuthis lessoniana. The sequence goes on from OY757944.1 coordinate 1,369,051, forward strand.
ATGCAGCATTAAGTTTGATTTCTTTGTTTAATGGCATATCTACATCTGAGTTATTTAATTCCAAATCCATCCTTGTAGAAGAAAATTAATGGTATTATTGAACCCAGAGCTGAGGGGATAAGAGGTTCATGCCTTTCCCAAGACTGTTGGTCAGAAAGTGAATAGAATAACATGACTAGAATTCAAACTCACTTTTTACGCTGTTGTAGTTCAGTACATTAGCCACTAAGTCATGGAAACTCCCCTATAGCATTACAGTGTTTATTTATTAGCTCTCTGCAGACACTGGATACCGTCTAGAGAACTTGCCAAGACTGATGGTTAATAGGGAAAATGATAAAAAATAGTCAAAGGAATCTATACTGTCTTGATGATGATTATATATCTTTAAACCTTATTTTCATTATCAATTTTTATTTTATTTTTACTTCTTTATTTTCTTTTTTATAATTCTAATTATTTTTTTGTTTTTTTTGTTGCTCAATTTTCATCTTTTATTACCATCATCATAAACAACAACAATATTACTGAATCAAGACATTCCCAACATTTTATGGGGTGTCCTTGTGGTGTAATGGTTAAAGCAAGTTCAAACTCCAGTTGCGCTATTACGTTCACTTTCGGGCAAATACCCTTGGGAAAGGGTATAAACCCCCTTATCCTCCCAGTTATGGGTTAAATAGCACCACTAATGTTCTTCTAGGAGAATGTAGGTTATTTAATGCCAAAGCCAAAGGTTGATATGCCATTAAACAAAGAAACCAAACCGAACCAACATTTTATTATTTATATTCACTTTTATTTAGATTCAATTTTTAATCCACATTTATAACATTTCATCTTTCTTGAAAGAAATAAAATTATACAAAAAACCAAAAAAAAAAAGACAGTAAATTTGAATTTCACTCTACAAACCTAGCCCATACAGTAACCCCAAATCCACTTAGTAACAAACAATTGACTAACAAAGTCAAAAAAGAACCCTGAAGAAAGCCCCCCCCCCCAAAAAAAAAAACCCTGACAGCCTCTGACAATTTACTTCATGGCAAAAATTAGCCTCAACTAGTTGACATGCCATTAAATCAATCTTTATTTCATTCATTATTAATACTTATTTATTATCACCATAATAAATTTTCATTTCATTCATATTAGTTTTTATTTGATTTACTACCATCAAGAATAACAACAACAGTCGTCAATCCTTACCGACGAGGTATGCAAGTATCAAATCCATCCCCCACAATAAGGTATGTAAAGCTGAAAATCATACCCTGCATCCTTTGCATGCCAGAACATTAGAAACAATATGATACTTCAAATTACAAATACATTGGTAACTTCATTGAATATACGTACAGCAGATATCATTGCCACAGATTTTTCAGCAATGTATGAGAGCAAAAGGTTGGATAGCTTAGAGGGTCATGTGTTTATAATAATGATGATAGAATAAATAAAATAAAAACTAATAATTTTAACATTTTTGCAGGTGGAGTGACATTTTTTTCTTTTGCTCTAGCTCAATGTAAGGCATTTTCTTATTGGCTGTTTGTTTATTTACCAATTCAATGTTATAGTATAAAAAAATCATTGCTAGTTGACATGCCATTAAATTAATCTTTATTTCATTCATTATTAATACTTACTAAACTCCACTGTAGTACAGGATTGATTATAAATAAACACATTAAAAATAAGTTAGTCTTGTACAAATAATATATCTAAAACAATCTATAATAATAATAACAAGAATTTAAGAGATAATCATCAAACAAATAAATTATGTTATAATAGTAAAAATAAAGATTGTCCCATGGGAGGAACGTGTCATTGTGAGAAAGTGGTCTACCAAGCAAATCTTTTTACTCCTGGAAGCTCCAACAGCGGATATAACTTTTGCCAGGAGGAAAAAATAAGAATTATTAGATACAAATTTACTAGCCAACTATTAAATAAATGTAATGAACTAATGTTATAAAATAGCCGAGGGATTTTGGTTCATGCCTTTGAGTTTAGTTAGGCTGAGAACCTTTCGGCTCAGCACATGGGTTAGTTAGGTACAACATTGAAGCAGGTGTTAACGCGGGTGCGCGCAGGTGGATGGAGGTGTCACTCAGATGTCATAATAGTCCGAGACGATACTGGGTGACAGGGTGCGGGTGACGTCACGCACCGGAAGTGCGTGGAGGTTTGTGTGAGAATTTGAAGAAAATAAGAGTCGGGTACTAGACGCCAAATGAGAAGGATCGACTTTTGGAGCTCGCAGGCGCGAGGCGAATGTACGCCCTATGGGGGCCACTTGAGTTGGGGGCCAAATGAATAAGACAGCATAGAAGATTGTGTCTCTCCTCCTTACGTTGAAACCTTTAACTCAAAGTTAATAAAAAGGTTTCGTATCTGAACAAGAAGTTGTTAGGTGAATTCGAATTTCGAGATTCCTATGTTCTTTATACGTTCTATCGTAATGAACATTATATGTCTATTTAGCACATGGCCATATTCATGTATATGGCTACGTAACACTAATTCTTAAGTGTCAATATTTCTTTGGTGAGGTATTATGTACATTATTTACATTTTTTTGGATAATTGTTCTCATCTTTGTCGTCATGTACAACAGCTGAAATGTGATAAACATGGCGACAAAGATGAGGACGATAGTCCGAAAAATGTAAATAATGTAATTCTTAAATACCGTCATAAAAATAGATTTACAGTCATCTGATGAAAATTAATAGAAAAATTGATAGAAATAAAATTTATGACATCAGTATTATTATTGATTGGTATTGTTGGTGATGTGATAACGGTGGTAATAATAAGTTGTTGGCGACCTTAATCGAAGGTGACCCGAAGGCTCCCTTTTTGATAGCTAAAACACCGAAGTGTAGGGGAGGGCGCTACTCCTTTCCCTAGATTGCTCCACTTTACCCTTGATCCTTATCTTATAATGCTAAGTGTTAAGCAAGGATGCATCAAGTACCATTTTTTAAGTCTTTAGTATGACTTGACCTGGGATTGAACCTGGGTCTCCTGGACCATTGGCGAACACTCTACTTATTAGTCCAGTAATAATAATAATGATAAATTAGCAATAATAGTAATATTAGTTAACTTTTTTTATTATTAGTGAACTGGGCCATTGGCCTAATGAGAAGAGAATTCGCCAATGGGCCGGGAGACCGGGGTTCAATCCTAGGTCAAGTCATACCAAAGACTTGAAAAATGGTACTTGATGCCTCGTTGCTTACCACTCAGCACTATAAGGTAAGGATCAAGGGTAAAGTGAAGCATTCCAAGGAATGGAATAACGTCCTCCTCTACATATCAGTGTATTAGCTATTGAAAAGGGAGCTTTTGTGTCACCCTTGACTAAGGTCGCCAACTTTCCTTTTTACTTATAATTAATGATATAGTTAAAAATGATTAATTATTATAATGATTCTAACGGTAATTAGAATGGCAGTATTTAGAAAAAAAATACAAATATTAGACGTTCAAGAAAAACTAAATTTTAATCTTGAATAGAAATCAGATAAAACCCTAAAAAGATTTTTAACTGGTGATAAATTTGATATTAGTAATAATATTCATAAATAGATTTTTTCTTAAAATAAAATAGATTAACCAATTGAAAAGATTTCAGTTACTGAAAGTTCTGCAAGTCTTGTTAAAATTTTTGTTTTAGACACATAAGGATACATGATACCAGAAAATGACATTTCATCGAGTTTTGATACCAACTTCTGGCCCAGATTTTTTGTCCCTACCTCGCTTTTTCCATTGAAAGAATATTTAAAAGAGAATTTTTCTCTCCATTATGTGATGGCTATCTGAAGAGGTTGGTTTTTCATATGGAGTGGCCAGCTGAAATAAATTTATAATAGCCAAATGATAGTTTTTTTGAGTTTTTCTTCCACATGATTATATATTGTATGTGTGCATGAATAAATGTACATATCATGATGTGTTTGTGTGTAATCTATAAGCCTGTAGGAGTGTTGAAAAAAAAAAAAAAAGAAAGAAAAGAAAAAGAAAAATAAGATACTATTTGTAAATAAAAAAATACTACACAAACTGATATCTGGGAGAAAAAATTCCACACACATACAAAAAAAAAAAAAGAAAAAAAAAGACCAGAAACATTCATACAGCTTGAAAATAATCAACCAATAACGTAATGCCAAGTTAAAAGGAAAAACACTGACAGAATAACATAAGCTAACATGTAAGAGGGTTCATAGTGAGTATATATATATATATATATATATATATATATATATATATATATATATATATACACACACACACACACACACACGCAGCATTTTCTCTTTTAAAGATGTTTGATTAAATAGGATAGATACTTCATGTGTTCTAATTCTATCTCTGATCAGTTCGACTTTTGTGTGGAATGAATTATAGGAAGGCTCCGTATTTTTCCCCTCCAAATGGAACCATCTTTGGAGGAACAAATAATGAAATGACTAACACAATTAGGAGTCATATCCATTTATATAAAGAGGAGGAAGAAAGACAAATTTGAGGGGAATTTAGGGAAGAAAGAAATTTTATAACGAGGTAAGAGGAAAGATTGATGGGAAATGTGCAATAAGCATTTTAGAAATTCATTCCATCCAAAAGACAGACTCGAATTGATCCAAGATAGAATAGGCAGACATGAAGCGTCTGTCCTTCTCCAGGAACACAGATTTACCTAACCCCTCCGTATAATTAGTCTATGACACACGGCCGATTTTTAAGTGGAGCTTAATAGGTTTGAATTCAGAGTTTTTCATCTCTTAGAGTGGTTGCCATACTGAGGTCAAAGAGCCCAGTCTACCCTACTGTATCTCCATAGCTGGAAGGAGAATAATTGGATTCATACCTTTCCCCAAGAGTATTAGTGCCATGTGAAATGCAGACAGCCTTGTCCAAGATTTGAACTCTTGTCACCATGGAAACCATTGCACTAAGAACATCTCAAATGCGCACACACACACGGTGCACTTAGCATAATGGTTATTGCCATGTGAAATAAAATCAGGGATCAGAGTTCAAATTGTGGACAAAGCAATTTGCATTTCACTTCACACAAATGACCATGGGAAAGGTAAGAATCCATCCATGAATAGTAGGGTAGACTGATTTCTTCAGCCATGGTTAGGTAAATAATTTAAGAGAAGGGAGACTGAATTCAAACCAACTTTACTTAAAAATTGACTATGTCACATTCTGTTGGTGGTAGAAAAGTTGGATGAATACCTACTTCTACATTTTAAATTATTCATAAACATCTGCAAGTCAAATGGCTAAGTTGAAGTTTCATGACTGTATGATGCCAATCCCATGATATTCAAAAGCCTTTTCTCCTCATGAAATAAACATCCACTGATGATGGGGAGGACTAGCCAAGATTAACAAATTATCAAGAATCTTTTACCTACATTCATGGGTCTATTTTTTCCTTTATACTATAAATATACGATTACAGTATTTGAAAATTGGAGCATCTACAGAGAAATTTCACAGTATTGGAGATAGAGCATATTTTGTTGGTATAATTTAGAAATTTAAACCCTGTATTGCAATTGATAGTGTCATGCCTCTCATAATCGTTTGGCAATATTCTAAAGAAGTTGGGGAGTTATACATGGAAAGGATGTAATATAAAACAGATTTGGATTGACTTTCCAGAAGATCCATTTCCACAACCTTCAAACTCAGTCAGGATATATATTTCCCCAATTTTTCTTTGAATGAGAAGGATGCAACATTAGGCCCATTTCAAAGTGGAGTTTAACAGGCTTGAATTCAGAGTTTTCTTTCTCCTAGATTGGTTGCTATATCAGTCTACCCTACTATGTACTGGATTGAAAATAATTGGATTCATACCTTTTCCAAGGGTATTAGTGCGAATGTGAAATGCAAACAGTCTCAACCAGGATTTAAAGTCAGTTCAACGAGTTCATTACCTCATGAATATAACCATTGCACTAAGAGCACCTCTTACATTACACAGTAATTTTTTTATCTCATAAGCATATTTGATTATCTGGTGGTAGTAGTTGTAGCAGAAGTAATGGAGGCAGCAGCTCAACTGTTGGACATTTTGTTTGAATGACCAAGAGTTCAATTAAAGACATGAACTGCCAAACTGTTCACAAATGTCTTTTTTTTTGTTTTTTTTTTATAGAGGTGAAGGCTTCAGGAGAACCAACCACACTTTTTGGATGAGCTGATTGCAGAAGAATAGTACACCAATGTGTCACAGAATCACTAAACACCCTTAAGGTTATGAAATTAGAACTTTTTCTTCTCCCAGACTGGTTGCCTTACCAAAACTAAAGGATCCAGTCTACTTTACTATTTACACATACACACAAAGAGAAGTCACATAAGCATTATATATATATATATATATATATATACATACACACACACACACTTACATGTATGAAGTCACACACACACACATATATATTTAAATAGGTTTGATCAAATAAAATCGAATCCTTGTTTTGGATTTCAAGAGTCCTTACGTTTTTGTTTTTTTAATGTTGCAATCTTTAAATTTGTTGATGGTTTCTCCAAAGGATCTATTTGTACTATATACCAAGTACTTTTGGTTCTTGTCAGAACCATGATCAATGTAATTATATATATATATATATATATATATATATATATATATATATATATATATATATATATCCAAGCAAGTTTTGTTAAAGACGATGGAACACTGTTTTTAAATTTTTTATTTTATTTCTTCAAGACTCCTTGTTATTTTTCAAGTATAGGGATCTAGATGGTAAAGGAATTGTCCCATATTGTCTGTCCAAGCACTTTTGACCATACTTTCGGTCGTCATCAGAGGTAGTGTTGAGTTGACTGTTGAGTTTTTACCGTTTTAACAATTTGTAGCATTTTGTTTTGAAGTTGTTAGTTGGAATGTTTTCAGCATTTTGCTTCAAAACGTTCATTTGGAAAAAGGTTTACTAATAAAGTAAAAACATTCCAACCGACAACTTCAAAACAAAATGCTACAAATTATTAAAACAGTAAAAACTCAACAGTCAACTAACACTACCTCTCATGACGACCAAAAGTATGGTCGAAAGTGCATGGGCTGAAGATATGGGACAATTCCTTTACCATCTAGATCCCGACTCTAGAAAAATAACAAGGAGTCTTGAAAAAATAAAATAAAAAATAATAAACAGTGTTCCATTGTCTTAAACAAAACTTGCTTGAATAATAATTTGCTGCCTAAATATACACTCTTCGAAAATACACACGCACTTATCTAAATACATTTATGAAGAGAAGTAAAATTCATATATACTGAGAAGTAAAGTAAAGAGGGCAACTAGAAGGCTCCCTTTTCAATAGCTACTACACCAAGGTGTTGGGAAGGGCGTGACTCCTTTCCCTGGATTTCTCCACTTTACTCTTGTTACATACCTTATTTTGCTGAGTGTTAAGCTAGGTGGTACCAAGTACCATTTTTTGAGCCTTTGGTATGACGCGACCTGGGATTGAACCCAGGTCTCCCGGACCATTGGTGAACACTCTACCCATTTGGGCAATGAGCCGGTTATGAAGATAAGTAAACACACATTATATAAGTTGGTCATTAGTTGGATGATAACCAACAAATTTGAAGCTTAACAAAATGAACTATATAGATGATTTGTCTATAGTAGTAAATGCTTGTGTAGAGGCTAACAAAAAATTTTCTATGAGCTGATAACAGAAGAATAATGTACCTGTGTGTGAGTGTGATGACTTTAACTTATCTGAAGCAAATAGTATGCTACTTTATGTGTCTTACATAAGTGGCCATTTGTAATGTGATGAGCATACATGCACAGGTTTGAATCCTTATATTATTATTATTATGTATGAATATGCATGATTTATCATGAATTTAAAGACTTGTCTAAAGCAACACAATTAGATTTGCCATCTGGCATTTGTGTCAGGAAGAAGTTCATGAAAATGACAACTTAAGTCCTAAGAGGCTTTCCCTTCAAGCAACCAACACCTGCCCTTGCCTAAAAGGGATAAGGTCAAGGTTTATTGCATAATGCCCGAAGTGCTCCTGAAGTTGAATGTTGATGGGACATTGGAATTTTTGTACCCACTCCTTGAGAAGCATCATTCTTGTGGGGGTACCCCATGTGAATATGACTTTGTGTAACATTCCAACAGTGTGGGTGGTTAGATTAATAACTTGGGTTGGTCAATGAAAGTTGAGAGAAAACCAGAATGAGAGTGACATGTAGTAGAAAAAATTCTGACTTTGTCAGTGAAAGATAGAGGGCAGAAAAAAAGTTGCACCTGATTTTGAAGGTGCTGCTTTGACAACAGAAAGACATGACTTGCAATGGAAGAAGAAACAAATCTCTCAACATTGCTTATTACATTATTCAAGTTTTGAATTCAAATTTTTTTTAATTCTCTTAGACTGGGAATTAAATTCCATCCAATAACTTTAATTTCATCAGATCCTCTTTAAATATAAGAGGGGAAAAAAAAAAAAGAACAAGGAAATCAAAAAACCTAATGAGGAATGCAAGTTAGGGGTTGGCTTTGATGATAGATTTAAAGGTGATGATTATACTGTGTTGTATCAAAGGCAAATAGAATGATTGGCTGGATGATTAGAAATATCATTTTAAGGGAGGAAAATTTTTAAGAATTATATAAAACCTTAATAAGGCTTCATATAGAATACTATACTCAGGTTGGGACAGAGTAATTTCCACTCCTCTATCATTTGTGGTGCTTGACTTGCAATTGTGAAACACCCTATATATAAGTAAAGTTGGCGACTGTAGTCAAGGGCGACACAAAAGTTCCCTTTTCAGTAGCTACTACACTGAGGTGTAGGGGAGGTCTTACCCCTCGGCAGAGATGTAGTCAATGTATTATATAGCCCCAGCCAACAAGGCAATATCACTTAGTAATTCAATAACTTGACCAATTCTCATAAAGATGATCTCAAATTTTAACACCATGTGTAGAAACAACTCAAAATTCTATGCTTTCATTACCCCCACCCACCCAATGAATAGAATTTCTATAGGGGAAAAGAAAAGCAAAATAAACAGAATTTGGAGTTGTTTTACACAAGCTGTTGAAATCTGAGATCATTTTAACTAGAATGGGTCACATTATTAGATTATAAAATGATATAAATTTTTCTGAAACACATTTGGCATGTGTGTGTGTGTGTATATATATATATATATGAGTGAGGTGTTAGTGGTGTAAGGGTTACTGTCGTAGGAAATTGACATAGTGACTCAAGTTCAAATCCTGGAAGAGACATATGGTGCAATAACCTTAGAAAGGCATGAATCCCATTATTCTCCCTCCAGCTATGGGTAAATAGTAGGGCAGACTGAATTTCTTTAACTTTTGTATAGCAACCAGTCTAAGAGAAGGAAAACCTGTTAAACTCAGCTGAAAATTGACCTGGTATCACATTCTGTTTGTGCAGAGGGGTTGGATAAATATATATCAAGTTGCACTGACGGCACAGATTTCTTGGCATTCCATCCAACAAATCATCCCTATCATCTACTGTTCGCTTAAAAATTGACCTTGTGTCATATCCTGCCCGAGCGGAGGGGTTGGTAAATAGGATCATCCACTGCTCCCAACGTCTTTCAAACTATATTTGCAAGTAACATGCAGGTAATATTCTCTCAGTTGAAGCTAAAAAGAGTTTGAGATGGCAAATTTCTTTTTGTGTAGGGTGTCTCAATAGACATGGGATCCATGCGGCTGCTAATAACTCTACTAATAATAATGTTGTGTTCTTTTTTGTTTCAGATTGGAAAATAGTATACTATAACAACTATTAATCCTTGATCACGGTGCCTTGGACAAGAGAGGAAAAATATTTTGTGTCACTAGTTATTTGGAGATAAAAACATTCAAAAATGTCTCAAAATAGATGCAACCCATTAATATGATAATGATTCATTACTGAGAAAAAGAAACTCAAATAAAGATTGCATGTCCTGGAAGCTGATATTATAACAATTAAAAAAACATTGATTTAATGTCTCTAGCTTAGGACATGTTCCAAATGACTGTGCTTGTCTCAGTAAGAACTCATTATCATACTAATGGGTTGCATCTATTTAAAGACATATATAAGCATATTTGATTGAATAATAAAAGACACATTTTGTCAATATAATTTTAAGATCCTTTCAAGTTTCCAGATAAGTGTCTTGGTTTCAGGTTGGAATTGGTGGATGAATTTATCAAAATTGTCCTAAGTGCTTTTGGAGCTTTCATAGGCCATCATCAGGGGTTGCTTGCATGTATAGAGTTTTTTTTTTTATTAGGTTTTTTTATAACATTAAAAAATTACATAAATGCAGAGTTGGGTAAAACTGAGATGCTGATGAATTTAAAAATACAGAATGCTATCAACGGAAATAGAATATTATCAAGAAATATAGAATATTTACAAAAAAATAAAAAATAATAAACTAAAAGGCATTTCAAAACATTGTCGCTATGTTCAAAATTAATTCTATTGGTTTTATTTTTTTTTTGTTTTTATATGTAGGGTTTCTAGGATTTGTAGTTGAAGCTTATTAATTTTGTGTGCTATCATAGTGATGTTTTCAACTAGAATTTTTCCAAATTTGAATTTAGGAATAGAATGGGTTTTAAGATGTAAGGCTATGGAACTAGAATCATTAAGGTGCATTGTAAGCTGTCTTGAAAGAGTTGTAGTGGTAAGACCAACATATGTAGTAATTTCCATTGGAGACAGAGTCTTCCAAGGGACATTTGAACATATATATGATATTTGTCCTATCAAGAAGTTCAGTGGAGGGGGAAGAGTTATCGGAAATAATTAAGTTGGAGGTTTTAAATTTGCTATAGTAAAAGGTAAGTCTTATTTTTTTGGTAGGATCATATGACGGGATTATCTTCATCCCAGATAGCAATGGGGCTCCAAGACCTCAAAAATACACAAGAAAATTATTAGGGCATTTAGATTACTCTATGAATTGAAATAGCTTTGAACGCGAAAATAGAAGACTTTCTTGATGTCACAGTCAATTTAGATAACGGCACGTTCAAATGTTTTAGTAAAAGCAAATCCAACCCCACCTACATAAATATTAACTCTGACCACCCAAGATTGATAATGAAGTAAATATCCTAATGCCATGAACCAGAGAATAAATAGACTATCCTCATGTAAAAGAATTTTTGAGAACAAAAGGATATATGATGAAGCCCTCAAAAATAGCGGATTCCAGAGTAGAATGGAATACATAAACCCAGTGAACTCCGGCTCTAAGGGACAGAACATCACTATAAGCAGAAGTAGTGGAATCCACAGACTCATCAACATAGGTGACACCATAAATAATCATTTAAATAGACGAAGTAGAAACAAAAGTAATTTGGTTTAACCTGCCATTCTGTAAACTTACCAACATTAACATAGGAAAATACTTCCTAAACTTTCTAGATAAGCACTTTAATAGGGACAATTTATTAAGTAAAATTTTTAATAGAAATACTGTCAAAATTAGTTACTCTTGTACAAACAATATGCATAGTATCTTAAATAACCACAATAGGAGGTTACTAGATGAATTAAATTAGAATAGTGAGGGGTCAGATAGAGTGCCCTGTAACTGCAGAAGTAAAGAGCAATGCTTCTTGGGCGGACAATGTAACTCGGAGAATGTTGTTTACCAAGTGTGCATTTCCCTCATGGAACATAGTAATGATGGAGAGAGAGTTTATACAGGCATCTCTGCAGGAAATTGGAAACAATGACTGTATAATCAGACATTCTTTCTCCAATCCGTGACTTAGAAACCAAACCACCCTATCTGAATATTTTTAGAACCTTAAGGATCAGAGGCTAAGCCCGCAAATAAAGTGGAAAGAAGTCAGGCAGTCTTCCACCGCAAATAGCTTCAATAGCAGATGTAACTTGTATTTCAAAGAAAAAAATTAGTATAATTGATTTTAAGGATCCCAGATGATTGTTCAATGCTTGTCACAAACTGGTGTTTTAATGCAGACATAAAAGGTAAATTAAAATTACTTTGACTGAGGATCACTGAAGGTCCTACTCAAGATAAAAACTGGGATATTGATTTTGGGTGAATTTTATTAAAAAACAAAAACAAAAAACAACAACATTTATCTCAGTAATTAATAGTATAATATTACAGGGGGATTTATTTAGGAAGGAGATTTTTGGAATCCTAGGAATTAATTAATAATTAGGATTTTTGAATTTTTTGAGTAGTTAGTACCCTTTTACCACCTTAATGATTAATATGAGTGTAGACAGATATAATCCCACCACATTAGCAGAAAAGACAAAGGTAGTATGTAAAATTAGAGACACCTGATGAGTGCCTGAAGGTCTTTTTGTTTTTCTTTTTTTTTTTTTTTTTTTTTTTTTAATTTTTTAAAGAGGAAGATGATAGCCCTAATTAACTGAGGGATTTAACGTACATAAAAAGAGGTGAACAGAAAAAAAAAAAAACGAAAAGATAATATAGTTTGCATGTTTACATTATTAAAAAATTCCATCAACTATGAAAAATCTAGACTATATTCTAACTAGAATGGGTCAATTTACAAGAACACCCTTTTTCTGGTTTCTTAAATCAAATACTTTGTTTTAACCCCCTTTCCTTTACGCCTGAAAATTTGGATTTTTCATATCTGAAAATTCAATCCCAGCTTCAAGCATCGTACGTGTCTAGCCACAATGAAGAGTTGTGATATAACAAAGCAGTCTGTCTGTGGATGACTATATATATATATATATATATATATATATATATATATATACACACACACACACACACACTGTAATCTATACTTGCTGTCTTTCACCCTCAAATCAAGTGTGTAAGTCATCTGAAGAGACAAAGATAATATTCCTTGCCGAAATAAATTCACAATGACAATGTATATAAGAAATTTGCCATCTCAAAATCTTTACTTTCTTTTGAGAGTAAATAACTGCATATAACTCATAAATTAACGAATAAAAAAAAAAATTTAGAGAGAGAGAGAGAGGAACAATCTACAATAATATTACAAATAAAAATTAAATAATACACTTAAAAATAATTGAATATTTAAAGAAAATTAAGGGAAATAATATTACAAATAAACCAATTGAAAGTATCGTTTTAATGATGAGAAAAATGAGTAATGTGATCAGAGTTGTAAGTTGAACTGAGTGCATAGGGAGCCATGCTGTTATTACTCATCGTGCAGCTGCCCATTTGGTGTAATCTATTCAAACAGTCTTGGTAATCTGATTTTTGAATAACGGCCAATGAAAATTATTCAACAATCTCCAGATAGAATAGAAGAAAAGAAAAGCCAACATCTACCTCTTCAGAAAAAAGAGACAGGAAAATAAGTTTGAATGCAACACAGAAAAATAATTAGAAATCTACTGAAGCAGAGATTGTTACAAGTGTTTCACTGTCCACTACTGAACGGAATACAATTACTGGGGGTGGATGACCGTCTTTCTGCTGATCAGTCATCGACTTGCGGTAAGAAAAAAAAAGAAAAAGAAAAAAGTAGCATCAACTATTCTCAATAATTGTATAACTTATTATTTTCATAGGCGAGTAGGTGATTCGATTGATTTTAATGGCTTGCTAACCCACCTTGGATTATTTTATGTCTAAAAGGTTAGGAAATCACACACATTGAACATTTATATTTTTGTGTAGTTGTTTCTTAAGAGTGTTTTTGCACAGTTATATATCAAGTATTCTTATCTAATACAGGGAAAGGAGTTGTGCCCTTCCCTACACTTTGGTGTGATAGCTATTGAAAAGGGAGCCTTTGGGCCCATCCCTCGAATAAGGTCGCCAACTTTACTTATTTTTATCTAATACAAATAAGTTGCACACAGTTAAATGATTTCAGGTATTCCAATTAAATACTAATAATTATAATTTCTATAAAATACGTAACTCATGTAAGCCATTAATTTGAAACCATCCTGCAAAGAAGGGCTCATCTTCATTTAATGCAGAACTAATTTGGTTATCTTTATTAACAATTGTACATATTTTAATTAAGATTGAACCAATTTTTAAAAACTCTTGTAAAAGAAGGAAAGAAAACAAAAAACCCTCTAAAACCCAAGAACCTTTTATAACATGCTTAAGAGAAAAATACAGATTATAATCGTCATAGGGGTACAGAGGACCAGAAAGGTATTCTCCAAAGTGGACCCAAAAGGAAAAAGAGACATGGTGAGCGAAGAAGTCAGGATATTTGAGGAAGAGCAAAGAAAAGCCAGTGCTGTTACTCAGGCCAAACAATCTCCTTTGACAAAATGGAATGATATCGAACCAATTAAATTATCATGGAAATCCTTAATTGCAATGGAACCACTGGCGATATCATTCCTTCTTCGCTCTACTTATGATCTCTTACCAAATGCAACTAACTTAAAATTATGGGGATATACCAATTCAGGCCTGTGCTTGTCATGTAAAAGTGATCGGGGTACTTTGTGCCATGTACTATCTGTATGTCCACAATCACTTCAGATGTACACATGGCGACATAACAAGGTGTTAGAGGTGATAATAGAGTTGTTAAGAGCACAATGTGAGACAGCAAACCAGCAATCTATAACAGCCAAGGAACCCATAATTCAGTTTCTCAAGGAAGGTGAATGTCCTGTGAGGAAACAAAAAAATCCTAATATGAAGCTACTGAACGGAGATAGTGACTGGAAAGTTTCAGCGGATCTCAAGACATCTCTACAATTTCCAGTTCACATTATTCAAACAGAAAAGCGGCTGGACATTGTAGCATGGTCCAATTCAAAGAAGAGTGTCCTCCTCATAGAATTGACTGTCCCCTGGGAAGAAAACCAGGACGAAGCACACGAGCGGAAGAAAAACCGATACAAGACACTGCGTGGAAAAGGGTTGGATATGTCTATGTGATTCCTATTGAGGTTGGTTGTCGTGGTTTTATAGGACACTCAGTCATTTTGTTTTTTTTAAAAATAGGAATCACTGGCTGCAGTTTAAAGGTTGCCTCAAATCGTCTTCAGACTGTGGCGCAATATGCATCAAGTTGGATTTGGTTGAAAGCAAGAAGTTTTCAGCATGAAGGGAATACACACGGAATCACCTTTCCTGTGTGATTACGTAAGAAACGGTTACTGTTTCGTTGTATCACAACTTTTCAGTGTGGCTAGACATGTAGGATGCTTGAAGTTGGGATCGAAACCCGCCCAACTTTACGTTAGACTTAGTATCATTCCGCTCAGCCAACAAATGAACCACATCAGCTCAGGAATTATAAGGCATTAAGTAATAGCTTTCGTTTGTTTACATTTTCACCTTACTGGATACCAGAGTGCTCAGTTCATTCAAAGAGCTTTGTATTATGTGAGTGGCAGCCGTAAATTCTTTCGCCAGTGTGCTCAACCCTTGTGGGGGATATATATATCTCAGTAATATCCAGTCGACATCTGAAGACAATGGGTATGCATTATTCGTGTATAGAATATATGAGGAATTTCATATAAATCTATGGGAGTGCTCAATGTATGGATATTGTTATATATTGCCTATCCAGGTTTATATAATAAAACTCACATAAAGAGCGTATACAATGTAAATAGAAAAAAACTCAAACCAGGTTAAACTGTCATTATAAATTTATTTTGGCAAAATAAATTCATTCCAATTTAACTATGTGTGTGTGTGTGTGTATATATATATATATATATATATATATATATATATATATATATATATATAAACCAGCCCATTGGTATAATGGTTAGAGTGTTCACCAATGGTCCAGAAGACTGGAATTCAATCCAAGGTCGAGTCATACCAAAGACTAAAAAAAGTGCTTGATATCTCCTTGCTTAAAACTCAGCATTATAATGTATGGATCAAGGGTAAGTGGAGCAATCCAAGGTAAGACGTAGCACCCTCCCCTACACCTCGGTGTAGTAGTTATTGAAATGGGAGCCTTCACGTTACCCTTGACTACAGTTGGCCAACTTACTATATTCATACATAAGGAGTGCTCAATATCTGTGATAGAGCATAAATAGATCTAGGTTTGAATAGAGTAGGCACAGAGTCAATAATGCTTGATAACTGTCAAGTATCAAAAACAAACATTTCACTGTCTTTTAAATAAATGAATAACATTGCAATTATAATCCCCTTGAAAAAGGACCAATGATAGAGATATGCTCAATGAGAAAATGGACAATTATCATAAGAAAAAAATTTAGGTGCCCGTGGTGTAATTGTTATCGTCGCAGGAAATGGACACGGCGACACGAGTTCAAATCCTGGATGAGACTGATTGCATTTCACATAGCACTAATACCCTTGGGAAAGGTATGAATCCAATTATTCTCCCTCCAGCTATGGGTAAATAGTAGGGCAGACTAGGTTCTTCAGCCTTGGTATGGCAACTAGTCTAGGAGAAGGAAAACTCAATTCAAACCTGTTAAACTCCGCTTAAAAATTGACCTTGTGTCATATCCTACCCGAGCGGGGGGGGGTAAATATGATAAGAACAAAATTTAAGAAATCAGAGAGAGAGAGAGAGAGAGAGAGAGAGAGACCTTGCCAGTGTTAATGCTTAACAAAATATATTTAAGATAAACTGTAATGACTATACACACACACAGGGTGTTACAAGAAAATTTTATAACCTTGTAGACCTACAGGATATTTCAGAGAAATTGATATTTGTCATCTAATAACTTGACCAATTCTTATTCAAACTATCTCAAATTTTAACAGAATGTACAGAAACAACTCAAAATTCTATGTTTAAATTCTATTTTTCTTGTAAAGTGAATGGCATTTCTATACCTGAAAAAAAATTTTTTAGTTATTATACATATTAAGATTTGAGATCATTTCAACAAAAACTGGTCAAACTATTATATATATATATATATATATATATATAAGTACTTTAAATCTGTTGGTATGAATAAATGGAAGCAATACTTGGTGTCACTTAAAGGAATTTTTTTGCAGAGGCACCTTCACTCACATTAGATTTTTGTTATTTCCTTATTATAAAAATTTTGGTAAATTTTCTGCTTAAACAGTGATCTCCCCTGTAAAAAATATCCAAAAGGATGTCTAAAACCATCAGTTGAGAAAATTAGTCAAAAATGTTTCACTGAGAAAAAGTCAATCTTTGAAAAACAAGGAAATGACAATTTTAATTTGGTTGAAGAGATGGTGTTTTGTCAGACAACTTGGAGTCTGATTACAACAAAATTTCTATCTGCTTATTCAAGCCAACAAAGTTAAACCAGTACCAAATAGAGATAACTGTTA
This sequence comes from Sepioteuthis lessoniana, assembly GCA_963585895.1. Classification (NCBI taxonomy): domain Eukaryota; kingdom Metazoa; phylum Mollusca; class Cephalopoda; order Myopsida; family Loliginidae; genus Sepioteuthis; species Sepioteuthis lessoniana. The sequence continues at coordinate 1,386,450 of OY757944.1, forward strand.
CAATAAAAATGGCAGCAGCAGTGCCAATAATAAAGCCTTTATCAGATGATGGTGACCCAAGGGTCAGACAGGTTTTCTGGGCCAATGCATCACACACTTATTATTATTATTATAGTAGTAGTAGTAGTAATAATAAAATTACCCAATTCAAATCTAAATTTCAGTTATTGATCACATGTAATTTTTGGTGAAGTCATGATTAAAAAGTAGTGAAATTTGAAGTTGTGAGTTGGTTTGGTTGTGTTTTATGGCATATCAATTATCATAGGTTATTTAAAGCCAAATAATCTTTACAAATCATATATACTCAATGAGAAACATTTTGTTGATAACATTCTTTAACAAGCCTAAGCTCAGTTTTTTTTTTGTGCACAGTTAAATGGTTACAAGTATTGCTATATAATATGAATAATTCTATTAACTATTCATCTTTTGTTAGCACAGTTAATGGTTACAAGTATTGACATGTATCACTAACAATTCAATCAAACATCAGTCATTACACACAGTTAAATGATTAAACAGTTATTTCTAACAATTCAATTTAGTATGTCATTTGTTTGCACACAGTTTTAATGTCAAGCAGTTATTTTTGACCTATAGAAAAAATCCTATCAGGTCCTACCCCTTCGAGCCAGAGTGGACCTGGGAGCAATGGCAATGAAGGGGTGCCCCACGTTCCCTAAAGCTCCAATACTGGAGCCTCACCATCAGATTGCTTAGAGTAATATCCAGGACACTCGTTAAATGATTTTTTTTTTAAGTATTGGGCATCATTTCATTTGCTACTATTAACATTGCTATTTTAATCTTTAAACTGATCTTTAGTTTTTAAGTAAACTGTAATAGTACAGTTACTTATTTTACACTTTTTATATATCAGTTTGTTATATTTATAAAGAAAGAGTGCTCAATATCAGTGATCAACCATATAAGTTATGAGGGCGAGTCAAAAAGTAATGCCTTTTTCTTTAGTAGAAGAATAATTACCAACACAGGAACATATCATACATCAAAAAGAAGCTGGTCCTCAGTGGATCATATCCCTACTTCTCGACATAGTCACTGTTTCTCTCAATAGCAATGTTCCACCTTTGAATGAGAGCATGTATCCCAGCCTCCAAAAATTCAGTTGACTATTCTTTTAGCCACTTCATCACTGCAGTTTTCACTTACTCGTCATTGGTGTAATGTTTGCCTCTTAAAACCCTCTTTCATGGAACACAAGAGATGATAGTTTGAAAGCATTACTTTTGGACTCACTCTCAAGGGTGCTGTAGACATGGACATCAGTGCATGGTAGCGGTCATTTTTTCCCCAATGCAATCATCAGACTAAGGTTAGATGTCAGATGATAACATTGGTGAGAAAACGACAGTCACCAAGCACTGTCAACTGTGTTAATACTATCCTCATTTACATACATACATATGAGAGACCAAAAAGATAGAGAGGTAGGATTGTAAGCTGAATATCTAGAGATATGAAAGTCAGAAGAGAGAGAGAGTCATTATCAAAAAAGTTGGAGTACCACTGCTATAAATAAAGCTATAAGACAATGGTGTGGAGGCCCATTTTCAAAACAACTCATTGGCTATAAAAAAGGAGAGAAAAGAACTGATTAACTTTTATAGCCAAGGGTGTAATGAGTATTAATTTGTTTTTTTTAATGATTCACTTTTAAAAAAGTGGAAAGATTAATTAAGCTTCATTGGGGCAGAAAAATGGAAATATGTTGCAAAATTTTATGGGGCTTGGCTGAGAGATGCCAAAGTATTTCTAGTTAAGTAAAATCTATTGAAAAGTCAGTTTATATATGAGAGAGAGAGAGAAGCAGAGAGAAAGGAAGGAGAAAAGAAAAGAAGAGAGAAAAGAAGAGAGAAAGGAAGGAGAAAAGAAAAGCAGAGAGAAAGGAAGGAGAAAAGAAAAGAAGAGAGAAAGGAAGGAGAAAAGAAAAGCAGAGAGAAAGGAAGGAGAAAAGAAAAGCAGAGAGAAAGGAAGGAGAAAAGAAAAGAAGAGAGAAAGGAAGGAGAAAAGAAAAGAGAGAAAGGAAGGAAGGAAGGAGAAAAGAAAGAGAAAGGAAGGAAGGAAGGAGAAAAGAAAAGAGAGAAAGGAAGGAAGGAAGGAGAAAAGAAAAGAGAGAAAGGAAGGAAGGAAGGAGAAAAGAAAAGAGAGAAAAGAAGGAAGGAGAAAAGAAAAGAGAGAAAGGAAGGAAGGAAGGAGAAAAGAAAAGAAGAGAGAGGAAGGAAGGAAAGAGAAAAGAAGAGAGAGGAATGAAGGAAGGAGAAGAGAAAAGAAGAGAGAGGAAGGAAGGAGAAAAGAAAAGAGAGAAAGAAGGAAGGAGAAGAGAAAAGAAAAGAGAGAGAGGAAGGAAGGAAGGAGAAAAGAAGAGAGAGGAATGAAGGAAGGAGAAGAGAAAAGAGAGGAAGGAAGGAGAAAAGAAAAGAGAGAAAGTGTATGTGAGCAAAGCATGAAACAATGGACAAGAGGAAGAATTTCTCAATTTTTTTTTTTTTTCTTTAAATAGAAATTCTTTAAAAGTCAACTTTTAAATCTTTGTGAATTGTAAACCATCTCTTTATCAAAAAATAAAGTCTTTAATACATTTAAATCCCACATTATATATATGAGAGAGAGGAGAAAGATTGGTAAAAAAAACAAAAAAAAAACAACAGGTAGTCAATGTAAGAAAAATATTTTTTTTATCTTATGAAAATTCTGGACAAAGTAGAAAACTAGATCTTTCATTATCTCTCTCGATCTTATATATATATATATATATATATATATATATATATATATATATATATTATATGAGAGAGAGAGAGAGAGAGAGAGAGAGAGAGAGAGAGAGAGAGAGAGAGGGACACACACACAGAGAAAAAGGTGGAAGAGAAAGATTGATAGGAATAAGCAAAAACAAATGTTGAGAGAGGTGAAAAGACAGGTAGTCAGTGTGTGTGTGTGTGTGTGGGAGAAGAGAGAGAAAGAGGAGTAGTAGCAAGGTGAATGAGAGTGAGTTGTGTGTGTAGATAAAAACATGTTATGTGCAAAATATTTTGAACGAAAGCAAAGAAAAAAAAATTGATATGGAAGTTCAGAACTGAGTGATGTGAATAGCAGATAAGAGATTTTCAGACACACCGCATTTCATTTTGGGGAGGAGCGATAATTTGTTCATTGACGTGCAAGTGTGTGTGTGTGCATGCGCAGATGCATATGCAATAATGAAGTCTGTTGACACCATGCCATGACAATATTTAAGTAGCTATCATATACACATCCTAATGTTTCTTATTATATATGCTTTATAATTAACATAGATGAGCTGATACCTTTTTGTACTGCAGGTAGGTAGATTCTTACTGGTATTTCAAACAGGGGGGGGGGGCAGAAGAAACTGTTTACTCAGCCAATAGATAAAGAAAAAAAAAAAAAAAAATACACACACAAAAACACACAAGTTAAATTGGTGTGCTATTTTAGGTAAAAAAAAAAACAATGTCTTTTTCAACAACCTTCAATGTTGGCTTAGGTTCAAGCCCAGAATCAACCAATATTTAAAAAAAAAAAAAAATCTTCATTTAAAAGAAAACTCTGGCCATAAGATTATTGAAATTTTATAACTAGCTAATAAAGAATATAACAATTTAAAAGAAAAAAAAAAGAGAAAGAAAATTAAAATAGAAATACCATTTATTAGGTTTCAAGAAACTGGAATTACTAGAAAAAGTTTTTTCCCAAACTGGCAGGTTTCATATAATTAAATACTCATTGTTTCTGGTAGGATGGAGGTATGTGTGTGTGTGTGTGTGTGTGTATAGTTGGACAGCAGTCCTTCATTTAAGCAGGTTTGATTGGATAATAAACACACATGTTTATATAATTTTATTAAGATCCTTTCAAGTTGCCAGACAAGTGCTTTGGTTTTAAGGTTGGAGTTGGAAGATGAATTTACCGAAATTGTTTGGAGTGCTTTTGGACCTTTAACAGGTCATCATCAGGAGGGGGGGGTTCA